>CM053027.1:135165685-135565685 GCA_028564925.1 Lithobates sylvaticus
AGTTATAACAAATGATTCGAATGAATTTGAGATTCAGTATAACGAATATTAACACTCTACGAATAATAACGAAATATCCGAAAACGTATTAACGTTACATAACACAAGTCTATTGTTCACCAATCACTCAGAGGAAGTACGAAATACGAAATTTCGTATTCGTAAACAAAATTTCGTATTTCGTACTTCCTCTGAGTGATTGGTGAACAATAGACTTGTGTTATGTAACGTTAATACGTTTTCGGATAATTCGTTATTATTCGTAGAGTGTCGTTATTCGTTATCCAAATTAACGATTCGTACGTATTCGTAAACTAAATTTCGTATTTCATACTTCCTCTTAGTGATTGGTGAATAGACTTGTGTTATGTAACTTTAATACGTTTTCGGATAATTTGTTATTATTCGCAGAGTGTCGTTATTCGTTATCCAAATTAACGATTCGTAACGATTCGTACGTATTCGTAAACTAAATTTTGTATTTCGTACTTCCTCTGAGTGATTGGTGAACAATAGACAATAGACTTGTGTTATGTAACGTTAATACATTTTCGGATAATTCGTTATTATTCGTAGAGTGTCGTTATTCGTTATCCAAATTAACGATTCGTAGCGATTCGTACGAATCCGAATTAAATTTCGTACACGAATTACGATTTTTTTTTTTATACGGAACGGAACGAAACTAAACACATTTTTTGACGGCTCCCATGTCTAACCCCCACCCCTACTCTACACCCTAAAAACCCACTCTGTAGCTTACATTCTTTCTAAGGCATTGCAGTCTGAAGAAAGATTTATATGGCCACATGCCCCAATACAGATAGGTAGATACATTTACACTGATATTCTGACCAGAGCTATCTAGATATAGTAATTTTTAAATTCCGATACTGGCAGCATCCCATGCACAGCTACCCCCTTTGCAACTCATGTGTTTTAACCAGTGCATATATTTTCCTGTGTGTCTGAGTACACTTTAAGTTTCTAGTTTTAACCTTTTTTAACTACAGCCCTCTAAATGGTGCATGTACTTCCTTTTGAACCACCCCTCATACTAGTATTACAGTATTATATTACTATAGCGATAATAGTATGAAATTAAGCCTTTTTTTTTTCCTTTTTTGGTTTTCTTGGGGTGGAGGGGTGACGGGGGAATGGGGAAATAAGGAAAATTAGTTGTGCCCTGCATTGCATCCCTGGAAGCAACATATATCAATGGTTATATAAAGCAATGTTTCTGAACTCCAGTCTTCAAGGCGCCCCAACAGGTCATGTTTTCAGGATTCAATAGTTGTACTAATTTATAAATACCATACTGGTGACCCCACAATAGGGATAAAACATTTTTAGGGAGTTTATCAAGACACGTGGCCACTCATTAAAATTAGAAGAAAAGAGGTTTAACCTTAAACTACATAGAGGGTTCTTTACTGTAAGAGCGGCAAGGATGTGGAATTCCCTTCCACAGGCGGTGTTCTCAGCGGAGAGCATCGATAGTTTCAAAAAACGATTAGATAAGCACCTAACCGACTGCAACATACAGGGATATACAATGTAATACTGACATATAATCATACTCATAGGTTGGACTTGATGGACTTGTGTCTTTTTTCAACCTCACCTACTATGTAACTATATATGAGACAATTCATGTTTAAAGGGTAAAACTCTCAGATGACCTCCAGTGTCTATGGTGGCCTTTAGGCTGGCTATGATTAGGACAATTGATTAGGACAATTTTGGAAACAGTTGAACAATATTTGACAAAATACTTTGAATATCGAATGAATGTTATTTATTAAAATGACTGAAAATAAAGAATAAAAAAAACATTGTATGAACCCATGCTAGTGGCAGACCCAAACCTCAACCCTAGTTCCAAGCATGATCCTGTAGATAACCATACTTCAGTCTCTGCCACAATTTATTCTGATATTTTATTGTATTCTGTACATCATTTTTCAAACCTCTGATAGTAGCTGCATTATCCTCTAACAATTCATTAGAATTATGTTAAGTACCGTAGATCATTTAGTGAATTTGAGAAACTAGAATTTTTAAAGAACTATCGAGTTTCTATATTAACCACTACTTGATTAAAATGATTTAATCATTTTATCATATTTATGAACTTACAGATCTGCTCAAAGGTATTTTATTAAATTTTTTTAATACCAGTGAAAGATATTCCAAGGAATCTTATCATTTGATGTGCTTATTGAGCTATGCAAAATAAAGCATGGTGGAAGCAGTGAAGCTGCAGGGTACTTTTGTGTGTTTTTTTTGTTTTGCTTCTTTGGCCAGTGACCGCTATGGAGCACAGCAAGACTTTCAGGTTAGCAAGACTAAAGCCCCATACACACGGTCGGACAATCCGCGGACCAGGTCGGTCGGATCCTGTCCGTCGTACTTTGTCCGATGTTGGTGTTGCGTACACACGGTCGGACTACGTTGTCGGAATATCCGGTCTGCAAGAACGTTGTGACGTAAGTCGTCGTCCACGAGATTAGAAAAGGGAAGTTCAGCACCACGTCAGGCACCGTTGGGCTCCTTCTGCTGATCCCGTGTTTATCGCGAGTTAGTCGAAGTTTGGTGACTTAAGATTCGCGCTTCTCAGTTTTCTGATCGTTACTGCTCTTCAGTTTGTGCTTGTCGTGCGTATCTGTTTATTAGTGCGTGTAGTCAGTTCGCATTTGTTGGTCATTGCGGCCTATATCTTGATATAGGACGCTTTGATTTGCACTGCTTATTGTCTGCTCGTTTCTGGTATTCATTTCGTTCTTTCAGGCCTTGCTGTTTATCGGTGCTTTCTGTTTGTCCGTTCTGACCAGCCGACCTTTTGTGACCTTGTGAGCGATGTTTCCCGTGCGTACTCGTCGCCGAGTTCGTGCTGTACGCGGAATTGGTGTCGGGCTTCTAGCTTTGAGCCAAGACCCGTCCATGAACAGAGTGACGAGGAGTATGTGGACCAAGAATTGGTTGCTTCAGCGTGACCAATTCTCGCACATGCCTTTGCTTCGTGAGATCCAGGAGAATAATCCTGATGATTTCAGGAACTTTCTCAGGATGACGGACCCCGATTTTCACCATCTTTTGGCTTTGCTGACCCCCTTTATCAGCCGGCAGGATACCTGCATGAGACAAGCCATTACTCCGGAGCAGAGGCTTGTTGCCACGTTGAGGTACTTGGCGACAGGGAGAAGTCTTCAGGATTTGAAGTTCTCTTCAGGTATCTCTCCCAGGCCCTGGGACTCATTATTCCAGAGACCTGTTCTGCCATCATCGAGGTCCTGCAGGAGGACTATATTAAGGTAACATTTCTCCTTTACTATTCCCTTCTATGTATGTTCTTTTTGCTAATGTCTTCTATTTTTGACCTCCTTCCCTAATTACCATGATTGCAATATGTTCTAATATGCTGTGCCCTTTTCTCCTTCATGCATTTTTCCCTTCACTTACCTCCCCAGCATGCTCTTCTGCCCCAATAGACACCTATGGCCTAGTCACTTAAGCAATGTATTTTGTCTGCTGCATAGGATTTTTTGCCCCCAAACACCCCCTAAAATATGCACAAATGTTTGCTGTGTGGTTTACTTCATGTAGAGCCCCTTTTTTTTCTTGTTTTTGGTGGGGGGGGGCAAAACTCATTAGGAACCCCCTCCCCCAACTGCTCTGTCAGATGGTACCAATCCTCTATCTGCTGGCTTTCCAAGGTCAATACACACTATATACCTACCTCTTTTTAGTGGGCATCTTTAGGGATGAATTCTGCAAAGCATGTAGTGCAAGGGGCTGCCTCCATACTTTCCATTTCCTATTTTTTTGTGTTCTTTCCCTCCTATTAGCTTGCTTGGTAATTTCATAATGTCACAATGTGCTTTCCTTTTTTTTGGGGGGGGGGGTTGAAATGTTAGTTTAGCTTTCCTGGGGGCTGCCAATAGTGTTAAGTACAGAGGGTCTGGCCAAACTAGCACACATTATTGAGCCATTTGCCAATCAATGAAGTGCAGAGGGTTACCTGTCCAACAACCCCCCCCCCCCAAAACCCTAGTTATTGTCAAAGGCCCATCAGAAGTGGGGGGAATGATGGGGGGTGAGTAATCTGTGAAGGGGAGCCTCTACTTTTCTGTGCAAATACTTTCCAGCCTCCAATTTTATACAATGCTCTTGTTCCAAGATGTTGATTGTCTAATCTGCTTGCAATGTTTATGTGCAAAGTGACTAATTTTTTTTTCTTGTTTCACTCCACAGTTCCCTTCAACGCCACAGGAATGGCAGACTGTGGCCTCCCACTTTGCCAGCCGTTGGGACTTTCCTAACTGCGGAGGGGCAATTGATGGGAAACACGTCCGCATCGTCCCACCGCCCAACTCGGGGTCCCACTATTATAATTATAAAGGGTTTAATAGTGTAGTGATGTTGGCGGTGGTGTCGGCAACATATGAATTTATGTATGTGGACGTGGGGATGAACGGCCGGATCTCGGATGGTGGTGCCATTACGCACACGGAGTTCTACTGGCGTCTCCAAAGTGGCAGTCTGTGCTTGCCACCTTCAGAGGAGAATGCTGAAGGACTCCCCTTCGTCTTTGTCGCAGATGAAGCGTTTGCGTTGACTCCCCATGTGATGAGGCCGTTCCCGATGAGGACCTCACCCCAGACCAGAGGGTCTTCAACTACAGGCTGTCCAGAGCCAGAAGAGTTGTGGAGAACACTTTTGGCATCCTGGCCAGCCGCTTCCGCCTGTTCTTGACGGAATACAAACTGAACCACATAGTTCTTGCCTGTTGCATATTGCACAACTTCCTCAAAAGACATAACAGGAACTATGTGGTGCCCGTTGACCCAGATGTGGAGGGCCCTCCAAATGCGGACCTCACAGCCCTTCAAGTGGCACGTCCAGGCTTGCCCCCTCTAATGCCCGCGCGGTCCGCGAGCAATATATGGAGTACTTTGTGGGTAGGGGGGGCCATTGCTCTGCCTGACGATGTGTGAGAGGCATTTTTTAATAAATCTGATATTTCAACCAACCTATGATTTCTTGTCATTTCAGTATTCTTTTTTGCTTATTTTACCTTGAAATTTTTTCCCTTTGCCTTCGACAGTGGGAATGCACTTTCTGGGCAAAAGGAGGTAACAGTCTCTTCTTCCCAAAAAGATTAGTCTCATGTTGTGTGTTTGCTACCTAATCTTTGGTCTAGATAAGGTTTGTACTGCATAACTGACACCCAAAATACTCCTTTTCATCACCAGGTCAGACATGTGTGTATTCTCAAAAATGCTGTGCTCCGTGTTTTCGTACAAAGCACTGTGGGTGTCATTTACATAAGTCAAATCCACTATGCTCTACAAGTGCAGTGAAAAAGTGCCCTGGAAAAGAAACTTGCAGTGCAAAGTGGACTTGCCTTTAGTAAATAACACCAATTGGCCCCCATATCCTTTCCATTTGACATACATAATGCATTGTGTTTTTGAAATAAGGAAGCCACACATTTAGAAAAATAAAAAAGTTTACTTGGAAAACATTCACAAGTGCGTTTACAATCTTCACGCCCAAACTGACAACATCTTGGTTATTTACAGCATTGTTTAGAAACATTCCGCAATTGGTAAAACAGGCATGGAGCAAAACAGAACCTATGAACAAGATCAGACATGACTATATGTTCAAAGTGTGTTTGATCTTGCCTTCATCACATGGGGGGGTCACCCCTGGAAAGTGGAAATTTAGAACATGCACACAATTTGGGTCTGAAAATGGGCATTAGATGGTAAAACACATGCCTAGAAGCTTCAAAAGTGCCATTTTCCATCATGGGGATGAATGGACGTTTTTTGGGGGTGCAACCCTTCACCACAACCACTTTCGTAGTTCGTAAAGTGGTTGCACCCCCAAAAAAACGATGGCATTCATCCACCATGATGGGAGCTAACACATGTGGACACAATGTGTGCATGTTCCAAATTTCACACAGTTCTTAAGTTGCAAATGTGTTCAGAAGCTGGCACAAATGTGTGTTAATTACTTGGTGCGTTTTCATATTTTTCCTAAAACATCAATGATGTTCTTCAATTTTTGTTGAACATCATTGATGTTTTGCTTTATGTAATCGAGATCTCTATTGCAGACCATTATCTCCCCGATGAGTACGTGGGCACTCTCTGTGGTAAAGTGCGATTTTTCTTCCACAACATCCACGTCACCTAAAAAACCACAAACAAACAAAAATCGGGTGTTGGAAATGAGGCAGGCATACATTGATTAGCTTACCAGTAGCTGTGTTCTCCCACACTCACCTGTTGTGGTGACAATTTCTCCAAGTTCGATGATCTCTCCTTCCTCCTCCTCCTCCTCTGCTTCTGCTGTTTCACCTTTTTGGGAGGTGTTGGTTTTGGGGTTTCCTCAGACGGGCCAAGTTTTCGCTCCCCTATGAGAATGTACAAAAGGAAGATTTAGCAACACAATCTATTGAGGCAGAAATAGGAAATGACAAACATTGCTTGAAAGTGACGGACACAATTTTTGTTTGGCCAGTTACAAATGCCAACTACATGAATGTAGTCACTTTGTAAAGGTGCTAAACTGACTAGCTTTTTGGTAGAAGTTTGTGTGATTGAGACCCCCCTCTAGTATCCACTGGAGCACATGTGTGGAAAAGCCTAATAAAAAGGTGGTTTGGGTGTCCCAGCACTAGTGCTCTAGAGTCCAGATGGGTAACCAGCTACTGGGTGACCTCTCCTTTACATTGAATAAATTGGCTTTACATTCTTGATGACATTTCTAGTGAGAACAAACTTCCTTTCCACAAAAAAAAAACACCAAACATCGTATTATAAGTGGCAGATCGTTGCGTACGATCGAATGGACACACACACGACCATGACAGTGGCAGAAAGATCGAGGCTGAGTACGATCGAATGCACAGACGAACATGAAAGTGGCCATTTTGGAATGTACAACTTTGTAAAAATCAAACCACATGGAGCAGTATGCAAGCAAGAAATAAAACACAAAACACCACTACTTACTTTTTTGAAGAATTCGCTTGATCTTTCTGTACTGATCGGCCTCCCTCAGTTTCAGGTCTGACCAGCGTTTCCTCAGTTGCTCCTTGGATCGTTGTACCCCAAAATTATTGTACAGCCTCCTCACAACTTTAGACATGATCTTGGCCTTGCGGACATTGGGGTTGAGGTAAGGGCCATACTTCCCATCATAGTCGCTCCTCTTTAATATGTCCACCATCTCCAACATTTCTCCAAATGACATATTGGAGGCCTTGAATTTCAGGCTCCGGGATCGGGACGTTTCTGCCTCCGGACTTTCCTCGTCCTCCTCGTTGGTGGGATATTTGTGGCGCACCTGCTGTGTCCCCGCCATGTGCTCTCCCCACTGCGCCGTAAAGAGAAGGGGTGGGGAATAGACGAGAAAGATCGTCAGGGGCGGGCGGAGTTTGACGCATGCGCACTGTATATAAAACGTCACACGCCTGTGTCGTAGCCACGATCTGGGAGACGAGGTGAGAGAAAGCTCACGCACGAGACGATCGCTAGAAACGAAGGTACAATTTGACGTTGGTACATAACTAGCCTAGACTGATTAGAACTTGAGGCTTCTTTATGGAGAAGATTAGGAGAGTTTAGGCTGACATTATTTATATTGTTCTGTGTGGTGTTGTGTCTTGCAGAGGTGATGGAGGCCTTCTACGACGTGAGTTTTCTCCCCCTCTTCATTGATAAATACAGGGAATTTCCCCTTTTATGGCTACCAAAGCACCGTGACTACAGCAACAGACCAAAGAGGTACGCAGCCATGCTGAAACTTGTGGCATTTGTAAAGCCAACCCTGCCCATGGCAACCGTGGCAAACTTAAAAGTGAAGATTAACAACATGAAGAGTACCTATTTCCGGGAGCGCAATAAGGTCCGGAAGTCCCTAGCATCTGGAGCTGCAGCAGCTGATGTCCATGTCCCCACGCTCTGGTACTATGAGAGGCTCCACTTTCTCAAAGACCAGACTACTGTCAGGAAGTCACTCTCGACTCTTCCTTGCACGCGTCCTTCCACGCACGCCACCCCTGATGAGGCTTCCGAGGACCAACCTGGGCCTTCCAGTCTGGAATATGTGCAGGTGCCCAGCTTGTTCCAGGTATAGTAGTTTTGTAACCATTTTGGGGAATAAGGAATGATGTTCAGTTAATTCGGGATCCCCAATTGCTTAGTTCCTAACGTGATTGACATATCAACAGACAGTGGTGTTGGAGACATTTTTGGGAAGACTCTAAACTGCAGGGCTGAGAATTGTATGGTTTTCTATTTGTAAACATTTTGCAACAGTCACTAGATGAAAATTGTGTGTGTTTGATGAACAAATAACTGAAACTATGTCCCTTTTTCAGACACAGGAAGACCTCAGCCAGGAGGTGGCTGTGGAAGGTGGCAGTCAGGAGGAGGCAGGGGTTAGTGGCAGCCAACAGGGGGGTAGGCGTAGGAGCCTGACTGTCTCCCAAGTCCCTCCCCTCCGCCTTCCCTACAGAAGGGCGAAAAGCATGGGGGAGGTGGGAGAGTCAGCGCTCCAGCTGATACGAGATGCCTCAGCCTCCCTATATGCCACACCCACCTACGAGGAGGCCTTTGCCTCCTTGGTTGGCAGTAAAATGACGGGTATGGAGGCGGGGCAACGCAGCATGTGTGAGGATGTCATCCTCAAAATACTAAATGAGGGGATGGCTGGGGAGATGACCCCACTCACACATGTTTGTGAGAGTGACCTTGCTCCGCCTCCTCCTCCTCCTTCTGCCAACCAACCATGATGGTTGCCATGGGTGTCTAAGGCTTTGCAAATTCCCCAAGTTTCACCATGGCTGCGTTCCTCTTTGGTTTGTTGCTGAGACCTAAATAAATGTTTTTTGGATTTGAAATAATCATTGCCTATGTGTTTTACTTTTCTACAATGACAGTTTTTCTTTGAGTAGGCAGGTACATTTCACTAATCCTAAAGTAGAATTAACAAGGGGCACCAACAACCAACAAACTCCTAGTAAATTTCAGCAAGAAATACAAATGTTATAATGTGGTTTTGCTAAGTTGAGACACACAACCCCCCTCCAAAAAAAAAAAAAAATCTCCTTCAAATATGTATTCCCAAAAAAAAAACAAAAAAAGACAAATGATGCTAAAAATATAACAAAGATTCTTTTACGATCTGAGTAAAAATAAACATGTAGTGTATAAATGCTGAAAAGTAATAAAGAACTAAGTTTGTGAGAAGTGCGGGTGAATAGGAGCAGCTAAAACATGTCTTGTTGCATTGTAAAGAAAAAGAGAATGCCTGCATTAAAGACATTTTAACATCAGCGTGACGAATGTGCTGTGTCGAATTAGGAAAGGTAGTTTTACCTGACCGAGCTTCCGTCACAGAATTTCTTCTGAGCATGCGTAGCACTTTGTCCGTCGGACAACCGTACACACGATCGGATTTGGTGTGATCGGACCGTGTTGACGGCAAATCTTTCCAGCAGGAGATAAGACTTTGTCCGTCGGACAAACCGACGTACACTGTCCGATGGTGCATACACACGGTCTGATTTTTCAACAACATTGTCCGATCGGACAGAATCCATGAAAAAGTCTGACCGTGTGTATGGGGCTTAAGACTTTTTTTCTGTGTTTTGGATAGAGTGGGGAAAAAATTAAACCTTGATTAGGTTTTTATTTGCTGTTTGTGACTGACTTCCTTCCTTCCTTCCTGTCCTAAAAAAAAAGGCAAAAGAAAAAAGGTAGAACATCTCACCAAATTAGTGGAATTCCTGTATTAGATATTTGTCACTGGAACATTTGTCCCCATTGGAAGATTTCCCATCACATCTTGTTCTGGTGATAGCTCTAAAAACTGTGTCTAACCCTTCCGTACTCTTTTCAAAACTAACAGAAAAAAGTTTTGCCTTTACACACACTTTAAATATTCTTTCAGCAGCAGACAGTGTTTCAGTATACCCATCTGTCCATTGAGAGCTAATTTGTGAACCAAAAATGAATATATCTTAATAAATAAATGATATTAATAATAAATAAGCTGATTTTTTTTCTAACATCTAGTTAATAAGTGAGGTAAAACAAAAATGCTAAAATTGCTCAGAATTGTAATAACAAAATACAAAAGTAATGTCACTCATATAATAATAGTAACTTTATTACATATTTTTTCTTTGTCTAGAGCAATCCACAAGATTTACCACATGAAGAGAAAAAGCAGCTACCCGGGGCCGTGAAACTTCCCGGACCTGCAGTCAATCTATCAGAGATTCAGAATGTTAGAAGTGAACTTAAATTTGTACCAAGAGCAGAGGAGCAGTAGTTTTCAATGCAAAGGTGAGATTAATAGTGTATTTGAAATTCATGTATTTATGAAGTGTAAAAAGGACATTTGAGGTTTGGACGGGGTTCAGAGGCAGGCAATGCAATAACGAAAAGGATGAACAATCTTACATACAGTGAGAGATTAGAACCATTTGGATATCTACATTTCAGAAAAATAGAAGATATTTTGAAGCAAACCTAAAGTTGAACTCTACCCTTGTAGTGGGACTCCCCCTCCTGTGACCGATGAAGCTCCAAAGAGAAACTGCTTTGGGGGACCAGTTGCACAGAGTGGAGGTAGCCTGTGGGAGTGAGGGATAAGGTAAGTATAACTGCATTTAATGGTATGCTAGACAAAAACAAACATTTAACTTTTTCAGTGTGGGTGGAATTTTTTTGATATTTAGCTTTAGAATGTTTAAAGATATCCAAGGTCAGTAGAAAGATTTGGCGTTATTTAACATTTTGTACTAAGGACAAGAAGACATTCACTGCATATAGAATAGGGGGCGTTCTACAATACAAGTGGTTAAAATGCAACTTTATATAACTTTTTTTTTTGAGTGTTGGATATGATGGGGAAGGGTTAGAGGTTCTGCCACATTTTTTATTGATATTTATTTTGCCATTAGTGAGATTTCCCTGTACATCCTATTTCCATAGCAGCAAGTAAATGGACTTCACTCCAAAATTAGGGGAAATTCCACCTTATATAATCATCCCCTGAAAAAATGCCCCCATTAGTAGCTCTAATATCTATGTATCTATTAGTAACTATTTACTATCCGTTGGTGCCTGTTAAATTTTGAATTCCCCTTCACTGAAGCAAAAATTAATAGTAGGCATTCCCAGTGGGGACACAAGCAGCAGTAAAAATTTAAAAATGTTCTAATCATTTCTTACTTTGTACATACAGTATCTCGAAAAATAAAGGTTTTGACTTGAATTCCACTTTAAGCTGTGGAATGATTTCATGCATTAGGGAGTAATGGTGCAACCAACATTGAGCTTTAAAAATTGACTGAATACATTTCTATGGTTATGAGCTAATAGAGCAATATTTTGATCCAGAGAGTTGATTGGACTGTCCTTGAGGGGACATGAAGGATTTATTTTCCTCCTGTATGAGAAAATTTTCAACAACTACCCAGGACATTTTGTTTTGCCTTCATCTGAACCAAAACTATAAGAACTGAAGGTTGAATTTAAGGGACAACTGACCCATGTGTGTAGAACTGAGGTCTGACACATCCCTGCTAAGTCATAACTAGAGCTGTCTTGTCAGCAAAGCATGCTGCTGCTTGGAGATGTCTAGCGCTAACTCAGAAGAGGGCATGTCTGGCCTCTTAAAAAAAAAAAAACATAGCTTCCGCACAGAGAGAAAGTGTCATTTTCTGCAGCGTGCTAGCAGGGGACTGTCCACCAATTTCTGGGCTTGTTTTTGGGGGATTTAAAGTGCCAGCAGCCACCACTGATGGAGGGTGTCTGGGAGTTTAAAATGCCTCTGACCATCTGCCTCTGACCATCAATGACTGTGGGTTTTTTTGTTTTTTTGTTGTTGGGGGGGGGGGGGGATCCAGGAGGTAAAGCGCTTTGGTGTTATCCATGACATTGTAGCTATTTCACACAATGCACTTTCAAACCCCCAACTTTTCAGCCTTTAAATGTTCCTCACTAATAATGGAAGACTTGCAATTGGCTTTAGTGGATGACTTGAAAGCTAAGCGCACCTTAATAATTTTTTTAACCACCTCAATACCGGCGTGTTTCTTCATTTCAAAAATAAATTGGCACAAAATTAGATCACCTTGGAGTGTCAAAAAAGGTGTAATTTTTGAGGTGTTTGTACTGTACTGGCATTTTTATTTGACATATTTTATTCTAAAATATAAGGAAATTTGTTAGTCCTTTTTCCTTTTCTATACCTCTGTCTATGGGGCTGTACTTCGCAAGTGCACCCAAGAGACTTTTACTGCTAGATGTAAACAAATAAAAGAGGATGTGGCCTTTGGATTTTGGTATGCATACAGATGTGAGGGAAGGGTAGGATCATTTAGGTCAAGGCACAAGGGGTAAAACGAAAAAGAGCACTTTGTGTGAAATGTACTTGTTCTTTAAGCCAAAGGTTTATTGGTACACTGTGGCGGATGCACAGTGATATTTGCACTCTGTGTTTTCCTCTTTAAAACATGGATTCTTTGTTTCACAAATCACAGTGGGGTTGATTTACTAAAACTGGAGAGTGAAAAATCTGGTGCAGCTCTGCATAGAAACCAATCAGCTTCCATGTTTTATTGTCAAAGCTTAAATGAAAAAGCTAAAGTTAGAAGCTGATTGGCTACCATGCACCAGATCTTGCACTCTCCTGTTTTAGTAAATCAATGCCAATATGTGTTGAGTTGGCCATTTTAGTCAACTTCTTCACTTGTCTGTTTAGCTCATTCTGTAAAAATAGGGAAACATCTCTCTAATGGAGCCCAGGATAACAGTAAAATCAGACAGTGTCTCCAAACTTTCCCTATTTTATCCAGAAAAAAAAAAGAAAACAAAAAAGGTTTTGGGCATAGATACACTTTATTCATTATTTACCTTGTAAAGCACTCACACCTATAAACCTCCTATGAGAGCGATGTTTGCATTTCTGCAACAATAACTTTCAACTCCATCTAGTGGCTAAAATGTGTTATACCGTATTTTCCGATTGAAGTATTTCAAGAAAAATATACCGTATTTTGGCTACTGAAAGGAGCTAACGATCATAGGAAGTCATAGAATTAGAAAAAATATGGGGAACATTTTGGCAGCCTGGATGAATGTTGGTGGCATTCGTTCAATAACTTTTTTCTAATTACAGTAGTTCCCTTAATTTAAATTTTGGTATAAAGCATTTCAAAACTATTTACAAATGAAATAATTTTTTTTTTTTTTTTTTTTTTTACCGCACCTCTGAAAAAAAAATGAACAAAAAACAAATAAAAACAAAGAATAGCGTTAGGAGAAAATAAAGCTGTTCACCGGCTTCTGTTGAAGGGACATCGGTCCTGAAGAGGAAGAGGCACAGCCGCCTCATCTGTGCCAACCAGTACCGTCTGCAAGTGCCACCTGCCAGTGCCCACAGTGCCATCAATCAGTGCCCACCAGTGAATATCAGTGCCACAAATCAGTGCCACCCTCTAAATGCCCAAGAGTGCCACCTATCAATGCCCACCAGTGGTGCCAATCAGTGCCTCATCAGTGCCATCGAGCAGTGCTGCCTATCAGTGTCACCTACCAGTGGCCATTACTGCCACCCATCAGTGCCGATCAGTGCCGATCAGTGCTACCCATCAGTGCCAGCTATCAGTGCCCTTCAGTGCCACCTATCAATGCTCTTCAATGCAGCCCATCAGTGCCACCCATGAGTGCCATCCAACTGTGCCACCTCTCAGTTCCCACCAGTGCCACCTCTCAGTGCCCACCAGTGCCGCCTCATCAGTTTCCACCAGTGCCACCTATCAGTACCGCCTTATCAGTGCCCATCAGTGCCGCTTTATGAGTGCCCATCAGTGCTGCATATTTTTCAACAATAGCAGCTATAATAGCTTCTACATTTACACAGGAACTCCTGAATTTCATTAATACAGTTGAAAAGTCCCAGCAAGTGCGGGAGAGTCAGAAGTACAGGACACATTCTACATGTCCTGAGTTTTTTGGACATACATATCACCGTATGTCCAGTGTCCACAACCACATAAATATGCTTTATTTAAAAAAAAAAAATCCCTACTGATCGAATTTGTCAGCCTGAAAGTGTATTTTAATGTGTGGGGATTTTTTTTTTTTTTAAATAAAACATACTACACTATTGTGGTCCCTAACCTGGTAATTCCTTTGCATGTATCTGGAGGCAAAATGGGGAAGAGCTGGAGAAGGTGCCAAACTGGATGAAAATAAAGGGTGTTAATAAAGCCCTGTGGAACAGGTTTATAAGGATTTGGTGAGTGGCTTTACAAAAGGGAGAGGTGGGAACCGCTTATTAGCATTGTGGAAGAGCACTTTTAATTGGAAAAACTTTATTTGGACTGGTTATATATTGGACATAAAGAATTTTTACACAGCACGACTCGCTCAAGCACTTTATAATAAGGATTGGTGGAAGTGCTGTGTAAACACTGCACTGATTATTATACAGTATACAGTATATTGTCATTTAAAGCTAATATACATTCATGGTTAATGTTGGAATTTGATTTTTACAAGGTAATAGCTGGCAAAAGCAGATCACTATACTAATAGCACCAGCAAGGTTTCTACTATATTTTTGGGGATCTTGCTTCACACATTACACTGAAGTTAATAGTTCACAATTTTACATGGTAATAGATGGTAACCACCATTTTTTCAATTTTTTATTTGGTATATTTGAGATTAGTATATTTTTGTGTTGAGACTGCTGCACCAACCCAACTATATTTGAACTGCTTTACTATTTCCCATTTGGAAATAGGAGGAGTAGAGCAGCTTACACCACTTTATCTTGCATATTATTTCCTGAGAGGCAGAGGTTCATTGTATTATATTTAGGCCCCTTTCACACGAGGCACACCAGCCTACTCAGAAGGGGATCTCTCCACTGATCCCCGTTGAGCAGGCGGATGACTGGTCCATGTCCGCTCCACTATGCAGAGTGGACATGAACACAGCCCGCTGTTCTCTATAGGGTGGTTGGTTGGAAAAGGACCACCTGTCCATTTTCACTCAACTGTCATCTGATCCGATCCCCCAGGCGGATGGGGAATGGATCTGTTTTTGGTAGACAGGATCACATTGGATGCCATTAGGTGTCAGCAGACACATGTTCGCTGACATCTGCCGCTCCATAAAGAACAATGGATGGTCCGATCTGGTCCGCCTGAAAAAAACTGACAGGCGGACCTGATCTGATCGCCCGTGTGAAATCAACCTTTGGCTGTTCAAGCTGGAGCAGAAGGAAGCCAGCAGTGGACCACACCGGAATGGACTAGTTGGATGACGGCGGGTAAGTAGAAGGCTGGAACAGACAGATACTAGCAGTCAGGTGGTGTTCAGGCATTGGCTGGTAGCAGGTGCTTTGAGCGGATTGTTAGGCAGTGGGTATAGGAATAGCTGAGTCAGAGACTGGTAATCGGATCAGGAACAAATACATAGACAAGAGCAAAGTCAGCATGTAGACCGAAGTTAGCGTTGGGTCAGCAGTACAGTGGCAACGGGAGCAGGCAGAGCTAAAGGTCAGGAAGCAAGCCAAAATCAGTGCAGGCAGAGCTCAATGAATGGTCAAGACAAGCTGGGTTGGTAACTGGTATCAGATGCAGGTGACGGGTCACAGATCACACAGGAAATGCTGTAGATAAGACAGCACTGAACCCGAGCACTGACTCAGTTTAAATAGCCTGCTTGGCACTAATATTAGTGACAGATTTGCTAGCAAGTGATTGCATGTGCTGATGAGCGTGAGCAGGAAGATGCGTATGTGTACATGCACCTTTTCTAAGTGGATGTATAAGACTGTACAATGGCCTGTTACTGGACACAGAAGTCTAGCAAGAGGAGCCATCTTACCTGCTGCCATTTTCTTCCTGAAAGAGACTTTAAATGAATGCCAAAGGGATAACCTGAAATACTTTGAGGATACTTGGAGAAGGACCATCTGTCTTTATTTCTCATCTATGTGTGCCACTTTCTACAAAGTCATATGTATTAGCTTGTTTGTGTGCATTCCAGCATAGGAAGCTGTTAATACATTTTTGAGAAATAATCCAATAATTAAGTTTTTCAAGGACACTAAACAGGTGTACACCTAGCATGATGGTGACAAGAAGACAGCCCTGTTATCTAAGTGATAGTACTCAACTGGCAGACACTCCTCTCTTCAGTGCCAGACGTGAAGCTTGATAACTGGTGCCAGGTGGCCGACAGAGACTCACCACATGTCGACACCGCATCTGTGATATGATCCCTGCCTTCTTGCAGAGAGTTTAAATCTTACATCACTCTAGAGCCACAAAAGATTCTCATAAATTAAACAAAACATTAAGATGTTATTATACATGGCAATAACATACAACATGTAGTTTCTATTGTGTATACCCAAAAAGCAAATTGGTAGACTACAAAAGAAGGTATACAGTATAAAATCAGAATAAACCTCAGTTTGGTGTCTGAAGAGGACATTTTTTTTGTTCTGAACTTCATGACAACAAATCTTTATGTTACATTTTATATACCTAAATATTTGTTATTCGAATATTTATTTCCCTGAAAAATTACATAATGAAGAACAGTTGGAGTGGAAATATTCTGCTACCCCAGGTTTCAGTTTAACCTGCCTTTCCATAAATTTGACCTGGATGAAAGGGTAATGCTCTGGACATCTCCCCACCCATCATTTTACCATGGTAGTTTAGGATATGAACGCTTAAATCAAATTAATTGCTACTGCCAATACCCACATTTCCTCTTTCCAGTTTTCCAGATCATCATCAATGAGCTAGTTAGTTGTTAAAGCCTATATCTTCTAGTGACTAAAGAGGTTCTGGTTTCGACAGTTGGATGGTTATGGGCATTTTGAGCCGTAAGCAGAAGTACAGCCTGCACTGAGTATCTTAGGGGCTCAAACAGATCATATTGTAAATGAACAAAAGGTCTTGATACCATTCCTTTAGCTATAATGTGACATTCAAAACATCTATTTTGGCTTTTACATTTAATGTTTACATTTATAGGATAATTTTGTTGTACAATTTGAGTTGTATTCTTTAATCTTTGATCGTATTACTCAGTGCCAGGACAAGGTCATCTAAAGCCCAGGGCAAACATGCCAAATTGTGCCCCCCCCCCCCCCCCAAGAGGTATGATTATGTGTCAGCAAATATCCCCACACAAAAAAATTGCGCACTAATCTGTATGCTTACCCCTATATCCCCTCTCCTAGCACAACTCCTCTTCCCTCATCCCCCCTCTCAACCCAAATCCCCCCAAATCACCATTTTTAGCACACCTTACAAAATTACCCCCCCTGGAACGATTTTTCCCCCTTCCCCCTCCCAAGATCACCCTGCCAACACAAATTTCCTACCCATGATCTCCATGTGCTGCCCCCCCCTAGCTCACATGATACCACAGTCCCCTGGGCAGTGCCCCACCTGCCCACCCCTTGTCCCGGACCTGGTATTATGGTTGTAATTGTTGAACAATTTAATTTGTATTCTTCAATGTTTGTTCTTATTACTGCCTAACCTTTCCCATGTAATATTTTTCCCTTCCCTAGTGTCTGACACTTTTCTGACCTGTCAGCGTTATTATTGTCCTACTTCTCCTTACTCTTCCTAACTCAGTTTAAATACTTCTCCAAACATCCCATACTCCTCTGTGAAAAATGTCTTTATCTTATATGTTATAACCCTAAAGAAAAGTCAACCCAGTTCTCTAGAAACCTTAAATCTTTGTATCCAACATTCAAATTTAAGCCATTCATAAACGCAGACTGTATTTTTCAGTGCTGCCCATGCCATTGGCAATATTTCAAAGAATATATTTTAGAGGTTTAGATAAAGACCGAACACTAGAGTTATATGAGAAGAAAACAGGCGTTGGAAAGAAATTACATATATATAAAAAAAAAGATGTTACCGTTGTACTGTTTTGTAATAGTGTTGTTGGGGATATTTACATTTTTTCATTTATCTGGTATGATGCTAAACAGAAAAGTAGCTCAAGGTTACAAATGCTGTTGAAAGGTCTTGGTAGGGCTCCTTATCCTTGAAAATAACCATTAGTTTAATACATTTCAAGAGAATTGTGATTCAACAAACAACAAATGACAGATGGTTGGTATCTTTCTTATTATATAAGCTACATTGAAATGGCATATTTCTCATACATCAGAAATAAAAGCAACAAGCCTATAATTAGCATCTTTAGAAGGTTACTTTGTTATTCAAATGGTGTTGTTTTTCCCCTTTTTTTTTCTGGAGGTAAGGAATTTGGATTTTGGTCTCATTTAGTAACTGAGAAAATATAGTTCATTTGTATGGGCTAACTGGATGTTTTTTTTTAACTCCTTGCCGCTTCCTTTACACATACTGCATATGTGCTCTTATGGGAGGGGGGAGTTTTTTCTGCGAGGCCACAACTTGTGTAGCTGTGTTTGTGATGGGAGTGTGCTGCACAGTGGGCTTCCAGCTCTGAGATCAGGCTCTCACCAAGAGTCCCAGGTCTTGTACTATTGATCAGAAACCCAAAGTTGTGGTGACTGATCACCTGATTGCTATGATAGCCTCTGATTGGCTGTGTCATTTCTCCTCTTTAATGGAAAAAAAGATGCATTGGGAGTTATTTACTAAAACTGGAGTGTGCAAAATCTGGTGCAGCTTTGCATAGCAACCAATCAGCTTCCAGGTTTTATTGTCAAAGCCTAATTAAACAAGCTGAAGTTAGAAGCTGATTGGCTACCATGCACAGCTGCATCAGATTCTGAGTGCTCCAGTTTTAGTAAATACCCTCCACTGTATCTTTTTCTCCTACTAGAGGGGAAAATGTACACAAAAACAAATGTGTGTAAAAAATATATAAAAAATAATCTAAACAGGTAGATTAAGGTTTGATCTAGGTCAGTGTTATGGTCAAGGTTACGGCCAATGTCAAGGTAAAAGGTCAGGGTTAAAGTTCAGGGTCAGTGTATTTTGTGTAAAATGTAAAATAAATAAATAACTTTTTCATTTAGGATCAGTGAAAGTTAATATTAGTGTGTTTCAGGTGAAATAAAAAAGCAAAATGCCAAACAACAAATAACATACACATATGTGACATCGCTGTGATCATTAGGAGTAGAAAAATTTATTTTGGGTTGTTTTTTGGTGGTAGGTTATGGTGAATACAAGAAATATACAGCTAAATTAAAAAAAAAAGATGTTGTATGCTATTTAGGACAAGTTTTCCTTTGATAAAACAGTTCAGGAGATATTACCATTTACCATTTACCCACAAATGAAAGCCCACTTTGTTCTGAAAAAAAAAAAAAAACAAGGTATAATTCACCTGGTTACACTAAATAGTTGCAATGATATGTTCAGTTTTACGAACACATGCCAAAGTTACAAAAACTGTGTTTTGGTATTAAGATTTGTTTTATCCTCCGTAATAAAGTGGTTAAACCGGAGTTCCACCCAAAAGTGGAACTTCTGCTTTAACCTCCCTGGTGGTCTGATTATGTCAGATTTTTGATGCTCAAAGCGGTACATTGTTTTGCATGGAAATTTGGCATATTATATTGTAGGCCTGTAATTCTTAGGAACAACTCACTTAAATCTGTCCAAACAAGAGTCTAGTAGACATCCCGGGTATTATAAAGTTTAAAACACAAAATCATAAATTATAATATAATAAATAACTATAAATAATTATAACAAATAATAATATAATAATAATAAAATGTATTCAATAATGTAATCAAATCAAAAACATGTAAATTTGCTCAGTTGCAGAATTGTCGCTGTCGTTACTTTCAGTGTTTGATGACGAATTTCCCCACAAATCGCTATCGCTCAATTCTGAAAGTGATTCTAATTTATTATCGCTGTTTTCTAGCTGGTCTAAAATTGCTTTTGACGTAAAGGGACACTTTTTGGTTGCTATGGACTGTCTCCGGTTTCCAGCCAGAAAGAACAGTATGTATAATATAAAACTGTATGCAGGGCACTGGACAAACCACTAGGGACAAAGGGATGTGAAATAATTTGATACAGTAATGTAATCTGTAAGATTACAGTATACTGTATGTATTGTGTGTTTTTAACTTTTTGAATTTGACGCCGTGCACCGTCCCCGTGCGTCGCGACGCTCGCAGGGAACGGAGCCTGGCACTGTGATGAATCGAGCAGAGGACACAGCTCGCACACACAGCGGGGAGAGATCGCAGGATTCTAGGGACAAGGTAAGTAACTTTGCCTGGATCCTGCGATGCGATGACGAGAAAAATATTTGAGAAAAACTAGTTTGACCTAATTTTCTCTAACTCCAGTTAAAAGTTTTGTAGGATGCACACAAGTAAACATGACATTGACATAAATCTATATAACTAAAGGAAAGGTAAGATAAGGTTGAGTGGAGTTTGAGCAGACAGGAACAAGATGCCATCTTTTGATTGCAAAGATTCTGAATTACAATGCACAAGCTTACATCAGTGTTTGGTCCGACTCTATAACTACAAGTGTTATCCAGAGAGACCCACATGCTCATTAGAACTGGGGAGTTTATAGGGCATATTTTTGAAAATGGAACAAGCCAACACACACCCTACAATATTAATAAAAGATTGACTTTTGGCTTTTATGATATCAATTAGCCCTGGATAAGACATTTTATTGCACGCCATTTACTTCTGATGGGTTTAAATACTGTACCCTGTAGATCATAGCATGACAAAACAAAATTTTTTTACAGTTTTGCAATGAGCTACTTCTAATTTCCTCAGTGGGGAGTGCTGATAACCTTTGTGGATCCTTATTGTTAACAGACATTGAGAGGATAAGCAAACTCTGACATACTGCAATGTTCTGTCCAGATTTCCTGCTAAAGCAGTCCATTAGTTATTTACAGCTTTAGCAAATCCCTGTCTATTAGTTATCTGCCTCAATTCAGATAGCAGGTCCCTTGAAATTCCAGACCCTTGTGGAAATATGACTTAAGTTAAAAGGTTATGGAGATGCACTCCTGGGATTATGGAAAGGGAATCACTGCTGTTATGTGTCCCCAGTGGTGTCGCTAGGGGGTGGCGTTTGGGGCTATAGCCCCGAATCTGGGGCTCATAGCCCTGAGTCCCAGGGGTCCCCAACCACAGGGCCCCGGTCCACTACCGAGCCGTGGCCTCTCTGCAGTAGTGCGGTGGGCAGCACAGGAGAGCCAGGCAGCCGAGAGAGCAGAGAGATTACATCATCTCTCACTGTCCGCCCTCTCTCTGGTGACCCTGATGTAAGGAGCGTCTCTCTAGGGACCCTGAAGTAAGTGGGGGGCTCTCTGGGGACCCTGATGTTAGGGGGGCTCTCTGGGGACCCTGATGCAAGGCTGAGGCTCTCTGGGGACTCTGATGTAAGGGGAGCTCTCTGGGGACCCTGATGTAAGTGGGGGCGTCTCTTTTGGGACCCTGATGTAAGTGTATGCCCGCCCAAGCGTATGACTTTCTTTACTTCGCTACTATGGGCTCTAGCCCCAGATCTTTTGTAGACCTAGCAACACCCTCATGTGTCCCTATTCTACAAAAATGTCATGACTGACTTGGGAATTTTGAACAACTCACCCTGGCCCTCTCACACAACTTTTTGGGGTGCCCATTGTGCATTATCATCACAATTCTCTATAACCAAGTCCCAGATAGCAGTGAAAACCTGGCAAGGTTTCCATCCCTTTCCTGCTGAATCCTAAACAGCTTTGGTTGGACATATATTTAAATAGGAACACTTTTTTCTTATTTTTACTGCTGAAGTCATGTGCAAATCAAAGGTACCCTTTTGTTCAGCACATTAAAGAGCCCATAAATACATTGTAACATAAATGCAGTTACAACCTACAGTCATTGGTCCACATGGTCAAACTTTTTTTGGCATACTCATTAATTCATAGTAATCTTTATTATTACTCTGTGAGTGTGTTGAAAATATGATTTGCCCTCTGTACCCCATGGCAGCAGGTCACCTTCGCTTTTACATGCTATAAATTTTACTACTGTAAATATGGCAACTAATTGGTTGCTAATAGCAACAAAAGCAGTTTTTCCAAACACATTGATAAACAAAGCCTTGAAAATGGCATTAACACTGATTGACATGCCATGTACAAGCAGCTGCTAACTCATACAGCAAGAATGTTATTCTTGAAGCTAATCAGTATTCCAAGAGCCATGTGTTTCTTTGTTATTGGTGACTGTTACTAAAGACCTATTCCCTTACTTATTTAAATGCCATTGCATTGCTATTATCAGAATTAACAAAGTCATACTCTACAAATACATTGCATCAAGTTCTTCTAACATTATAAAGTGGTCATTTAGTTTGATGTAGTCGAATTCCTTGTAGCTTATGTTAAAGAAAAGGAATAGAAAACATATTTTACTCTTGGAGACTTGGCCATGATTTTTACAGGTACCGAGAATATCTTTATCCAATAAATTGCAAGTTGCAAAATCAAAATGAGACTGAAAGGTAAAAAGAGAATGGTCATTTGCTGTTCTATTAGTTAAATTGGTTCTCTGTAAAGATAAAATATGTGCTCGGTGTATTCCCTAGCTAATCCTCCTGGTTCAGAAGAGATCACATGACCAAAAGCCTGGATCAGCTGATACTCACTTACAGTGGAAATCACATGACTAAATTCAGAGGCTTTTTGTTATGTAAGCAGAACTGCTGGGTACAAGAAAAGTGCTTTCTCTAAAAAAGCTATATATTTCAGAGCTTCTAATACTCTTTATCTCAACATTTCTATTAATTTAAAGTGGGGGGACACCCTGAAAACAAAAACTTAAAAATATGTTAGTAACCATTTAACATGAAAAAAAATAAAAATTTTTGTTACTTACCAGAAATGGCTGTTGCTAGGCAGATCGTCCTAATCTGCCTCCTCCAGCTCCGCGGTGATCTTCTCTTCTTCCGTCTTCTGTTGAATGGGGCGCGATGTGTTATGGGAACTATGTCCCACAACACATCGCGTTCCCCATTCACAAATTAGAGTCGCGCATGCGCAGTAGGCCGCGCGCCGACTCGCGCATGCGCAGTAGGCCGCGCGCCGACTCGCGCATGCGCAGTTGGCCGCGCGCCGACTCGCGCATGCGCAGTAGGAAACGTGAAGCCGTTTCCCTTACCGAGGATGGCGGCGCTGGAACCGGATCGCCGAGGGACAGCTCGTCCTCCACGACGGACATCGCGGGCGCCCTGGGAGGGTAAGTGTACTTCTTAAAAGTCAGCAGCTACTTTTTTTTAGCTGCTGACTTTTAAAAAAAAATTTTGTAAGGTAAAACCCCGCTTTAACTGTATGTTAACACTGATGAATAGGACTGCTTTAAATGTCTTACATTGTTTATTACATTGCATTAAGTACTAGATTAAGCATATAAGAAAACTTAAAGTGGAACTTTACCCATAACAGTTTGATAACAAATAATGTTCTTCAGCAAAAGCACATACATTCCACATTAGTAATTATGCTACCATAATTAGTGTATGCTGTAAATTGCTTACAGCTTTTCTCCTGTTTCTTCTTGCTGGAGGCTGCCATTTTGTTGAAGACCAGAGCAGTCACTTTCTTATTAAAAACTCTTCCCTTCTCATGAAGCAGGCCATAGATTATTTGTCTTTTTTTCCTTCCACCATGGGTGGAAAGCAAGAAACTCACCCAATTCCCTCATTGATGGGGGAATGCCTTCCACAGTGCTATTGTGCTCTGCTGGTGGGGAGGGGTGGGGGGGGATGGGTGGGCTGTAAACACAATGATTGCTGCTTGCTAAATTGATTGATTGGATCGACTTGGGTAAAATCAGTCTGACCATACATGGATTACATCTCGATCCATGTATGGCCAGTTTAAGTCTCAAAAATGATGTGCCACTTTCTGTAATTAAAATATGTACATTTCCAGCCTTTATTGTATGTCTTGACTAGAGAGGAAGGCTGACAGAAGCTTTACAGTGCTGACGTTTACAGGCTGCCAATGAGGTATAGAAGAAACAATATCAGTGAGATAAGATAAAACAAAATACTATCCTTGCAAGTTTAACCCTTATGTGTCTACCTGGCAGCAGAATTTATCATGTGACCTCTACTGATTTTCTTTTATTCCCTCCTAGTCTGTGTTCCCTATGCACAGTCCGTGTCATTCCTGTTGCTTTGTTCCCTCTTCAGCAACAGTAAATCTTAAAGCTTTTAGCTGATCGGTCTCTAGTGGCTCTGATTTTAGGCACAATACTGAGAATAGAAGGGATGTGCGGAAGAGATTGAGACAGGTCTTTACTACATTTTTAACAGTGTAGACACTTATGTTTAATGTTTTACATAGCTGTACTTGCAAAAGTGACCAGCCTAAAGTAATCTATCAGGACTTAAGATTCTGACTAATGTTCTACTTTAACATAATATCTTTTTATATTTACAGATACAAGATTGATCTCTGGTGAAGGAACATGCATAGAGAAAAGAGAACCAATGGATTTTTTTGTATTTGTACAAAGACTGAAAAATTCCTATATGCTGTGTTCTTCCATATTGCAGCAAATAACTTATTTGTACTTTTGTTTTAATTATTCTTAATAAAAAAAGTATTGACGATATATTTAAAATTTGGAATCTATCCAGTTTTTAAAAATGACTGTAAAGAAACTATAAGCTTAAATTAAAATATATATAATTTAAAAAATGTTTTAAGGAGTTCTAATGAAAATCAATCAACTGTTACATTGTTGACTTCTTAGGGAAACACAGTTACAATATTTATCATTATTAATGAATGGAAATTTTTGTACTATCTTTCTAAAAATGTATTTGTACCTATGCAAAAAAAAAAAAAAAAAGGCAGACAGTGCCCGATTTTAGGTGTATATTAGAGAATACCACCTTGAAAAAAATCAAATTTTTTATAGTACCTTCTTGATTTTTGCATTCTCACTTTTTTTATAACAGTTGTTATCCAAGAAAAAAAACCTCTGGTCAGCATATAACAAAAAAACACCCTATTTTAACCACTTCAATACCGGACAGTTTCACCATTTTAATTGACAATTACCATTCAATGACAGTTAATCATCCAACACTGTACCCAAATGACACAACATTTTACACAAAGTACTTCACACAAATATAGCTTTCTTTCGGTGGTATTTAATCACCTCTGGGTTCTTTATTTTTTGCTAAATAAATGAAAAAATTTGACAATTCTAATTTAAAAGAGTGTTTTTCTTTGTTTCTAAAAACTATTTGCAGATAAATGACTTCTCTTCATAATCTAAGGCCAAAATATATACTGCTACAATTCTAAATAGCCCAAATTGTATATTATTTAGTCTGTGTGAAAGTTATAGAGTCTACAAACTATGGCATTTATGTTTGAAAATCAATCAGTCCTGATGTACTGACTGCCTGACTGATCGCATTTCTTAAGGCCCAAATATGCCGGTGACAGTACAAGCCCTCCCCAAATTATTCCTTTATGGAAATTAGACAGTCCAATGTATTTAGTAAAAGGCATGGTGAGTTTTTGAAATAGTAATTTTTTTGTCACAATATTTTGGGAAAATTAAGAAATTAAAGATTTTCTTTACATACTGTTATCAGTGCAATTCAGTGTCATCATATAACTGGTGTGGTGGTCAGGGACACTGACTGGTGACAGTATGTAATAAAATAAAATAATAATAAATAAAAAAAAAAAATTTTTTTTAAAAATTGTAAAACATTTTTTCCTAACAATTTTGTTTCTTTTTTTATGATTTTTTTTACATACAGTGATCAGAGCAATACAGTGTTACCATTGTAACTACTACTCTGGGGCGGTGATCAGTGTTTTTTTTTACACAGTATGATTGCTTTTAACAGTGACTATCACTGTTATAAGCAACCATTTTTTATGAATGACATCCATTCATCCAGTGAGTGCTATTGTGAAGCTCTGATTGGCCACAGATATCACTGTGACCAATTGTGTACAACTGCCCTATGATCTGCTGTGATTGGTCACAGCGATCACATGGTACCCGCAGCTGCCTGGTACATTGATTTGTCATCTGCTGTGTCCAGTGGATCACAGATCATGCCGCAGCACTGCCTGTGGAGATCACTCTCCTCCAATTCCACTTCAGTTCTGGAATATGGACAGGCACTCACATCTTTCACACACAATGCAGGACAACTTTTGACTTAGGGGGGTGGGCTCTTAATCAGAAAAGAGGAGTGATTTGATGGAATGGTCATTCAGCATGAAAGAAGCCTGCAGATGTTAGGAACAAGGTAATTGTGCCTACTCCCCTAAACTGAATGAGCATTGGAGCCTTACTACACTTGGGGATCTACCAAAGTAGAATTTTATTTTCCTTAAAAATCGCTCAAAAAAGCCCAAAAGATAGTAGGAAATGAACACACCGCTAACACGAAACCCTATAAGCATAATTTTTTTTTAATCGTCAAAAGTTAATAAAATATAAGAGAGCAATTAACTAAAAGCAAGAATACTTGCTGATCCCAAACAGACAATTTAAAAACAGAGCAGTAGATCAGGCAAGCTTCATATAATCCCCTCTGATTGGTCCTAATAGGAAAAAATCCCTTACAGTAAATGGAGTTATTGAATAAGTTGGCAGAATGCCCATCCATCAATATCTAAATATGTGATAAAGTCAATTCCAAAAAAATAATGATAAAAAGCTGCACTGTAATTGTCATAGATGATCTACATCACAACAAGGCTCAAACAAGACCACAGATAACTAGAGGACCTAAAATTACTCCAGCTAAAAAGACAAGACCATATGCAGTAGTAGTGGGCCCACTAACATAACTGAAGATTCATTTCTATTCCAGTCATTTTCAACTCTTTTATAACAAGTTTTGTTTGGCTCCACCAAAACCTGAATCTTTAAAGATACTGTTTACAGTCCATGCAAAAATATCATAGATCTTTCATACCATGGAAAAGGCAACATGCACTAGTGTGTTTGTAAGAGTCCTCAGTCCTCTGCATTTCAATATTGTCACTTTAATCATATGGGTGGTCACTCAATGGTAGTACTAAAGCATTAGGCCAAGATGAAAAAAGGACTTGCTCATAAATATTAGCTTTTACTGTGTCAGAAGTTCCCACAGTGTCACCCACAATCAAACTCCCCATTGTTCCCAGTCCAGGCCAATCACAACAATGCAGTTATGCAGTCCTACATGCATAATGCAGAATGTGAGACCTAAGCATTGCACTGCAATATAGAGCCCAAACAGACTGACAGAATGGCTGTGTCCCACATGAATTTACTTATCATTTTGCTGCTCCAATCTATCCGAGTCCAACATAATTGCAGATCCTCCATAAATCCGCCCTTTCCGAGAATTAACTGCTGGCACGTAGATTTAAAGCACATAGGGAGCAGATCACCACAGGCTTTAGCAGGTCCTAGACTCTCTGGCCTTACTACCACTGTCAAAACGCGCTGAGGTGTTTCATCCTTATGTCAAAGACTTCTTCAGGGTGGTGCTTCCCAAGGCCCTTAAGTAGGAATACATCCATGTGACTGCACCACTTAGAGGAGCCAATACAAACATGTACATACTAGGCAATATATACTCTATAGTGGGCAAAACAATTCATTACAGAAAACAAAAAGAAGGTCTGGTAGTCACCAGTGATGCACCTCCATCCCCATGTACAACAAAAGCAACAAAAATGAGCCCTGGGACTTTGAGGTGAGCACAGTTGAGCCAATAAGCATGACAGATGTAAGTACAGTCTGAAATTTATTTAGAAAGGAAAATACATACATATTAGCATAAATATTGCCAAGCCAGTAAAATGATACATGTAACATGATGAGTATTCCAAATAGATAAAATAACACACAAGCATCTTAGTAAGCCCGACGCATTTTGCGAGGCACAGCTTGCTTCCTCAGGGGTAGATGCGTGTTTGGTGTATCTAGAATGGAACAGAAACATTTTATGTAACACAATGATGGTAGTATTAACACATGGTAAAAAGGGGCCTTGAAATAAGGGGCCCCATACTCACCATTTGGCAAAAACAGGGTGCTAGATGCACAATTCCCAGAGGGTGGCAGCATTATCAGTTTCGCCCGGGAGACGAGGAGGCAGAACCCCACCAGGGGGCAACCGGAGGGTGGACATGGCGAGAATGAAAGGTGTGTGTCCCTAAGAGTCTTATAGTGTCCATTGTGGATGTCAGCTGTGAACATAAATGTGTATGTGAGGGAATACTATAGTGACAAGGTGAATATACTTAACCACTTAAGGACCGCCTCCTGCACATATACGTCGGCAGAATGGCACGGCTGGGCACATCAACGTACAGGTACGCTGCCTTTTAAGAGCCCAGCCGTGGGTCACGCGTGCGCCGCCGGCGGCGCGCTCGAGACCCGGTCCTGAGCTCCGTGACTGCGGCCGCGGGACCAGCGGACCCAATCGCTGCTGGTGTCCTGTGATCGGGTCACAGAGCTGAAGAACGGGGAGAAGTATGTGTAAACAAACCTCTCACCGTGCTTCCTAGTGACACTGTCACTGATCGTCTGTTCCCTGTCATAGGAAAAGACGATTGGTGACGTCACACGCCAAGCCACGCCCCAGACAGTTAGAAAACAAACACAGGGCTCACGTAACCCCCCCGCCCCCTAGTGGTTAACTCCTTCACTGCCAGTGTCATTTACACAGGAATCAGTGCATTTAAATAGCACTAATTGCTGTATAAATGACAATGGTCCCAAAAATGTGTCAAAAATGTCCGATGTGTCCGTCGTAATGTTGCAGTCACAATAAAAATCACTGATCGCCGCCATTACTTGTAAAAAAAAAAAAAAATATTAATAAAAATGCTATAAAACTATCACCTATTTTGTAAACGCTATAACTTTTGCGCAAACCAATCAATAATCGCTAATTGTGTTTTTTTTACCAAAAATATGTAGAAGAATACGTATCGGCCTAAACTGAGGAAAAAATATGTTTTTTTATATATATTTTGGGGGATATTTATTAAAGCAAAAATCTAAATTGTCGATCTATTTTTGTTTATAGCGCAAAAAAAAAAAACCGCAGAGGTGATCAAATACTACCAATAGAAAGCTCTATTTGTGGGAAAAAAAGGACGCCAATTTTGTTTGGGAGCCACGTCGCACGATCGCGCAATTGTCAGTTAAAGCGACACAGTGCCGAATCGCAAAAAGGGGCCTGGTCCTTTGGCTGCAAATTGGTCCGGGGCTTAAGTGGTTAAAGTATTATTATACATTAATGGAACAGCCTAGTCCAATGGTGGTATAGACATAGAGACCAAGGAAAAGAATGATAGAGAAAAGCAAAGGACAACAGGGGTTTCAGTGAGGGCGATTTAGAGAGAAAATTAAAGAGTAAGAGAGTAAAAAAAGGCAAGTGTGTAAGGAACTGTGGGAGTCCAATGACAGACTCAAAGACGAGTGCTGAAAGTAAGCACTTGTAAGAGTAAAAGAGTACTGGCTTGGCAATGTTCATGCTATTATGTATGTATTTTTCTTTCTGACTAAATTTCAGACTGTACTTACCTCTGTCATGCTTATTGGCTCAACGGTGCTCACCTCACTCAAAGCCCCGGGGCTCGTTTTTGTTGCTTTTGTTGTACATAGGCAGAGCCGATCGCCCCTATAGGCACACTATGCAAGCTGCTTAGGGCCCCGCCGCTGTGGGGGGGGGCAAGACCCAGCATCCCCCCTGCACCTCTGGCTGGCCGTTTAGAGTGCAGTGAGGAGAGGTGGGAGGAGGTGGAAGGCGGCGATCGGCAGCTCTATGGTGCCTGAGTGGGCGGCGGGATCTCCCTGGGGTTTGTAGTACTCTCAGTGTATACAGTGGAGAGGAGAAGGGAGGGGCCTCTGACCCAGGCAGGTATCAGTTTTACTTTCACTCTGCTTGAACACTGTTGCTGATGCCCGGGTCAGAGGCCCCTCCCCTCTCCGCTGTATACATTCGGAGATAGAACTACTAGCCCCAGGGAGATCCCCCTGCCTGTGAACACCATATAGCTGCCGATCGCCGCCTCCCACCTCCACCAGCCAGGTACAGGGGAACCTCTGCAAGGGGGGGAGTCAGTTTTTTGGGGGCCCAAATGTAAGAAGGGGGGTTTCTGGGGACACTAATGTAAGGAAGGGGGCCTCTGGGGACACTAATGTAAGAGGGAGGCTCTCTGGGGACACTAATGCAAGGACGGGGCCCCCTGGGGACACTGATGTAAAGACGGGGCCCTCTGGGGACACTAATGTAAGAGGGGGCCCCCTGGGGACACTAATGTCAGAGGGGGGGCTCTCCGGGGACCCTGTGTAAGGAGGGGCTCTCCGGGGACCCTGTGTAAGGAGGGGCTCTCCGGGGACCCTGTGTAAGGAGGGGCTCTCTGGGGACACTAATGTAAGAGGGAAGGCTCTCTTGGGACACTAATGTAAGGGGAGGCTCTCTTGGGACCATGGTGTAAGGGGGGGCTCTCTGGGGACCCTGGTGTAGGGGGGGCTCTCTGGGGACCCTGGTGTAAGGGGGGCTCTCTGGGGACCCTGATGTTAGAAGGGGCTCTCTGAGGACCCTGATGTAAGGAGGGGCTCTCTGGGGAGCCTGGTGTAAGTGGGGGCTCTGAGGACCCTGATGTAAGGGGAGGCTCTCTGGGGACCCTGATGTAGGGGGATACCCTCTGGGGACCCTGATGTAAGTAGGGAGGCTCACTGGGGACCCTGATGTAAGGAGGGACTCTCTGAGGACACTGATGTAAGGGGGGCTCTCTGGGGACCCTGATGTAAGGAGGGTCTTTCTGGGGACCCTGATGTAAGGGGAGGCTCTCTGGGAAACCTAATGTAGGGGGAGGCTCTCTGGGGACCCTGATGTAGGGGGAGACTCTCTGAGGGCACTGATTTAAGGGGGGCTCTCTGGGGACCCTGATGTAAGGAGGGACTCTCTGAGGACACTGATGTAAGGGGGGCTCTCTGGGGACCCTGATGTAAGGAGGGTCTTTCTGGGGACCCTGATGTAAGGGGAGGCTCTCTGGGAAACCTAATGTAGGGGGAGGCTCTCTGGGGACCCTGATGTAGGGGGAGACTCTCTGAGGGCACTGATTTAAGGGGGGCTCTCTGGGGACCCTGATGTAAGGGGAGGCTCTCTGGGGATCCTGATGTAAGGGGAGGCTCTCTGGGGACCCTAATGTAGGGGGAGGCTCTCTAGGGACCCTGATGTAAGGGGGGCTCTCTGGGGACCCTAATGTAGGTGGAGGCTCTCTGGGGGACCCTGATGTAAAGGGGGGGGGGCTCTCTGGGGACCCTGATGTAAGGGGGGGCTCTCTGGGGACCCGGATGTAATGGGGAGGCTCTATGGGGACCCTAATGTAGGGGGAGGCTCTCTAGGGACCCTGATGTAAGGGGGGCTCTCTGGGGACCCTAATGAAGGGGGGAGACTCTGAGAACACTAATTTAAGGGGGGCTGTCTGGGGACCCTTGTGTAAGGGGGGCTCTCTGGGGACCTTGGTGTAAGGAGGGGCTCTCTGAGGACCCTGATGTAAGGGGGGCTCTCTGGGGACCTCATTCTGTTCTATATTGTTGTACTTATTCTTTGACTGTTTTGTTTAAAGGAGGGAGGATTGTTTTGGGAGCACTGAAGTGTCAGGTGTGACTGTGTGGCAATGGCAAATGGTTTACATAGCTCACGGCATCACGGGTCAAGTAAAGGGCCCCTTAGCAGAATTTTGCTTAGGGCCCCAGGGAGGTCAGGATCGGCACTGTACATAGGGATTGAGCTGCATCACTGGTAACAATTTTCGTTGCTTTCATTACAGAAAGCACTGCAGTTTTAAAGTGTTACTAAACCAACAACTGTGAAATCAGTGTGTATATGCAGTAAAGCATGCTTGTTATACTCACTATGGAACGTAAGGGGTTAATCCCCTGCATTGTGTAAAAAGGATGTTTGATCCCGTCTTCTCTGATCCTCCCCTTCTTCCACTAACTCCAAATAATTTCCTGACAACACAGAGTCTATGGAGTCAGGCTGTACATGCTCAGTTCGGTATGTATTGCTAGAGGTTTTTTTTTTCTTGGGAGGATGCATGTGATCAGCACAGGGCCAATCAGCACAGTCCAGATAGAGTTCCAGGGGTCTTGCAGTCTCATAGGTCAGTCAGAAAACCCCTCCTACAAGCTTTAACCTCCCTGGAGGTATGATTCTGTCTGGAATTTTGTGCTGAAAGCGGTACAATTATTTTTCATGGAAATTTGGCGTTTTTATATTGTAGGCATGCAATTCTTATGAATAACTCACTTAAATCGCTGTCATTAAATTTAGTGTTTGATGATAAATTGTGATTCTAATTTATTATCGGTGTTTTCTAGCTGGTCTAAAACCACTTTTGACATAAAGGGACACTTTTTGGTTGCTATGGACAATCTCCAGTTTCCAGGCAGAAAAAAATCTATTTATTATATAAAATGACATGCAGGGCACTGGACAGACCACTAGGGACAAAGGGGATGTGTATTTTTTGTATACAGTACTGTAATCTGTAAGATTACAGTACTGTATGTGTTTTGTGTTTTTTAACTTTTTTGAATTTGGCGCCGATCTCCACTCCCGTGCGTCGGAACGTCGCAGGGAACGGAGATCAGCGGCACTCGGGCACTGTGTGAATCGAGCGAGCAGACGGCTCGCTCACACAGCGGGGAGACATCGCAGGATCCAGGGGAAAAGGTAAGTAACTTCCCCCTGTATCCTGCAATGCGAGCCCGAGTCTGGCTCGGGGTTACCGCTTTTGGTACTGAAGTTCCCACCCCGAGCCAGACTCGGGAATACCGCCAGGGGGGTTAACCAGTGCTTGGCTGGACACTGATAGAAGTCACAAGACTGCTCTAACCGATGATGAGAAAATGTATTTAGCAGTTTATATTTACTAAAATAATTGCATTTCCATGTTCTGTGTACTGTGGGAGGCCAGATAAAGTGAATGCAGGGTCCAGGGTTTAGTAACCCTTTAAGTTCTTATTTATAACACTAGGTTTCATGGTTTCCAGACCTCACATTCATGCAGCTTATTTGTGCAATAACAATCTGTCAAAATCACCTCTATGTGAGATTTGCAATTTGAAAATTCCCATCATTTTAAAGTGTACTTTTGCAGCCAAATTGGGATAACACCTACTTTATATTTGTTACATAACCCCATTCACATAGTACAACTCAAAAAAAATAATTTAAAAATTGCATCTTACCTTTTTAGAGGCTATATTCTGTATGTGCTAGTGACCTGGTACCCTAATGCATATGTGAACATTAAACATTGATTATTGGTGTTTGCTTATAAAAACTGCAAAAATAATTTTTTTTTTCAGTATGTTATGCAGCTTTTTTGAATCAATTTGAAGACTTATAATGAACCAAGCTCACTAGCAGGAAAACCAATAATGAAAAAGAAGGCAAAATATGAAAAGAATAATGTCAACACTTGTACAAATGTTACGTTAAATGTTATATCTAAAGTTATATTTGCAACCAAACTTTTTTTTTTTACGTTTTTTTTTCTTCTTTGTGTGCGGTCTGTGTGTCTCATAAAGGAAGTTCTCCTTTATTTCTGGTCTCAGATGTAACAAAAAGTGAGAGGAAGTCTTTCCAAAGTAAGTAAAGGGAAACTATAAGAACACTAGAACAGATATCTCCATTGGAGAAATTTCCAATACTCTTGTTCAAATGATGTGTGCTGTAAAATGTTTCCCATCAGTTGCCCATGAAAACCCAGATACATAGAGGGTGAAACTCTCCAGCAGGAATACAGACAGCTTAATGAACTTTAAATATTTTATTTAAAAACTTGCCTATTCTTTTTAGACTATTCTAGATACATTTACAACTACTGGTTTTAATTAATTTCACACTGGAGAAAAGAATTAATTTGGTGAAGTAATTTTTTTCTACATATTTTTAAATTGGCAAAATCACTAAGGAAAAAAGATTCTACTGTAATAAAAGTTTGGTAAAAAACTGTTCCGTTAAGATTTGTTAACGCAATGTGTGATGCAATGTGTGAAGCAAGAAATTAATGCAAATGCGGACCAGGCTTGTGCAAATGGGCCCTTAGTAGCCCAAATGGAGGAGATTTACTAAAGAAGCAATTTTTTTCACTTCACTTAACCACTTTCAGACCAGACCAATTTGCAGCCAAAGGACCAGGCCCCTTTTTGCGATTCGGCACTGCGTCGCTTTAACTGACAATTGCGCTGTCGTGCGACGTGGCTCCCAAACAAAATTGGCGTCCTTTTTTTCCCACAAATAGAGCTTTCTTTTGGTGGTATTTGATCGCCCCTGCAGTTTTTTTTTTTGCGCTATAAACAAAAATAGAGCGACAATTTTGAAAAAAAATGCATTATTTTTTACTTTTTGCTATAATAAATATCCCCAAAAAATATATAAAAAACATTTTTTTTCCTCAGTTTAGGTCGATACGTATTCTTCTACATATTTTTGGTAAAAAAAAATCGCAATAAGCGATTATTGATCGGTTTGCGCAGAAGTTATAGCGTTTACAAGATAGGGGATAGTTTTATAGCATTTTTATTAATAATTTTTTTTTTTATTAGTAATGGCGGCGATCTGCGATTTTTTTTGTGACTGCGACATTATGGCGGACACATCGGACATTTTTGACACATTTTTGGGACCATTGTCATTTATACAGCAATCAATGCTATTTAAATGCATTGATTCCTGTATAAATGACACTGGCAGTGAAGGGGTTAATCACAAGGGGGCAGTGTAAGGGTTAAGTATGCCTAGGGGTGTGTTTCTTACTGTGGGGGGGCGTGGCTGTCAGCTAGTGAATGCTGATCTCTGCTCCAATCACAGGGAGCAGAGATCGGCATCACTAGTTGCTAGGCAGAACGGGGAGATGCTGTTTATCTCGGCATCTCCCCATTCAGCCTTTCGGTGAGACGATCGCGGCGATCGAGTCCGCGGGGACCACGACCGGACTCACGGGGGTCCCGACCGGCGCGGGAGCGCGCCGCTCCCGGCGCGCTCCCGATGGCACGGACAGGCTTAAAGGAGGGACTTATATATACGCCCTCCTGCCTGTCCGTGCCATTCTGCCGACGTATATCGTCGTGCGCCGGTCGGCAAGTGGTTAATTTGACTTACCTTCAGCGGCTTTTAAGAAATGCATAGTGTATTGCACATATTTTATTTATTTTAAACAGGGTTTGAAAAAGTACAGTTATAAAAGGTTTCTTTTCACATGCAGGGGCGGCCCGTCCATTAAGGGTGCACGGGGCGCCGCCTCCTCTCTCCAGCCAACCCCTCTATGTAGAATGGATAGATTCATGCATTGCACGAATCTATCCATGGCCGCTGCCGCCACCCCCTATTTAGGCATCTGGCCCCTTTTTGGACGCTGGGCCCCTGAATTACAGTGGCGTGGTGTTTTTTAAGCACCTCATTAGAGCCATAGGCTCTAATAGGCTTCAAAAAACGTGGACTTGGAGTGCAGAGCATTGCGCTCGGAGTCCACCCAGATGTGTTAGAAAAGCAAATTAATATTTGCTTTTCTAACACTGAACCGCCTCTCTGATGATCAGGTAGCGTGGGTCTAATACCCGTCACCTGATTGTCTGAAAGGACAGGCGCTGCTATTGGTTGCCTAGCAGGAAGCAAGAAAAATCACACAGAGGACACAGCTCGCTGCTGCCTGACTCTCAACCAAGACGGATGAAGTGGCGGCCAGACAGCGGGCGGGTGGGGGTCACAGTGGCTGCCTTTGATGGGGCACAATGATAGCATTTGATCGGCACAATGGCGGCATTTGATGGGCACAGTGGCAGAATTTCATGGGCACAGTGGATGCAATTTATGGGCACAGTGCCTACATTTGATGACACAGTGGCTGCAATTTATAGGCACAGTGGCTGCATTTGATGGCACAGTGGCTGCATTTAATGGCACAGTGGCTGCATTTAATGGCACATTGGCTGCAATTGATGGCACAGTGGCTGCATTTGATGGCACAGTGGCTGCATTTGATGGCACAGTGAGGCTGCAATTGATGGCACAGTGACTGCAGTTCATGGGCACAGTGAGGCTGCAGTTGATGGGGTTTTTTTTTCAGTATTTTTCCAAATTTTTCAGTTTGTTTGTGCCCCCCCCAAAAATTTTGAGCACAAGCCGCCACTGATTGGGTGTCTATTATTAGCTGTTAAAAAACAGCCCATTGCTTATGGAATTTAAAGTAGAAGTAACATTGTATACATTTTTATGTTACCTGCTTGTATGAACAGTAATGTATACGTGAACTAAATATAGATATATATTACCTGCTTTCCCTGACAATGCCTTTATAGCCCACTTCCTCCTTTTCCCACTTCCACTGACATGAATCGTAAACACCTGACACAGTTCAGTCTCTGCCACAGCTTCTCATCTTATATTTTTCTACAAAGTAACAATGTTGCACAGATGACTGTGTAAGAGGTGACTGAAGAAGTACCTCCTCTTGCCTGCAGCAGACTAATGACCTAACTTCAGCCGATGTACATTCACTGACTGGATATCAAGGGCAAGTGAATATCATTATAAATAATCATTATCATTATTTAAACATATTTTGTTTGTGCTGGCTGCTATACATCTGTTGGTGCATAAAGATAGCGCGATTTCTTCCACCATTTTCCGCTTTTCTGGATATCAAGGGCAACTTTTTAAAGATAAAATGCACACCCTTTTTTTATTTATTTTTTTATTAATGAAACTGTATATTTGTATTTAAACTGACTTATAAAAGTTACAGAAAAGTCCACACATAACTAAGGAATGAATCCCGATCCTGATTTCTGCTGTGTTCAAATGGCTCCAAAGAGACTTTAAATAAGGGCCAGAGAGTCTGAAGGCAAACATCTCCTGCCTTTCTATTTCTGTAGATAACTCATAATATTGTGTAAATTCAAAGTCACTGTGCCAGTATTAAGTGCGCCAGTTAACTTGACTATATATCTATGACTAATTGGCCTACCTAAATATTTTTTATGTACCGTATTTATCGGCGTATAACACGCACATTTTTCCTCTTAAAATCAGGGGAAAATTGTGGGTGCGTGTTATACGCCGATCTCCCGCTGATTTTTAAGAGGGGAGAGTGCGGAGCCGATATACCGAAAGCCGCGCGTATTTTTGGCTAGTCTCGGCTCCTCTCGCAGTCCCGCCCACCTCCACTGATTGCGAGAGGAGCCGAGCGCCGACAACATAAAGAAATCCGAGTTCGACTATTCTCGGCTCCTCTCGCAGTCCCACCCCTGACTGCGAGCCGAGACTAGCCGAACTCGGATTTCTGTATGTTCTCGGCGCTCGGCTCCTCTCGCAATCAGTGGAGGTGGGCATGACTGCGAGAGGAGCCGGCCCGAGACTAGCCGAAAATACACGCGGCTTTCGGTATGTTGTCACGTGGCGCTCGTCCTCTCCACTCGGCGCCAATTTTAAATCTGCAGTGCTGCAACTAGACGAGAAATGTTGCAAAGGCACTGGGCAAGGCTGCACTGGCAAGGCTGCAAAGGCACTAGGCAAGGCTGCACTGGGCAAGGCTGCAAAGGCACTGGGCAAGGCTGCACTGGGCAAGGCTGCAAAGGCACTGGGCAAGGCTGCACTGAGCAAGGCTGCAAAGGCACTGGGCAAGGCTGCACTGGGCAAGGCTGCAAAGGCACTGGGCAAGGCTGCACTGGGCAAGGCTGCAAAGGCACTAGGCAAGGCTGCACTGGGCAAGGCTGCAATGATGGACAAGGCTGTAAAGATGGACAAGGCTGCAGATGAACACTGGACAAGGCTGCAATGATGGGAATTTAAATGTAAGTTTTTTTCCTTAATATTCCCTCCTAAACTTGGGGTGCGTGTTATACGCCGGCACGTGTTATACGCCGGCGCGTGTTATACGCCGATAAATACGGTATTTTTAAGGACAACTTAGGTATTTATTAGAAAATCTTTGTGCAGGGAACTTTAATCTAAAGATTGTGGACAATTTACTTTATTATGAATTTTTTATTTAAAAAGAAATCATGCACAGAGGAATATTGGAAATAAAGGACTTTCCTTCACACCTGATTGGAATAATGAAAGAGCTTTACTGAGCTATAGTAAGTCATCTCTTTTGAAAAAAAGGGTGACACTTGAATTTTCTCTCTTTATAAATATTTCCCTCTGCCTGTTGTATACACATGTTATTACCAGGAAATATTTGCTTTCATATTTAGTGATGACTTGACAGTTATGTTAGAAACCTATAATTAAAACCATTATTGACTCAATAATTTACAGTAACCGACAGCTGAAAAGTCAAAGGTTATCCTAACACTTTTTATGTCTGCAAAGAGAAAAATATCAGTTATATTAAATAAAACAGAGTATGATTAAAAAAAGATGAAATGTGCATATTACCATTTGAAGTGGAACTCCAACCAGAACGTGTTTGCAAAACCAAAGCTTTACCACACTCCCTTCAGAACCTACCTATTTTTCAGCAATAGCATATATCACATTAAAGGACTGAGGCTGTTTGGGAATTGTAGGTATGTTTGGGGGGGACCATCATTTTGACATGCAGTTTTCACTAAAGGTGAGCTGAGCATTTTTTTAAATAAATATTTTCAGTTTAAAAAGTTTATGACATGTTTATTTCAAAGACAGATATGCAATGCTAAGATTCCAGTGTAAATAATGTAATTTTACTGAGATGAGAAAATAAGCTTTCTAATGTAGCTTTCTGTGATATATATTTCCAAGAGTTTTCTTCATATTGACAACAATTTCTCTTGTAAAGAGCAAATAATCAATTACAACACTATTAAAATAAGACTTTCATTGAACTCAGAGAACTTTTGTAGACTGTTGAAATGCAGCTAATTAACTGTCATATTAATGCAGGTCAAAGATCATTTTCTTGTTATTGACCGTACAAGCACCATAGAGGTTACTAGAATCAGAAAGGTTTAAGAGAAAGACCACAGTCACACAGATGTTGAGACAACCCTGTATGGTTTGGTGAGCTTAGTATACTTCACTAATATTGCTAAACCTATTTTATATAATAATAATAATAATAATGAACTTTATTAGTAGCTTTTCAAACCACATGGAAAACACAAGGAATACAGAGGATAACAAAGAAAAAAGGCACCATTACAATTAAGTGAAAGTATTTCTAAAGAAAAATGTTTTTAGATTTTATTTGATTGAGTTTAGAGAAGATGATTCTCTGATGTTCTTTGGAAGTGAATTCCAGAGTTTTGGAGCATAGCAGGAGAAGGCCCTGTCTCTCATCGATTGTAGGTGAGTAAGGGGGAGACACAGAAGACCAGAATTTGACAAACTGAGGTTACGCGGGGTGGGACATTGATAAAAGTTCAACAATTCAAAAGTTAGTCTGTTGGGACTGGTTGCAAATAAACTTTTATGGGGCTAATTTATTATGAGTCGATTGATAAGCTCTAGCTGCGCTTAACTATACAACACAGTGGGGTCGATTCACTATAACTGGAGAGTGCAAAATGTGGTGCAACTGTGCATAGAAACCAATCAGCTTCCACTTTTTTTTTTGTCAAAGTTTAATTGAACAAGCTGAAGTTAGAAGCTGATTGGCTACCATGCGCACCTGCACCAGATTTTGCACGGTTTAGTAAATCAACTCCATTGCTACTCCACACCTTGGCCTGCAATGGTCCATTCATAAACTACAGACTGTGGTTTAGAACCTGTGGTATGCCATTGGGCTCTCTCTGCTAAACACTGATGCATAGTTACAATGGTCCAGCTTGGACCAATGTATGTATGTACAGTATATGCCATAACTGTGGGGCTGTTGGTAAAGCAAAGAATCACTGTAGTAGTACCACTGTCTTTCAGGCCCCATGCTGAGCAGTTGCCCTGCTGCACAGTAACCACAGACGTCGCTCACTTGGAACGCTTTGCATTTTTCTCAGTGAATGCATATCGGTCTCTGATTGAATGAGGTGGAGATCATGATATAACCCATAGCCGTACGCAAGGGATGTGCCAGGTGTGCCTGGGCACACCCTAATCCTGGAGTTGGCAACCCATCAATTGTGGGCAGGTGACAGGTAAGCCGCGATCCTTACTTGCCGACCCCCAGATTCTGGACAGGATAGGAGGCTGGAGTGGAAATTAATGGACCGATCTGTATTTTCTTAATAGGCTTCTCCTCCTCTTCCTCTCGCCGATATTCAGCTGCCACAGGAGGAAAATACAGGGGATTGGTACTAATGTATGCCACCCCTCTTTGTCCCAGTTCCTTTTCTTTCTGCTGCCCAGGTCCCCCTGTGTGCTCACCTGCTCCCCCCATTGTTTTAGGATGACGAGTATGGAAGAGGCCGGTTAATATGTCACAAATCCATATGTGTTGGAGCTTTGAGGTGCACACCCTAATACAATAGGCTGCACACACCTATTATGTCACCGTCCTGTCTCAGCACCTCATCTAATCAGAGGACACATTGCCTTTATTGAGAAAAATTCAAGGCTTTCTATGAATAATGCATTTGCCAAGTGAGCAACCCCCTATAGCTAATATGCAACAGGGCAGCAGCTTCACATGGGACTCAGAAGACAGCAGAGATCAATGTAGTAGCAGTGACTACCACAGTAATTATCTGCTTCCTACAAGTGTGCCATACACATTGACCAATGTAACTATGCATTAAATTCCATAACTGAAGATTATCCTTAACAATTATTTTAAGAGCACTCTGCTAGCTCCAGTGTCCCAAAGCAAGAGAAGGACCATATACACTTGTAAAACAAATTAATGTGCTATATAGTTATATATATATTTTTTAAGAAAGGGTATGGGCATAGTAAGGCCTGTTTCACACCTATTCAGGTTGCAGTTGATGCATATTCTGGGTGCATTTTGGATTTTTCAATACACATTTTTGATCCATTGAAGTTTATGGAACCAAAAACACAACCTGCTTGTCCCTGGCTCCTTCCATAAAATGCACAGATGTGAACGTGACCCATAGGAAACCACGTTAAATGGACTGTAGTGTGTTCCTGCAAAACTATAAATGCACCAAAAAATGCATAGGTGAGAATCAGGCCTTAGACCATAGTACTGCTTTATAGATAGTAATGTCTGATAGAATTTCCCATTATGCATGAGCTGATTGTAATCATATTAGTGCACTTGCAACAAAAACATGCTGTCCGTGATACATTTTTTTTATTTACATACATTTTCATGACAAGCCTTCTGGGTGTTTACAGAGGTGAAAATAGCTGGCTAGTCATACACATAGGTCCACGTTGAAATTGCGAACGTCAAGAACGCGGTGACGTACAACACGTACGAGCCGAGAAAAATTAAGTTCAATAGCCAGTGTTGCTCTTCTGCTTGATTCCGAGCATTCGTTGAACTATGTGCGTTGGAATTGTGTACAAACGATCGGAATTTCCGACAACGGATTTTGTTGTCGGAAAATTTGAGAACCAGATCTCAAATTTTGTGTGACGGAAATTATGATGGAAAATGCTCTCCCTCCTAGACACCTTCAGTCCTTCAGGATTAGCGGCAAAAAGTCCCTTGAGAACTAGGAGCTCTTGGCCCCCTAGAAAAATAGCACAGTCGGTTGTAAACTGTATCCAGGAGTATCTCCTCTCCTTTATATAACTGCTCCCAGCTCTACTGCCTGCAGGAACTACCAGCCCATCTGGCTGCTTCAAAGATCTCCCAGGGCAAAAATCTTGCTACATATGGCAATCTCTTCCCCTGTGAATCCCTGGGTGTACTGATGTACTCAATGTGTCCTCTTTGCTCCCTGCTGCTCCTTAGGCAAGATTACTTCTCAAAATATGATGCTGATAGGATCTTCCCAAGCTAGCCAGTGCTCAGCCTGGAGGCAAAGCTCCCCCCAGACCCAGGGGTCCCCTCCTAGGCCACCGGCAGTTTCCTCAGCACTCCATCTTCCACTGACTCTCCTTCTGGCATGGCTCCCCCATTTTTAAGGGCTACCCACCCTGCTAGGACATTCTGACTTGGGATTGGCTAAGCTCCCTTAGGTATTCAGATCAGAGCCTCCTTGCCTCTGCCCACTAACTTCTAGAAGCTTCTACCAGCTTTTAGATTCAGGGGAATTAGCAGAGACCTGCCCCAGCCTGACCTACAGTAACCCAACCCAATTTCTGACTCACCCAACTTAACATGAGTCATAACTTAAATTTGCCTGTACTAACATTAGTAGCACACTAGATGGTGCTACATATGTATCCCAATTTCCACCAAGCCTTAACATTTAGGGCAGAATTACACTTTTGCACTGTTACCTACACCTTACCACAATGAACATTGTATTATAGTAGTATTATTGTATTTATTATTTTACAATATTTATAGCACAAGTAGCATTGTTGTGCCAGTGCACTTAGGCAATGTAGCTCTGATACAATCTATTCAAAAACCACGCTAAAGTCTGTAATTCGTGAATGACAGCAGCGACTAACCATGTGATATAAACATAGTGCAAAACAGAATATTCAAATAGTCGCGCTAACAAAGGCGATAAATAAGTGAACAAAAGGTAAATATTGTGACAAATAAAATACAATCACAGAAACATGATGTAAGTGATATAAAAATTATTAGAAAAAATCTTGAAGAAAGATTGGTAATTTAAAAATAATAAAGTCCACGTGAATATAGACACTGAAGGATTCCTTAAATAACAGTTCATATAGTGTTACATCACCAGACACGTGAGTGAAGAATCCCTCTTTGGCACCCACCACCTTATTAATAGGGGAGCTTACCAGAAGATGTGGACCTTCTTTCGATAGACAGGTAAAAAAAGTTAATGGTAACCATCGAAGGGGTGGTATGAATGGAGGGGTCCTCCTGCAGTTCCAGGTTCCCACTAATGGTAGAGGGTCTTCCTATGTTTCCAAACTCCCGGTAATCGTCCCCAGGACAACCATAACCACAGCCGTGAAGATTTGTATAAAGGAGAAGAAATTGCAATAGTGTGATACCGTACGAGCTACTTTATTAAAATTATAAATGAAATGCACTTACATTCTACAAGTGAAATAACAGCCTTAGTTTAAAATTGGTGATTTGCCGGCAAACAAGTAAAACACCCGCACTTCTGGGAAAAGGGAGGACGCGATGGCATCAGCACATGGCTCTGCCCGACATGTTTCGTCACATATGACGTCTTCCCGAGCGTTTTATAAAATTATAAAAAATGCAAGTAAATTAACAGCCTTAGTTTAAAATTGGTAATTTGCCGGCAAACAAGTAAACACCCATACTTCTGTGATCGGGGAGGACGCGATGACATCAGCACGTGGCTCCGCCCAATGTGTTTTGTCACGTATGACAATTGGAAACATAGGAAGACCCCCTACCATTAGTGGGAACCTGCAACTGCAGGAGGACCCCTCCATTCATACCACCCCTTAGAGGGTTACCGTTAAGCTCGCTTGACCTCTCTAGCAATAGAAGGTCAAAATCTTCCAGTAAGCACTCCTTTTAGTAAGGTGGTCGGTGCCACAGAGGGATTCTTCACTTAAGTGTCTGGTGGCGGAACACTATTTGAACTGTCATTTAGCTGCTTGCCGCCCGCCCACTGTCATATGACGGCCAGGTGGCGCGGCTCTCATTCTGGGCGGGCGCCTTCCCAGCCCACCAGGGGGCCCGTGCACCCGCCGCGATGTCCACCGGGCAGCCGTGATTGCCCAGTAACAGAGCAGGACTGTGGATCTGTGTGTGTAAACACACAGATCCACGTCCTGTCAGGTGAGAGGAGACCAATGGTGTGTTCTCAGTACAGAGGAACACCAATCGGTCTCCTCCCCTTGTGAGTCCCCTCCCCCTACAGTTAGAGTCACTCCCTAGGTAACATATTTAACCCCTTGATCGCCCCCTAGTGTTAACTCCTTCCCTGCCAGTCACATTAATACAGTAATCAGTGCATTTTTATAGCACGGATCGCTGTATAAATGTGAATGGTCCCAAAAACTTGTCAAAAGCGTCGGATATGTCCCTCGCAATATCGCAGTCATGATAAAAATTGCAGATCGCCGCCATTACTAGTAAAAAAAATAATATTAATAAAAATGCTATAAATCTATCACCTATTTTGTAGACCATTATAACTTTTGCACAAACCAATCAATATACGCTTATTGCGATTTTTTTTACCAAAAATATGTAGATGAATACATATCGGCCTAAACTGAGTAAAAATTAAAAAAAAAAATTGGGATATTTATTATAGCAAAAAGGAAAAAATATTGTGTTTTTTTCAAACTTGTTGCTCTTCTTTTGTTTATAGTGCAAGAAATAAAAAAAAACGCAGAGATGATCAAATACCACCAAAAGAAAGCTCTATTTGTGGGGAAAAAAAATTATAAATTTGGGTACAGTGTTGTATGACCATGTAATTGTCATTCAAAGTGTGACAGAGCTGAAAGCTGAAAAAGGGCTTGGGCAGAAAGGGGGTGAAAGTGCCCTGTATTGAGGTGGTTAAGGAATACTTCAGTGTCTATATTTATGTGGACTTTATTATTTTTAAATTACAAATTTTTCTTCACAATTTTTTCTAATCATTTTTATATCACTTACATCATGCTTATATGATTGTATATTATTTGTAACAATATTTACCTTTTGTTCAATGTAGCTCTGATATACATGCATAACATAATGCAGTGTACCACACTACTGTGTGTTGTGGTGCGTTGCATCAGAAAAAATGTTGCTTGTCCATTTTTTTTGGTCCATTCTTTTGCTCTGGCAACCCATTAAAAATAATTTAAAGCAACATACAAGAACAGAAAAGTGCATATGGGTCCTTACAATAACTTTTTCAGTATTTATTTCCCTATTGTGACCACATCTGAATGTTTGTAGTCAAATTCAGCAGGAAAATTTAGAAGGGGATGTTTAGAGAAGTTAGAAGACTCTTTATAGTCCAAGAAATATGAAACCATCTCTTTTTTCTTTTGTTTATTGGTCTGTACAAACTTCTTCATATAACAGTGAATTATAGCATGAGCTTTTACTGAATAATTACAAGGGTGTGCAGAAAGGCATTATTACTTGGGGGCAGTATGGTTTCTAAATATGGCCTGCTGTGAGCAAACACATCACAACAAAAAGGCTGAATTGTTGGAAGCACTATATATTTGTGGAAGCTTTTCAGGAATGTTCCATGTGACATTTTGCTCTAAATCAATCAACAATGTAAATATATATAGCTCACAATGCACGCTTTATCTAAGCAGCAGTATACATATAATACAACAGAGTGTAAGGTTTCAGCAGAAGGCATGCAAGACAATGTAAATGATAAGACCCTGTGTAAACGATGGCAATATCGATGTACACATGTTCCATGAATAAGAAACTGTACCATGCAATATATTGAATTATACAATGATAAATATTTTTCAATTAATTTTTAAATTGAAAAAAGTCTAAAATCACAAGTAGTGAGATAATACAGAATATTACATAAACTTTTCTATATGTACATTTGTAGGCATTCTGTTCATTGTCTGCAAAGCTAACAATGTTAAGTACAATTTTCAAGGGCACTTTATTCTTGTACAAAGGCATGTCCATTTAAAAGAGAACACATATGCACAAAGTATAAGAAAAGTATAACAACTAAGAAAATGCATTCCTGTGAATGATAAAACGGAAAATTTAAATCAAATACTTACCGTCATTTTCCTTTCCTGATGGACTCCATGGCAGCCTACGTGTGGGTTAATCCCGCCCCCTCATACCTCATAGGACCCCTCTCCCATAAATCTTTGCTCTGGGCCAGAGGCCGTGTTCCATAATTTAGCCTACTCTAGCCACTGGGAGGGAAAATTACGGTAAGTATTTGATATACATTTTCCTGACAGACTCCTTGGCAGCCTACGTGTGGGAAATAACTAGCCATACACACCCGGGTGGGCAGAGTGCTGGACAAAAGAAAAAGGTTTAATTGGCACTATCAACAGACAAGATACGTAAACCAAATTTAACAGAAGATAACAAGGCTGGCTCTATGCAGTAGTGTGCCATGAACGTGTTAATTGAAGACCACAAGGCCGCCTTGCAAATAACTTCTGGAGCCACGTGCCGTGATGCTGCCCATGATAAAGACCATGATAAAGACACACTTCTAGTTGAGTGAGCAGTCACCGCTTCTGGAGGCGCCAAGCCCTTGACTTTGTAAGCCCACTGAATAGCCTGAACAATCCAATCTGCGATAGATCTGGAAGAGACACGCATTCCCTTATTCTTTTTCCATTTTCATCTTTTATTTTTCAATAGAAAAGGGGAAATACAGAATACATTGTCCATAAAGATTCCATTTGTATAACAAGAACAACAGAAAACATAAACTTCCGTTTCACATCATAAAATTACACTTCACACTTACGGCTTAGAGACATGCTACATTTCTTCATGTTAAACCCTTGCCTTTTAACCGTTGTTCTGCCAATTACTGTATCGGGGGTTTTAGGGTACACTCCCTTCCTGCCCCCGCTTTCCCTTCTCGACTTTTTACCTCCCTATACCTACCCCAATAACAAAAACAAAAAAAAAGAAAGAAGAAGAAAAAAAAAAAAAAAAAACAAGAACAAAACAAAATATAATAACTCTTTCCTTATTCCCTTATTCTTCCCATGAAAAAGAACAAACAGGTGGTCAGTCTGACGGAAAGAAGCTGTAGCTTCAAGATACTGACTCAGAGCTTTTCCAACATCTAAGGAATGAACACTGGAATCCTCGGTAGATCTTAATGTTGGAAGAGCAATCTCCTGGTTGTCATGAAACACAGATACCACTTTGGGGTTTGAACCCAACATAGGAATTAAAACAACCCGATCAGGAAAAAGAAAGAAAAATAAATCCCAGAGAGCTGATGTCAGAGACCCTCTTGGCCGATGTTATAGCCACCAAGAAGGCAACTTTTAGAGAGAGTCATTTGATAGAGGACTGATCTTCATGTTCCAACTCTCTACCTGAAAAAAAAATCCAGAACAAGGGGAAGATCCCAATTAGAGAATCTTGGCTTTTTCTGAGGTCAGCCTTATTGTGCCTCTTAAAAACTACTGAGTAAGAGGGTGTCTAGCCCAGGAAACACCCATAAAGGCAGAGATTGCAGAGACTTGGACTTGCAGCGAGCTGATTGACAATGAGAGATCCAAGCCCGATTGTAGGAAGCCGGAGTTCCAGAACATTGGAGACTATCCTGTGAGAGGGAAAATTCCATATGACTTGGGCTACTTCTGTCAGGCAGAGAGCACCCCAGCCCCTGTTGCTGACATCTATAGTGATGGTGACCCAAGACACAGGTGCGATGGAGTGACAATTGAGGAGGTTCCTCTGTTGTAGCCACCAAGGAAGGCTCTCCCGCATGGATGAGGTTATTCGGATAGAGTGATCCCGAAGACCTGGGTTCCACTGCCGGAGGAAGCCCTTTACCATGGGTGTTGTTGCCACCATGATGCCGATGATCTTTAGGCATTGAGAGGCTCGGAGATGAGAGGACGACATTGCAAGCCGAACTCTGTCCCAGGTCACTGGAATTTTTCCAGGGGTAACGTGATGATGCTCTTGATAGTGTTGAAGTGTGCCCCGAGGAATACCAGGGACTGCGTAGGATCCAGATGGCTCTTTTCCAGATTCAGAAGCCAATCGAACTCGAGTAGAGTGGAGATGACCTGGGATCTGTGGATTAGCAACTGCTCCCTGTCCTGAGATAACAGCAGGTCGTCTAGATAGTGATACAAACGGATACCTCTGGTCCTGATCAGAGCCACGACAGCCAACAATAGTTTTGAAAACACACAAGGCGATGTCGTAAGCCCGAAGGAGAGACAGGTGAACTGCAGATGGATTTTATTGACAGTAAAGCAAAGGTATTTCTGGAATTGGAACATGGAAGTAGGCATCCTTCAGGTCTATAGACACAAGCCAATTGCCTGGTTGGATTGCTTGACTGATCATGAGTAGTGTCTCCATCTTGAACGTCTTCTTGATAAAATAATTCAAGTGGGTTACGTCTATAACTAGCCTCTAGGAGCTGTTTTTTCTTCAACACCATGAAGAGGGGCGAGTAGACCCTTTGAAACCTTTACTCAGCTGGAACTTGAATTTCAGCGCCTTGAGCCACAAGGGAGTCTGCATAGGACAGGAGAATGAGCTTTTTCTCTTCCAAAAGAGGCAAGGATGCCGGCTCACTCTGTCTGGGCAGGTGCAATATCATAAAGACTTAGGGGCTTCTTGTCCACCGGAAGATGCCCCTTTTGAAAACGTCTGGCCTGAAGGCTGTTTTTTCTTCCAGGTCTTCCTGAACTCACGGCCAAGGCCTATAGTGGCAAGCGTCCCTTGCTCTATCTGAACCTTGCCTGAGCTGTATTCTCTTCTGGCCACAAGGCACACTTAGCTGTGACAGATGACAGCATGATTCAAGCCACCAGGCGAATTATGTCTAGGGAAGCCTCACCCAGAAAAGCTGCCGCCAACCTTAGCTCATGAATAGGTGAGCTCCTGGCCACTTCTTCCTAGATGCTCTTCAGAGAAGCATCTACGTCATCCACCCAGACTTCCAACGCTTTAGAAAGAGCTGCGAGAGCTAGAGCTGGTTTGCAGGTCATACCCGCTGTAATGTAGATCCGCTTGAGGTCGGTATTAATTTTCCTCTCCAGGCCATCCCTAAAGGAAACAGTATCCTCCAATGGGAATGTGACATGCCTCACCAACCTCATTAGGGCTGCGTCAATGAGAGGAGCCAACTCCAGGTGTTTTAAATCCTTGCTTTTAAATGGGTACATTTTTGATACCTTTGTAACAGGCAATTCTTCCTTTCAACACTACCCCATTCATCAGTAATTATTGCGCCGAGTACACCCAAAAAGGGGAAATTGGGGCATTCTTTTTTGAGGTGTTTAAAATATTTCCTCTGTTTGGAGGGTGCCTCCACTGGCTCTTCCCATATCAAAGCTTCTTTGGCAGCTTTGACCAGCTGTGGTACTAGGGCAAATTCAAAACCTGCACTAGGGTCATCTACCTCCACCTCACTGTCTGAGGCTTCAATTGAGGAATGGCTCGGCTGTGAAGGGCCTGGAGCCTTGAGATCATCCCTAGTAGGGACTGATATAGTGTCGCCAGCAGGGTTATGGGTATGACCAGAATCCTCTTTACTCAAGGTCTCACGGACCACCTTTCTGACCAGTGCTTCCACTTGTTGGTCTCCACCCTCTCTTTCTCTTACGGCTTTAGAAAAGCATCGCTCGCAGTGCGATTTGCCTTCAGGAACCTGGGCCCCGCATACCCAGCAGGCTTTCCTCACAGAGTGGCTGGAGTGACGGTGAGAGTGTCGCCCAGAGGTGGTTTTAGACTCCTCTCTGTGGTGCCTAGATCTAAAGGAAGACCTATGACGTCTGGAGCTTGAAGAGGAGTGACGACTTTGAGACCTAGGACGGTCTTTGCCATGCTTTGGTGTTCAGACCTAGAAGGGCTGAGTGAAAAAGACAGGGTTAAGAGCTCCTGAATGAGTGAACCCAAGCATCACAGGCAGAAAATAACTAAATCCTACCTGCAGTGCAAGGTTTGGCCACAGGAGGGCAGTGACAGAGCCATGGCAAGGCAGATTGAAACTGAAATGAACCATTAAAGCCTTATGAGAAACAGGAGTGACAACAGACATGAGAGCACATAACAAACATAGCCAGCAGCCAGCACCTAGGGAGCCTGAAGCAAACAACTTACCATGTAAACCAGAGACCAGTGCCTGGGGAAACCACAGCATAAGCCTGCAAGTCATCCCAAGGAATAGCTGCTTTGACAACTATTTAAATCTGCCGCCATTAATGATGTCACCGCCCCACAGCGCGCCTGCGCCGGATAAACGTCCCTACCTGGTGGCGACCAATCACATATGCGACCGCCGCCGCCATTTTGGCAAAACCATGCCTGCGCGAACCAAGCACAGAATCTTCGTTCGTGGCTTGCGGATGTGCAGACAGGTCCTGCGATTTCCTGAAATGGCGAGCTGGAACGCAGCTGTGCTCCAGCCGCCATGGCCACTCACTGGAGCTTGATAGAAAATAAGGCACACAAAACACAGAGATACGGCTGCCATATAAAACGAATATCTTTGTACATTACCACCACCACCACGGCATGATTCAGACCAGAACCTGGGACTGGGGAGCAGTTTGCTCAACCCACCACACGATCAAGCGTTTACAAGGCCTCCCGCTAATAGCTGGGACGTTTGGCCATATTGTCGCTTGCCTGCCAATGGCGAGGTTAGTAAGCTCTTCATGGTATTGAATCATATCACCCATGTCCACCTGCTAATAGCTAGGATTGCTGGACTTCAGAGAGGATCACCGCTAACCACCAACGTATCGCCGTGCACACCGCCAGGCCTGGATTACAGAAAACTTAATGAAAAGGTAAGACTTCATCTTGGTCCTAGGAGGAGGACAAAAAAAGGAACACGGCCTCTGGCCCAGAGCAAAGATTTATGGGAGAAGGGTCCTATGAGGGGGCGGGATTAACCCACACGTAGGCTGCCATGGAGTCTGTCAGGAAAGCTGTGTTCCTAGTGTAAAAAAATCTTTTTGGTTGATGTCAATCAATAATTTAAAGTACTCACACTGTCTGCGTTTGGGTCCATGCACCTACACCCACATGGATGTCAGATCTGTCCTTGCAGCTGCTGTGTCCCATTTGACATGAATAGGACTGCCTGCACAGGGAGGCACAGAATACTTGTGTATGTTTTAGCACACCCCACTGAATGAGGCCTTAGTAGGAATTTAGCAGGAATTACGTAAGTTATATTGTGTTTATGTGTGCAAATAATTTATTTTAATTTTTTTGTGAAAATAGTGATTTGATAAACATTTGCGCAAAAATTGCAGGGCCTTAACAATCAGTAGCACCTTCTTTATATTATACTGGTCATGTGCTTTTAGAAAATATATGGTTTGGGGGGTCTTTCACAAATTCTGAATGCTGTAAGGGAAAAATGAAAACCTTCCGATTTTTTGAAAAATTTGGGTATTTATACTTTTTATGCGTACGTTCAATCTTAACCATTTTTCAAAAAGGCGCAATGTAAATATTACAAACATTTGTTTTTTATTAACTCCATTCAGGTTAAGCTTTTTTATTTAGTTGGAAATTAGCAGGAATGTTGTGCTGTGTTTTTATCTGCTAATAATGGTTTTAGTGTATTTTGAATTTTTTGGGGGTAAGTTTGACTTTCACCATTTTGCAAAAAGGCGCAATTTAAAATTTACAAATATTGGTTATTTATTATCTCAACACAGGATAAGCGTTTATATTTAGCAGGAATTTTGTAAAATTGTTTGTTTTTATCTGCTAATAATGGTTTTAGTGTATTTTTAGCGCCAATATTGTTTGATAAACATTTGTGCAAATACCGCGGGGTCTAAAAAATCAGTAGCACCTTCTTTTTTTTATTGTAGAGATCATATGCTTTCAGAAAATATATTGTCTTGGAGGTCTTTCACAAATTCTGAAAGTTGCAAGGGAAAAATTAAAATCTTCAGATTTTTAGAGACATTTGGATATTTACATTTTTGCGTACGTTTTTGCAAAAAGGCACATTGTAAAAATTAAATTTTTTTGTTATTTATTAACTTCATACATGTTAAGCTTTTATATTTAGTAGGGATTTAGCAGGAATTTTGTAAATGTTTTGATAAACATTTGCGCAAATATCGTGGGACCTTAAAAATTAGTGGCACCTTGTTTTTATTCTACTTGTCATGTGCTTTCAGAAAATATATGGTTGGGGGGGGGGGGGGTTCTTTTACAAACGCTGAAAGCTATAATTGAAAGATAAAAAAGCATAAAAGAGTGTAATAATGGAGCACAGGGCCTGATAGCAAAAGGGTTAAAGTATAACTAAAGGTGAAACTTTTTAATTTTGGTTAGAGTAAGTGGGCGTCATCTGTGTCCCTTTGTGGAGATTGCCCTTAACTTCTTGTCCCATAGCCAAACAGGAAGTGAGAGGAAATTCCCACAAATTAAAGCAAATTAAAGGGAATCCCTTGGGGACCCCCAGGTTACCATAACTAGTGTTCCCATTGGAATGTTTGACCTCTATAACTTTTCAGGAGACAACCCTAAATTTGGGATTTTCTTTTACATTGACTTTCAATGATAATGATAAATAAAGAGGGTGAATTGCCTTAACGAGGACAATAAACGCAGACGCAATAAAAACTGACAGGTGTTCTAATCTATCTCCACTCTATCCAAAACTAAAAAAAAAGTTTTGCTTTTAGTTGGTTAAGATTGAACGTAAGCAAAAATGTAATATCCAAATTTTTCAAAAAAATCGGCAGGTTTTCATTTTTCCCTTACAGCATTCAGAATTTGTGAAAGACCCCCAAACCATATATTTTCTAAAAGCACATGACCAGTAGAATAAAAAGAAGGTGCTACTGATTGTTAAGGCCCTGCAATTTTTGCGCAAATGTTTATCAAATCACTATTTTCACAAAAAAATAAAAATAAATTATTTGCACACATAAACACAATATAACTTACGTAATTCCTGCTAAATTCCTACTAAGGCCTCATTCAGTGGGGTGTGCTAAAACATACACAAGTATTCTGTGCATCCCTGTGCAGGCAGTCCTATTCATGTCAAATGGGACACAGCAGCTGCAAGGACAGATCTGACATCCATGTGGGTGTAGGTGCATGGACCCAAACGCAGACAGTGTGAGTTCAGGTACATGCACCCACACAGATGTCAAGTTGGGAGCAGTGACTGTGTCCTTGCAGCTGCTGCATCCCAATTGACATGAATGGGACTGCCTGCACAGGAATTCACGTAACACCTGTGCATTCCTGTGCAGCTGCTGTGTCTCAATTGACATCAATGGGGCTGCCTGCATGGGAATGCACAGAACACCTGTGCATCCCTCTGGGGGGGAAACAAAGCAGGCATTTTAGGCAGTGCAGGAGGGGAGGAGGCAGCGGCTGACAGGTAGAGAGGTGTTGCGGTGGAGGGGGTGTCATTTTAGCTGAATAACTCTGATCAGCGGCTTGTTAGCTGCTAATCAGAGCTATTTTTTTAGGGATGTTACTGATTAAAATTTTCATGTTTGATTAATCGATTTTTTTTTTTAATCGATTAATCGACTAATTTCGATTAATTATAACGCACATACAGATCCAACTACTTTTAGCTGATCTCCTTGCATTGCAACTCTGCATTAGTCAGTGGTAAATGTGGTATACACTATATACAATCACCTGACACTAGTTAGATTCCACAATCCATGACTTAACTTTACAGTTCACACACATACGTTTTGAATTCAAACTGTAGCACTGATCTAAGTAATTTTTTTTTTCCACAGTAGTGTGACAATCCCTCCACCTCCGGTCTAACTAATCACTCTCACCTTATGGCATGGACCCCTGTGCAAACAGGTGGTCATGCAAGCGGGTATCAAAAGGGTTAACAGGGACCATAAACTTTTCTCACGTCTCCTTGGATCTCAGCAAGGACGCCAGGTCATGGGTAGAAAGAAAAGATCTAAGTGCTCACCGCTTAAGTATAAGATTTCATTTTTGTGTTCGAACACAAACTACTCACATAAAGATGATAAAAACACAGCATGTAAAGCCAACAATCGTGTTAGTTCCGTAGGGCAGCAGCGGCTGACGTCATGTGTAGCTCCTCCCCTGTACGCGTTACGTTCAATCAGAACTTCAATGTCACCGGACTCCTCCCCCTTCCCTTCGTTAGCAGACAGAGGCACTTGGGGAAGGGGGGAGGATTCCAATGACGTTGATGTCCGTGATGTCACCGGATCTCCGACGGAACTCTTTTGATCGATCAAAAAAATTCATCGATTAAGCAAGGAATTAATCTTTAATTTCCACAGCCCTAATTTTTTTGTTCAGCAGAGTCTGCTGAACATTTTTGATAAGTTTATGGTCTGACCATGAGCTTATAACAGAGCAGGAATGTAGGTCCGTACGGCGTACCACTTGCTGACCCCAATATGTACAGTTGTGCTCATAAGTTTGGCCTTTTTTCAGATAATATGAATGATAACACAAAAATCTTTCTTTCACTCATGGTTAGTGTTTGGCTGAAGCCATTTATTATCAATCATCTGTGTTTACTCTTTCTAAATCATAATGACAGAAAATACCAAAAATGGCCATTCCAGAACCTTCACTTTATTCTGCTGTAGCCAATGACATTTTTCTTTGCATCCCGAACAATTTTCCTAGCAGTTGTGGCTGAAATTTTAGTTGGTCTACCTGACCGTGGTTTGGTTTCAACAGAACCCTCATTTTCCACTTCTTGATTAGAGTTTGAACACTGCTGATTGGCATTCTCAATTCCTTGGATATCTTTTTATATCCCTTTCCTGCGTTATACAGTTCAACTACCTTTTCCCGCAGATCCTTTGACAATTCTTTTGCTTTCCCCATGAATCAGAATCCAGAAACCTCAGTGCAGTACTGGATGAAAGATGCAAGGGTCTGTCAGGAGTCCAAAAACTCATTGACCTTTTATACACACACACTAATTACAAGCAAACAGATCACAGGTGAGGATGGTTACCTTTAATAGCCATTCAAACCCCTTTGTGTCAACTTGTGTGCATGTTATCAGGCCAAAATTACCAGGGTATGTAAACTTTTGATCAGGTCATTTGGGTAGTTTCTGTTGTCATTATGATTTAAAAAAAATTAAACACAGTTGATTGATAATAAATGGCTTCAGCCAAACACTAACCATGAGTGAAAGAAACGTTTTTGTGTAATCATTCATATATTCAGAAAATTGGCCAAGAAATCATATATTCTGCCAGGGTATGTAAACTTATGAGCACAACTGTATATATACATTGAGGTCTGCTTACTGTGGTTATTGCTGATAGCCTGCCAGTACTGTTTTTGCCAGCAGGTGGCAGGCTTTCATATGTTTCTGTAGCGGCGGGACCGGATGTCCCACCCTCCCGCCGCTCACCTGTGCTTCTTGGGCTTACTATTACAGATGGTTCATCCCAGAAAAGATCAGATGGTGCGGCCGTCTGGTCCCACAGACTCTATGGCCTTGGAGGACCCTAGCAATGTCATGACGTCACTTCAGATACAGGCTGAAAGAAAAAAAATTAAAGCAAAAGATCAAGAAGAATTTTTTTTTTGACCCCAGATCTCTACATAGAGGACATGTCATCCTTATTTTTATTACAATGGGTGTTTACATTCCTTGTAATAGGAATAAAAGTGATCAATTTTTTTTAAAATGAACAGTGTAAAAATTAAAAATAAAAAGTTAAATATACAATAATAATACAATAATAATACATTTTTTTTTAAAGCTCCCGATCCCTCCGTGCTCACACGCAGAAGCGAACACATACTTAAAGCGGAGCTCCACCCTAAAGTGGAACTTCCTCTTATTGGATTCCTCCCCCCCCTCCAGTGCCACAATTGGCACCTTTCAGGGGGGAGGGGGTGCAGATACCTGTATAATACAGGTATCTGCACCCACTAGCTGCCCCGCCCATATCCGAGGATGCCCGCCCATATCCGAGGGTTCCTGTTGTGTCTTGTGAAACACACAGTTCCCAGGACACAACGGGGACCAATAAAGACGCGCAGCGCGACTCGCACATGCGCAGTAGGGAACCGGGCAGTGAAGCCGCAAGCTTCACTTCCCGATTCCCTGACAGAGGATGGCAGCGGGGCAGCCGAGAGACAGCAGCTACTAGCTGTAGCTGTAGCTGCTGACTTAAAAAAATAAATAAATCAGGTGGACCTCCTCTTTAAAGCCCCATACACACGGTCGGATTTTCGCATGGATTCTGTCCGATCGGACAATGTTGTTGAAAAATCAGACCGTGTGTATGCACCATCGGACAGTGTACGTCGTATTGTCCGACGGACAAAGTCCTATCTCCTGCTGGATAGATTTTCCGACAACACGGTCCGATCACACCAAATCCGATCGTGTGTATGGTAGTCCGACCGGACAAAGTGCTACGCATGCTCACATCACATTACAAGACCAAAGCTATTGGCTACTAGCCTCTACGTAGTCCCGTCGTAGGCAACAAACGTCACCACGTTCAGAATGATCGGATTTTCCGACAACTTTGTCCGACCGTGTGTACGCAAAACCAACATCAGACAAAGTATGACGGACATGGTCTGACGGACCTGGTCCTCGGATAATCCGCGCGTGTGTATGGGGCTTTAGTCGTGTACACATATGTAAACGGTATTCAAACCACACATGTGAGGTATAGCCATGAACAATAGAGCAAGAGCAATAATTTTAGATCTTGACCTCCTCTGTAACTCTAAACAGGTAACATGTAAAGTCATTTAAAGTGTCGCCTATGGAGATTTTTAAGTACTGTTTGTCGCCATTCCGTGAGAGTGCACAATTTTAAAGAGTGACATGTTAGGTCTCTATTTACTCGATGTAACATCATCTTTCACATTATACAAAAAATTGGGGTAACTCTTGTGTTTTTTTATTCATTAAAATTTATTTTTTCCCCCAAAAATCGCATTTGCAAAACCGCTGCGCAAACACCGTGTGACATATAAAATTGCAACAATCACCATTGTATTCCCTAGGGTCTCTAATAAAAAAAAATATATAATGTTTGGGGGTCAAAAGTAATTTTCAGCAAAAATACTGATTTAAATTTGTAAACAAAAAGTGCCAGAAAAAGCCCTGTCGGCAAGTGGTTAATCCATAGCTCAATGAGCAGTGAAGTACTGTTCAAATCCTTTACCAAAGAGCCGAGCAGGGTTGCTACTGGGGGCCAACATAGAATGCAGTGATGCTTCCACATGCATCCCTTGAGTTTGGCCATGTGGTCTGTGATGTCATATAGTCAATGGTAGGGTATTCCTAAAGAAACATCATTGTTCTCTGTGTAGTCCTCAGTGCCTTCCCTGCATAGTTCAGCAGTTAACAATGTGATCACCGCCTCTCCATGTTCATCCACAGAATGTGATCGTTGAGCAGGTATGACAGATATGAATCAGGAGAGAAAAAAAGCCTGGCACCACCTAACCGTACTTCATGTGTCAGTTCATGGTGGTGGAGGACACAGATGCAGCATGGTTCAACTGACTCACAATTTTAGTTCCATTTGTTGAAACAAGTAAATTGAGAAACATTTACAAAATCTCCTTTTTATTGTGAAGCTAGCAGAATAAATGCACAAAACAGTTTATTTTAATAACCAGAATCAGAGCTGGCTTTACCCCTAGGCACAATGGGTTCATGTCATTCTGAATCAGTTCATCCTGGCTCTGTGAAAGTGGGGTGGTTAACCTGTCTAATGCGCTCTCTGTGTTGTGCCAAGACAGTTTTGCTCATTTAAAGGGTTTTTTGACAGTTTGATCTCTGAAATATACTTGACTCACTTTCTTGTAATTATTATTTATTTAAGGCTTCCCTTTCTAAATAAAGCACTGGAACCTAATACTACATCCACTCTTATAGAAAATAGGGAAATCTTCAGACATTTACAGGATATGTATGAATCTGAATGGGCTGGAAGGAAATAGGCTTAGCCCAGGACTTTCAAACTGTTAGATCTTGGCAATGTACAGTGCCTTGCGAAAGTATTCGGCCCCCTTGAACTTTTCAACCTTTTGCCACATTTCAGGCTTCAAACATAAAGATATAAAATTTTTATTTTTTGTGAAGAATCACCAACAAGTGGGACACAATTGTGAAGTGGAACGAAATCTATTGGATATTTTAAACTTTTTTAGCAAATAAAAAACTGAAAAGTGGTGCATGCAAAATTATTCGGCCCCTTTACTTTCAGTGCAGCAAACTCACTCCAGAAGTTCAGCGAGGATCTCTGAATGATCCAATGTTGTCCTAAATGACTGATGGTGATAAATAGAATCCACCTGTGTGTAATCAAGTCTCTGTATAAATGCACCTGCTCTGTGATAGTCTCAGGGTTCTGTTGAATGCGCAGAGAGCATAATGAAGACCAATGAACACACCAGGCAGGTCCGTAATACTGTTGTGGAGAAGTTTAAAGCCGGATTTGGATACAAAAAGATTTCCCAAGCTTTAAACATCCCAAGGAGCACTGTGCAGCGAGCATTTTGAAATGAAAGGAGTATCAGACCACTGCAAATCTAGCAAGACCTGGCTGTCCCTCTAAAATTTCAGCTCAGACAAGGAGATGACTGATCAGAGATGCAGCCAAGAGGCCCATGATCACTCTGGATGAACTGCAGAGAACTACAGCTGAGGTGGGAGAGTCTGTCCATAGGACAACAATCAGTCGTACACTGCACAAATCTGGCCTTTATGGAAGAGTGGCAAGAAGAAAGCCATTTCTCAAAGATATCCCTAAAAAGTCTCGTCTAAAGTTTGCCACAAGCCACCTGGGAGACACACCAAACATGTGGAAGAAGGTGCCCTGGTCCGATGAAACCAAAATCAAACTTTTTGGCCACAATGCAAAACAATATGTTTGGCGTAAAAGCAACACAGCTCATCACCCTCAACACACCATCCCCACTGTCAAACATGGTGGTGGCAGCATCCTGGTTTGGGTCTGCTTTTCTTCAGCAGGGACAGGGAAGATGGTTAAAAATTGAGGGGAAGATGGATGCAGCCAAATACAGGACCATTCTGGATGAAAACCTGTTGGAGTCTGCAAAAGACCTGAAAGTGGGACGGAGATTTATCTTCCAACAAGACAATGATCCCAAACATACAGCAAAATCTACAAAGGAATGGTTCACAAATAAACGTATCCAGGTGTTAGAATGGCCAAGTCAAAGTCCAGACCTGAATCAATCGAGAATCTGTGGAAAGAGCTGAAAACTGCTGTTCACAAATGCTCTCCATCCAACCTCACTGAGCTTGAGCTGTTTTGCAAGGAAGAATGGGCAAGAATTTCAGTCTCTCGATGTGCAAAACTGATAGAGACATAGCCCAAGCGACTTGCAGCTGTAATCGCAGCAAAAGGTGGCTCTACAAAGTATTAACGCAAGGGGGCCGAATAATTTTGCACGCCCCACTTTTCATTTTTTTATTAGTTAAAAAAGTTTCAACAATCCAATAGATTTCGTTCCACTTCACAATTGTGTCCCACTTGTTGGTGATTCTTCACAAAAAATTAAAATTTTATATCTTTATGTTTGAAGCCTGAAATGTGGTAAAAGGTTGAAAAGTTCAAGGGGGCCGAATACTTTCGCAAGGCACTGTAGGAATGCAGGGTCAAGCAGCTTTTAGAACCTCAGGCTTTGGACTCTGCAGTGGGCACCCTGTGGCTCCTGTACGAAACCTTGTGTACTCGCCAGGTTCTGCTACGGACTAAATAACGGCCATATTAGGCTTAAGAGCCCAGGATGGCCGATATTTTGTGTGGAGAAGAGGCATGCATGAAGCTTAGGGGTTGATTTACTAAAGGCAACTAGACTGTGCACTTTACAAAGTGCAGTTGAACTCTGCAAGTGCAGTTGCTCTAGAGCTTAGTAAATGAGGGAGAGCTTCACTTTGCAAAGAATATTCAATTGCATGCAAAGGAAAAATTTTTTTGCTTGCACATGATTGGATAATGGAACTCAAAGTCCCCCCTTACATCAGTGTGCCCTCTTACATCAGAGTCTCCCCTTTTCATCAGTCTTCCTTACATCAGTGCGCCCCATATATGAGAGTTTCTCCTTACGGTACATGAGTCCCTCCCTTTATATCAATGTCCCCTCCTTACATCAATTCCCCCTTACAATAGTGCTTTCCTTGCATCAGAGTCCCTCCTTACATCAGTGTGCCCCCTACTTCAGTGTCCCCTCCTACTTCAGAGCCCCCCTTACATCAGTGTCCCACCTTTACATCAGAGTTATTCCTTACATAAGTGTACCCCCTTAGATCAGTGTCCCCTACTACACCAGAATCCCCCTCCCCTTATATTAGTGTGCCACCCTACTTCAGAGCCCCCCTTACATCAATTCCCCCTTTTCATCAGTGTGCCCCCTTACTTCAGTGTCCCCTCCTACTTCAGAGTCTCTTTATACATCAGTGTTCCACCTAACCTCAGAGCCCCCCTTACATCAATTCCCCCCTTTACTTAGAGTTCTTCCTTACATCAGTGTGCCCACTTACTTCAGTGTCCTCTTTTACTTTAGAACCCCCTTTATATCAGTGCCCCGTTACATAAGAGTCTCCCCCTTACGTATCCCCTTTTAAATCAATTTGTCCCCCACCCCCTCCTTATATCAGTGTGCCCCCCTTACATCAGTGTGCCCTTTTACCTTAACCAGCATGGTTTTAGAAGCACAGCGGGAGCTGGGAGGCAGAGCAAATGTAAATTGTGAAGTTCCTCCTGGAGCTGAGGGGTGGACCAAACAGGTGGTGTTATTGGTTGTTAGGACGCCAGTGGTCCTAGCAACCAAAGACAGGAGGGGGGGGGTGGAGCTGTGCAGAGTTTTAAAGTCCTCTCTTAGGCAGCACAGCTGCAGTACCTCAGAACAGATATCGCAGCTGCTCTTGTCACTGTTGTCACTGTTGTCACTGTCACTAGTTCAAAGATCTGTCCTGCGTTGGGGGTTGGACATGTAATTACAGAGCTCTGATTCAGCCCAGGGGATCTGCTGTCTTCCAGGCACATTCCTCCCCCCGGTTCTGCTTGCACAGGACCCGGGAACAGCCTATCGGCACTGCCTGCCAACCTTTGGAGCCAACACAGGTAGTGGGGGTGGTGGGGTGCGCACATGTACAACATAGCCCCCAGAGCACAGCATAGCCTCTCCTGTATCAGGCTCTCCCACCCCTCTGCCTCTCCAGAGCTCCTCGGGACAGATCACTGGGGCTGTGTACTGGCATCAGGAGCTGATGGTGGGGGCGCACATATGTTTTTCTGGGTACTCTGTTCTGGCCCCACTTTCCCACCGCTCCACTCTCTCTCCGAGCACCTGATGACATACAGGCTCCCTGCACGTCCTCCTGGCTCTTTCCTCCTCCCTCCCAGTGCTAGGCTGAGAGTAGTAGTGATGTTGTTATCAATACTCCTGTCAATGTGGCACCGGAGGCAGATGTCACCCACGCCCCCCCCCCCTCCCAGTTCAGCCCTGCAATAACTATACTCTTATCTCATACAAGTGTTTTTATAGCTATTTAATGGGGTGATTTACCAAAGAAGTAAAGAAGTACTTTTCACAACCAATAACCACAACCAACCTGTTTTCACTTTGAACACTCAATCAGGCACAGAAGAATTAAAATAATAGTAACTTCGTTTGTACATGACTTAATCCTTGAAATAAATCCAGCTTTTAATGAACTAACTTAAAATATAATGTATCATCATCCGCAGACACTCATTCTGAGGGATAGCGGCTACAGATAATAATTGGTGGGTCACAGATGTGTATTTCTTCTAATAGCATCTTACAGTTTTTCTCAACAAAACATACATAATGAATTTGTGGTCTGAGTAATCCTGCGTTCCATTAAAACAGCATGATGTTAAGTTGGAAATTCCCATTAAGGCTTGATCATATGTTTAAGTAGCAAAGGGGGCAGAAGAAGTCCACAAATAATCTAACAACTGCCAACAAACAACATTTTCATAACATGTTCCATCAGGCTTATTCAACAAATTGCGCAAAGGTCTAACTGTGAAGTCAAGTAACCCAAAGCAGCCATGAGTTCTGATTGGTTGCTATGGGAACTGTAGTTTGCCCTTAGTGGTTTTCTGCTTGCGCTGTTTTAACCAATTAAGACTTTGTGTTAAAATAAGTCATTTTAGTGGTAAAAGAAATACAATTTCAACTTCATTTAGAAATAATGTCATCTATTTAGACACAAAATTAGCAACTATATTAAGAAACAGAATGTTGACCTTTTACAGTAAAACAAGAACAAATAATAGTCATGCTTAAAAATAATGACCAGTTGAAATGTTGTTGCTTCCAGCAAATATCTCGAGTAAAGAAAATGTTAATATAGATTACTTTGAAATACAAATTTAAGCTGACGGTTCGAATCTTGGACCGGTTGAATCTCTGACTGGCCGAGAGTTGAACCATGTATGGGCAGGCTGATTGTACCCAAGTCAATCCCTTGATCGACTTGGGTACAAGCAGCCTGTCAGATTTCCAATGCGATTATTGCCAGTGGCTATAGCCGCTGTCAATAATCACTGTGTTCTCCCTACGCCCCCCCTCCCTGCTTGAAGAACACAATAGCTGCCTTGGAGGGATTCCCCCTTTAACACGGACTGTGTTGATGGGGGAATCTTTCCTGCAACCACATTGTATCATCTATGGCTGGCTTTAGACCATGACCAGCCATAATAAGATTCAGCTGGAACTCCAGAAAATGAGTGAAAAAATACAGAGGTGAAATATACATTTATAGGTAAACTGCTTTAAACTGCCAAGGATCTTCAATATTGTTTGAGCAGTTGTGTGATCCTGGCACCTCTGAAGGATGATGCTTGACCTGTATAGCAGAACAGCTTTTACAAAGACATACACAACCCACGGATTGGAGAATGAAGGAGTAGTGGCACACTGATGAGGTCATCCTTGTTCTGTCCCTTCATGACTATATTATTTCCTATTGGTGCTGCCAATATATTAAATTTAGGAAAGTCCATAGATACAGAGTCCATGTATGTGGTTGTCCAAACTTGGGTCCCACAGTACTGCTCCCACACCAGACTAGACCTTCACTACTAAATTTCTTTTGGACTCATTCATACCAGAGGCTGTGCTTTGTATTAATTTTTGGGGTGCCATACATTTTAAATGGCACACCAATGCACCTTGCTGAAGGGCGTGTGCTGCAAGTTGTTGCATTGCCGTGCTTTATGCTGAATGCATGTCTAAGGTGCATCCAAAGGTGTGCTTGGGTGATGATAAAGTGCTCAGTAGCACACGTGTTAGTGTAAAACCATAGTTTTCTCAAAAAAAATCTTACCTACATATTTTTAGGTTTGTTTGGATAAGGCCTCGAGCTGACTGCAAGCTTCTCTGAAAATTTTTAAAGCATAACTAAACCCATCAATTTAAGAGTTTCAAAAAATAGTTACATTACTGGCATATGCCAGTAATGTAAATGTCTCATTAGTTGTGCTCACAACTGAACTGTCAAACCATTAACCACTTAAGCCCCGGACCAATATGCAGCCAAAGGACCAGGCCCCTTTTTGCGACTCGGCACTGCGTCGCTTTAACTGACAATTGCGTCCTTTTTTACCCACAAATAGAGCTTTCTTTTGGTGGTATTTGATCACCTCTGCAGTTTTTATTTTTTGCGCTATAAACAAAAATAGAGCGAAAATTTTGAAAAAAATGCAATTTTTTTTGCTTTTTGCTATAATAAATATCCCTCAAAAATTTAGGCCGATACGTAATCTTCTACATATTTTTGGTAAAAAAAAATTGCAATTAGTGATTATTGATTGGTTTGCGCAAAAGTTATAGCGTTTACAAAATAGGGGATAGTTTTATAGCATTTTTATTAATATTTTTTTTTTTACTAGTAATGGCGGCGATCAGCAGTTTTTTATTGTGACTGCGACATTATGGCAGACACATCGGACATTTTTGACACATTTTTGGAACCATTGTAATTTATACAGCAATTAGTTCTATTTAAATGCAGATTCCAAGCAGTGAAGGAGTTAACCACTCAGGAGCGGGGAGGGGTTAAGTGTGTGTGTGTGTTTTTTTAACTGTAGGGGGCGTGGCTTGGCATCTGACATCACTGATCGTCTTTCCCTATGACAGGGAACAGACGATCAGTGACAGGCTCAGTAGGAAGCACGGGGAGAGGTTTGTTTACACAGACCTCTCCTCGCTCTTCAGCTCTGTGCCCCGATCACAGGACACCGGCGGCGATCGGGTCCGCTGGTCCTGCGGCCGCGGTCACAGAGCTCAGGACCGGGTCGCGCGGGTGGGCTCTTAAAGAGATACGTACAGGTACGTGCTTGTGCCCAGCCGTGCCATTCTGCCGACGTATATCGGCGTGAGGCGGTCCTTAAGTGGTTAAATGTCTGGTGTCGTAACTGATCAAATGTGCAGCATCGTGGCAGTTGAAGAACAAACAGAGGCCAAGATGGCAGCTTCCTTGGCTGAAAATAATAGGAGGGTTTAGTTCCGCATTAAATGAGAGGAAACTAAGGTCGTTTTTTTTCATTCAACAAAAAAAAATTACCCGATTCCCCCATCCACCTTGAATCCTACCCTCTGAGCTATTGTATTCTGACAGTGGGGAGACTGTAAAGTAAATAAGCAGAAATTTTCTTTTTTTAAAGTTATGTTATATGAACATGTAACAAATATAAAGTAGGTGTTATCCCAATACAGCGGCAAAAATGGAAATACAGTTTAATGAAAACTGGAGTGAATGAACATGAAGGCTGTCATTCTTGACCTCTACCTGTGGCAGGAATTTCACCCCCTGGAGATTTTGGTAGGGGTAGTGCCTGCCAAGCTTGACCCATTCAAGTGAATAGAGCCATTTTGCAAGCACCCCACCACCATGTGCAATGTGGCAGGCCATAGCAAGGTTCAAGGGGAAGATAATACAATGCTCACTACGTGCCAAGTGCTCTCTGAAGAGCGATCTGCGTTTGGATCAAATCATGTGTAAAACGAGCCCTAAAGTTTTGACAAACTCTCTTGAGTTGGACATCTCCATGCTGATGACTCTGTAGTAGTGTAACTTTGTAGTATTTTTTTCTTCATCTTAGTTATATTGGAATATTTTTATTTCTCATCAGAGACTTGTGGTAGATGTGTGAAAGTTAGAAACCTTTTATAACCATGTGTAAAATGTCAATAGGCTTGATTTACAGCCTTGATGTTTGTGGAAAAACAAGAAGGTAACTTAGTAATGATGTTCCACCAACGCAGACTTTAGCGGGTGACTCACTGCTGTATAATTTTGGACTGCTGGCTGTCTGCAGTATGTTGAGGTCAAATGAATATTGAGATACATCTGGTATTCAGAAGACATGGCCAAGTAACTGCACAGGTCAGAGCAGTTTTTTTATTTTTTTATTTCAAGAACAAACTTGACAAACTTCTTTACAAGTACCATTTTAGTATATAAGACCGAACTACGGCAGTCATAGAGTTTTATCATGACATGATCTTATACAATATGTTAAGATTGCCTCTTTGTTCAATACATTGGGGGTTATTTACTAAAGGCAAATCCCCTTTGCACTAAAAGTGCAAAGTGCACTTGAAATTGCACTGAAAGTGCACTTGGAAGTGCAGTCGCTGTAGATCCGGGGGGGACATGCAAGGAAAATAAAAAACAACATTTTAGCTTGCACATGATTGGATAATAAAATCAGCAGAGCTTCCCGTCATTTCAGATCTACCCCTCAGATTTACAGCGACTGCACTTCCAAGTGCACTTTCAGTGCAATTTTAAGTGCACTTTGCACTTGTAGTTTGCACTTGTAGTGCAAAGTGGATTTGCCTTTCGTAAATAACCCCCCGTGTTACTACATGTTACTAAACACTTGTCAATGGAAATACAAATTGTTTGGGATTAAAGGGAAACTCTGCTCTTGTTAAAATAAATATAATGGTAAATAGTAAAATGAAAATGTATTATATTTTGATCTGTAGCCAGCTAAAATGTTCTAAAATGGTAAAAATTGTTATATTTCCTCCTCGCAACCATTGTAACAGATTGCTGGAGATTTTCTGCATGAAGTCCAGTGGCGGCTGGTGCTCAACATTTTTTTTGGGGGGGGGGGGGGGCGCAAACAAACTAAACAATTCTGAAAAAAAAAAACATCAATTGCAGCCTCACTGTGCCCATCAAATGCAGCCACTGTGTCGATCAATTGCAGCCACTGTGCCCATCAAACGCTGCCACTGTGCCTTCAAACGCTACCACTGTGCCATCAAATGCAGCCACTGTGCCCATCAAACACTGCTACTGTGCCCATTGAACATTGCCACTGTGCCCATCTAATGCTGCCACTGTGCCTTTGAATGCAGCCACTGAGCCCATCAAACGCTGCCACTGTGCCCATCAATTGCAGCCACTGTGCCCATCAAACGCTGCCACTGTGCCATCAAATGCAGCCACTGTGCCCATCAAACGCAGCCACTGGGCCCATCAAACACTGCCACTGTGCCCATCTAACGCTGCCACTGTGCCCATCAAATGCAGCCACTGTGCCCATCAAACGCAGCCACTGTGCCCATCAAATGCTGCCACTGTGCCATCAAATGCTGCCACTGTGCACATAAAATGCTGCCACTGTGCCATGAAATGCCGCCACTGTGCCCATCAAACGCAGCCACTGTGCCCATCAAACGCTGCCACTGTGCCCATCAAATGCTGCCACTGAGCTCATCAAATGCTGCCACTGAGCTCATCAAATGCTGCCACTGTTCCATCAAATGCTGCCACTGCGCCCATCAAACGCACCCACTGTGACCATCAAATGCTGCCACTGTGCCATCAAATGCTGCCACTGTGCCATCAAATGCTGCCACTGTGCCCATCGAATTCTGCCACTGTGCCCATCAAATGCTGCCACTGTGCCATCAAATGCTGCCACTGTGCCCATCAAATGCCGCCACTGTGCCCATCAAACGCAGCCACTGTGCCCATCAAACGCTGCCACTGTGCCCATCAAATGCTGCCACTGAGCTCATCAAATGCTGCCACTGTGCCATCAAATGCTGCCACTGCGCCCATCAAACGCAGCCACTGTGACCATCGAATGCTGCCACTGTGCCCATCAAATGCTGCCACTGTACCCATCAAATGTTGCCACTGTGCCCATCGAATGCTGCCACTGTGCCATCAAATGCCACCACTGTGCCCATCAAATGCAGCCACTCTGCCCATCAAATGCTGCCACTGTGCCCATCAAATGCCCCCACTGTGCCATCAAATGCTGCCACTGTGTCCATTGAATCCTGCCACTGTGCCATAAAATGCTGCCACTGTGCCCATTAAATGCTGCCACTGTGCCCATTAAATGCTGCCACTGTGCCATTGAACGCTACCACTGTGCCATCAAATGCTGCCACTGTGCCCATTGAATGCCGCCACTGTGCCATTAAATGCTGCCACTGCCACTGTGCCATCGAATGCGGCCACGGAGACCCCACTGTGCTTACCGTCTGCCCAGAACTTACCCTGTCTCGGTGGGGCAGTGGGTCTTCCATGCGCCTCCACCCATCCTCTCCTCTTGATAGGCGTCCAATCACTGCGCCTGTCGTTTCAGCTAATCAGGTGATGGGTAATAGACCCGAGCACCTTATTGGCAGAGAGGCGGTTCAGTGTTAGGAAAGTGAATAGCCATTCGCTTTTCTAACACACCTGGGTGGACTGCGAGCGCCAAACATATTTTCAATGAGAATGGCATAATAACAAAATGCTGAACTGAAAGCCGAAGTAGTACAAGACATGGATTTATTGTATTGTATTCAACTACTTCGGCTTTCAGTTCAGTATTTTTTATTACATCATTCTCATTGTTGCCAGGATGGATGGCTCTGCCATTTTGCGATCCTTGTGAGCGACTATCCTCGCCATTTGATCATTGCCCACCGGGCAGCTCTCTTCCCTCTCCATCGTTCCAGGGAATGTTTCCATTATTCCTCGCTTACTGACCAGGTGGCCTCTCAGTGGCTATTGATTCATGTATGTGGGAGATGCATCCGCATTGGGTCATGCTGCTAACTTTTTCATTAAACAACCATATATAGTAAGTATTCCAATGATTTCCATGCTATGTATGATATACTTTGTAAACTGTGTCATGTTACCATATTACATATACTGATTTATTTAATTTTTTAGACGGTATACTCTGTTTCTATTCCTCCCTGATGAAGGAATTGATCCTGTTTTTCCGAAACATGTTGGGAGAAGGAGTCATTTGGTAAACCTCAATGTATGACTAAGTCCATATTTTATACACTTTGGTTATGCTCTACTTAAAGTCCCATAGGGGGTTCCTTCTTCTTTTTTGGTAAACAGTCATTCGGGATGTGGCAGTACAGTCACTAGACTACAGTTCAATACTAGTGAAGTTCTTTATCAAAAATTATAAAAACAAACCCACTAGATCAGTCTCATGATATCTTAAAGTGATTGTAAACCTCAGACATAAAAAATGAACAAAGCACCTTCCGCTATAGTGTGTGCTAAACTCAATCCAAAGCACAGACTTTGGTTTTTCTCTGCTCTTTCTTCTCTCTGCTATCTGCATGACAATAGATTAACAATAGATTAAGCCGACACCTCAGCCTCTCGGGAGGTGGCACGACCCCCCTCTCCCAAACACAAAGCAGATGACTCCTCCCCTTAGCTCAGCTTTCTCTGAGCCTGTGAAGAGGAGGTGTGTCACATTCCATCAATCAACTATCAGCTTCCACTCAGTTCTGTGCTCTAGGCTCTACAGTGCGTGTAACATCAGATATCTGCCCCCTGCTTTCTGTTTCAGAGAAAAATCCTTTTATCTGTGTGTTGTAGAAGGCCCGCTGTAGAAGGCCGCACAGGGCAGATGGCTGCAGATAAACAGGTACAACGTATATAGGAGGATTTGTATCATCTCTGTGTACAGTATCATCTGAGGACATTCCCTTCACTAGGTATATGTAAGGGTTTACAGCTGCTTTAAAGCTACAGTTTAGTATAAAAACTTAAGGATGCCATTTTAATTACTAAATATATTTAAATTATAGTAATTCCTCTAAAGCTTACAGTTTAACCACTTGCAGCCCGCCATATAGCAAAATGACGGTGGCAAAGTGGTCGCGATATCCTGACCGGACGTCATATGACGGCATTACTGCGATCTTTGTTGCTGTGTGTCAGTCTGACACACCGCAACACATATCTAGGTAAAGAGTCTCTGACGGAGACTCTTTACCACATGATCAGCCGTGTCCAATCACGGCTGATCACAGTGTAAACAGGAAGAGCAGTTGCTCGGCTTTTCCTTACTCGCGTCTGTCAGACGTGAGTAGAGGAGAGCTGTTCGGCTGCTCCTCTGACAGGGGGGGGGGGTCTGTTCTGAATGATTATCAGCGCAGCCCCCCGATGATGCCCACACTGGACCACCAGAGATGCCTACCACTAGACACCACCAGGTATGCCACCCATGGCCACCAGGGATGACAATCAGTGCCCACAATGGATGCCAATCGGTGCCCACAATGGAATGCCAATTAGTGCGCACAATGCCTGCCAATCAGTGCCCACAATGGATGCCTGTCAATCAGTGATGCCCATCAGTACCATCCATTAGTGTACATCAGTGCCACCTATCAGTGCCCATCCTTGCTAATCTGTGCCACCTATCAGTGCCCATTTGTGCCGCCTATCAGTGCCCATCTGTGCCACCTATCAGTGCCCATCAGTGCTGCCTTTCAGTGCCCATCAGTGCCCCCTATGTGTACCCATCAGTGCTGCATATCAGTGCCACCTATCAGTGCCGTCTATCAGTGCCACATATTAGTGCCCATCATCAGTCCCAATCAGTGCCACCTCATTGGTGACCATCAGTGCTGTCTTATCAGTGCCCGTCAGTGAAGCCCCATCAGTGCCCATCAGTGAAGGAGAAAACTTATTTACAAAGTTTTGTAACAGAAACAAAAAACAAGTTTTTTTTTTCTGTCTTTTTTTTATTTGTTTGGCAGAAAATAAAAATCGCAGAGGTGATCAAATACCACCAATAGAAGGCTCTATTTGTGGGAACAAAATGGTAAAAATGTAGTTTGGGTACAGTGTAGCATGACTACGCAATTGTCATTCAAAGTGCGACAGCGCTGAAAGCTGAAAATTGGTCTGGGCAGGAAGGTGTATAAGTGCCTGGTATTGAAGTGGTTAAACCTGAACATCTATAGATTCTCTTTTTGTTACTTATGTTGATTTTTTTTCATTTAGACAGACCAGGAAAAGTGTTCCGATTTTTTGAATCAGGTGAATTTGAAAGTGTGCATCGGTGCAGTGACAGCGAGGGCAGAAGAGGGCATTTGTGTGTAGTGGGGGTGAGTGTAGAATTGCCAGTCAGTGCAGTGACAGCAAATAGGGTCTCAATGGAAGAACGGGGGGTCGGGTGTGGTGGTGCATTGGTGATGACAGCAAAAGAAAATCACTTTTTGAGCAGCCACCAAAACAGGAATAGAAGGGAAATCTATTACCGTATTTATCGGCATATAACACGCACGGGCGTATAACACACACCTTCATTTTAGGAGGGAAGTTTCAGGAAATAATGTTTTAATTAAAGCAAAATAAAGGTCAGTGCCCATCAATGCAGCCTTACCATTGCCCATCTGCAGCCTGATGAATGCCATCTGAAGCCTCACAATTGCCCATCAATGCAACTTGATCAATGCCCATCTGCAGTCTTACAATTGCCCATTAATGCCCATCTGCAGTCTCACAATTGCCCATCAATGCCCATCTGCAGCCTCACAATTGCCCATCAATGCAGCTTGATCAGTGCCCATCTACAGCCTCACAATTGCCCATCAATGCAGCTTGATCAATACCCATCTGCAGCCTCACAATTGCCCATCAATGCAGCTTGATCAGTGCCCATCTACAGCCCCACAATTGCCTATCAATGCAGCTTGATCAATGCCCTCCAAATTGCAGTATTGGCATATAACACGCACACACTATTTGCACCCGATTTTCAGGGTGAAAAAGTGCGTGTTATACGCCAATAAATACAGTAATTGGCACACAAGTACTGGTGACTACCATACGATTTCCATGACTTCCTGTTGTAGCCAATGAACGAGAAGTGATGGGAAATCTCCCCAATGGGTCATAGATTGGGAATAACTGACAGGTTTATTATCCCCCCTTTATGATACTCAAAATAAAAAATAGGTTTTGCCTTCAGTTCTACTTTAACTGCAGGAGAGAAAAATCATGTCTTCTGCCAGACCTGGCTTTGCTGTGTGGCAGAACTGTAATCCCAGGACTTGATGGATGGAAATACAATTTCATCTGTGTGTTGGTATTTCATCTGTGTGCTTAGCTGTTTGCCTGGCGCTTCGCTTCAATGATTTTAGTGCCGCATTTTGACATGTAAAAGTTAGCTGGATAACTAGGAACACTTTTAATGACATTAATCTGTTAAATAAACTGTAACTTAAATTTTGCAGTCATATTTATTAGGTAATTGAATATCCTTAAAGTAGGTAGTTGCAGTGTATACTTCCTCCATACAACCCCATGCTATGCATTATGAAGTGTCACCTTGCTATTAAGTACGGTGTAAATTACCAGTCTGCCATCTGCTTGCTTAGCTTCCTTAATAGTGCATACAAGCATATTTAGATCTTTTGGCAGTTAATTATAATCCCATTAAGCGTACTGTTACAGTGGTGTATGGGGTTCTGGGGCATAACTCTTGTCAGTGGTAAGAAGCAGCCATTTCCACAATTTATAGTTCTGTCCCTGTGCATGTCAAGGTCACATATTCAGAGCAATCACCCTTAATCTCATTTAATCCAAATGGCCAGAGGACAGGAGTACAGAATGTTGTCGGTAAACGCGGTCTGCATTGATCATTCATGTGTGGCATGCTGAACCCAGACTAACCCTTATTTCCTTGGCCAGTGTCTGCTAATAGAGAACGTACAGACATTTCTCTATAGATGGCTCTACAGTTATCCTAAGAAGATTATTACTCAGAGTATCTCAGACAGTTTTCACTGGAAGTACTCATTAAGCTCAAATCCTGGATACTAATTAGATTAAAATAAAATAGCAAATGCTGCATTACAGGTTGAGATATATATATATATATATATATATATATATATATATATATATATATATATATATATACACACACACACAAAAGATAATCCTTGAACTGGTGTTGACACTAAGGAATGTATTTTTAACTATCCAGAAATACAGTAGAATTCTATAAATGCATTATATATTTAAAGCGATTTTCCATTGGCAGATAGACCTTATGCCGCGTACACACGAGCGGAATTTCCTGCAGGAGAGCTCCAGCCCTCCTCTGGTCCTCCTCCAGAGGCATACTTTCTGCTTTTAAGCAATGCATACAGCTTCTTCCCAGCAGCAGCATAAGGAAAGGGGGGGGGGTGCACTGTGATGTTAGGGAGAGTGGGGGACTCAACTTCTGATGGTGGGGTGGCTCTTGACATCTAATGTAAGGGGAGGGGATGCTCTGGACATCTAATCTTACAGATACAACCGACCCTTTTGAGGACAATCATAATGCTGATGCGCCCCACATTGAAATTGAGTTTGACACTCCTGCCCTTGAAGTTAGGCATTAGTGAAAGTCAATAGGTTGGGACCCTTCTTTGGTACGGTTCCTCAAATTTAGTACCTTTATGGCAGTAATTAAGTACCAGACCCTGACTCCGAGTCAGTGGGGTGCAACTGGAAGCCTACTTTATAGGTCATAGGTATAACTTGGTAGTCTTCAAGGGGATTGAGACACCAGTATATACTCAGTATGTTGCTGGTTATTGGTTATCTACATTTGTTATTTATATTGGTTATTCTAATTTGTTATTTATATTTATAGCTTTATTAAATAGCTTGGCTGCTGTGGCCATTAAATCCCAGTTGGTGTCAGAGTGTAAAGGGAATGTTTAGAGAAGTTGGAAGGCAGTTTACAGCTCAGGAAACATAAATCCATTTATCCTTCCCCTTTTACTTGTATGGTAGTCTGTACAACTAAATGATAGCTCTTTATGAAAATGGAGCTAGAGATGGCGTTTAAGTGTTAAAGAGGTGTATCCCTTAAAAAAAAAAAAAAAAATTAAAAGGCAGCAGCTGCAAATACTACAGCTGCTGACTTTTAATAATCGGACACTTACCTGTTCCAGGGTCCAGCGATGCGGGGGTCGAAGCTCCGCTAGCCCCCTGATCCGCCGTGATTGGCCGCACAGTAATCTGGGACACATGACAGGTCCCAGATGACTGGGGAGCCCTTCCTGCGCTGAGGGGAAGTGATGTCACCAGCCGAGGCTACACAGGAGGCAGACTACGAGGGACCCCATAGCATCAGGCATTTAGATGTATGGCAAAAAAAAAAAAAAAATGCAAATTATTTTATTTATTTTTTTTTTTAGGATTTTTAAGCCTTTTTTTTTTTTTTTAGGGGGAAACACCACTTTAAGGCAATATTTAGCAATTTTTTTTCAAGCAGTTTCAATTAGTGCTTTCAAATTTTGTTCACTCATAGGAAAAAATAATATTTGTTTATTCAAGTGCCATTTAGTTAATACTTAATAATAGTAACCCGGAAAAGTAGAAAAATATTATATCTCCTTTAAACGAAACTGATCTCAAAAATACATCAGAGATTTCAGTTTGGGTTCAAACCAATTATATTACACAACATGTGCAGCGGTAACAATGAAACAGTGACCAATTAATCAGTGTGTAAGATAAATGTCTGTGTCTACACTGCGGTGAGATCTAATTAAACGTTTCACTCTAAAAGAAGGAGAATTGTGCTACATGAGGCTAAAACACTCTAGCCTAGGCCACCCAGGAGCACAAATATTTTTTCTTTAGTTAATTTAAGTTAGAAACTTTTGGCCTGGAAGAACTTTTGCTCTGCTCCTGAGCTGATTTACTTTAAACTTATAAAACTCCACGAAAAGTATTTTTTTACTCCAAATATTTTTTTAAAAAGTTATGAAACTGCCAATTATATCACTAAAAGTTGTAGTACCCTCAATGACAACATACAGCAGAACTCGTTGTGTAATGTAGTGTGTAAAAATTTGTGTTTTCATGTATTTTCTATTATGTTAAATGCTATTGTCTTTACAGAAGTTAAATGACAAGTTGTCTATCTTTAACCATGATATATTTTTATTCACTAGGTGCAATAGGAACATGCTGCACTCAATCCTCTGGATACAAGAAGTTACACATAATATTTAAGATAAAAAAGGTGCCCAAACTCCTATATTACTACAGCCACAATTACAAAAGACTATATCCCATCACCTGCTTATATATTTGAAAACATATTGTTTAACAAGAAATCAATGTGAAATTCTACCTTAAAAATGTATAAACTACACAGTGTAACCAACACTTTATAAACAATATTACATAAAAATAAACGTGAAGGGTAAAAAAATGTATTAACTTAAAAAGTCCACTCCCAGTGTCCAAATATAGTCCAAAAAGGACGATCCACTTAAAATATGAATGCAAAGTGCTACCTCCTTACCAGATTATCAGAATCTCTAAGCGAAAGAGATCAAAAGCACTTGAACAAATATGTAAGATCACTCCCAGGGTCCACTGCCACTTTCAAAACATGTCCAATGAATCTAAAATTCACAAGGATGCCCAGATTTTTCCTCAGGTATGGTAGGGAGAGAACAATAGGAGCCCATAGATTAGTATCGCTATAACCTTACCATTTATGATATATACCGTATTTATTGGCGTATAACACGCGTCGGCGTATAACACGCACCCCAAGTTTAGGAGGGAATATTAAGGAAAAAACTTTTAGTAGGGAAGTTTAAGGAAAAAAAACTTACATTTAAATGCCCATCATTGCAGCCTTGTCCAGTGTCCATCTGCAGCCTTGTCCATCATTGCAGCCTTGTCCATCCTTGCAGCCTTGCCCAGTGCAGCCTTGCCCAGTGCCTTTGCAGCCTCGCCCAGTGCAGCCTTGCCCAGTGCCTTTGCAGCCTTGCCCAGTGCAGCCTTGCCCAGTGCCTTTGCAGCCTTGCCCAGTGCAGCCTTGCCCAGTACCTTTGCAGCCTTGCCCAGTGCCTTTGCAGCCTTGCCCAGTGCCTTTGCAGCCTTGCCCAGTGCAGCCTTGATTTGAAATTGGCGCCGAGTGGAGAGGATGAGCGCCGTGTGACATATCGAAAGCCACGTGTATTTTCGGCTATTTTCGGCTCCTCTCGCAGTCCCGCCCACCTCCACTGATTGCGAGAGGAGCCGAGCGCCGACAACATGCAGAAATCCGAGTTCGGCTAGTCTCGGCTCTGCTCGCAGTCAGGGGCGGGACTGCGAGAGGAGCCGAAAATAGCCAAACTCGGATTTCTTTATGTTGTCGGCGCTCGTCTCCTCTCGCAATCAGTGGAGGTGGGCGGGACTGCGAGAGGAGCCGAAAATAACCGAAAATACACGCGGCTTTTGGAATATCGGCTCCGCTCGCTCCCCTAAAAAGAAAATCAGCGGGAGATCGACGGGGATCGGCGTATAACACGCACCCACGATATTCCCCTGATTTTAAGGGGAAAAAGTGCGCGTTATACGCCGATAAATACCGTACATTATACTTACAAAAAACACAGGATACATAAAACATCAAACACCTTGCAGTTGACACTGGTAGGCATAATTACATCACAGGCCACTTACCCCCCCCCCAACGCGTGCTTTATCTACAAGTGTGTCTAGCCTTAGGTGATCTATTAAAAGTATAAATAAGAATAGACATAAATAGACACAAAAATAGAGGACCCAAGCTCAAATTTTCACAAACAACCAGAAGAGACAGGACAATGACTCTTGCCCACTTTAGGCAGTTCTGATTAGATAGGGCCACACAGAGTTTCAATCTGAAAGTCAAATGGAAAGCAGCTTCTGTTGTGCTCTTTCTTTAACCACTTGCCTACCGGGCACTTACACCCCCTTCCTGCCCAGGCCATTTTCCAGATTTCAGCGCTGTCGTAGTTTGAATGACAATTGCGCAGTCATGCTACACTGTACCCAAACAAATATTTTATAATTTTCTTCACACAAATATAGCTTTCTTTTGGTGGTATTTAATCACTGCTGGGTTTTGAAAAAAACATATTTTTTACTTAGTTTCTGTCAGTAAATTTTGTAACTAAGTAATTTTTCTCCTTCACTGATGTGCGCTGATGAGGCGGCACTGATGGGCACTGATAGGCTGAACTTATGGGCACTGATTAGGTGGCACTGATGAGGAAGCACTAAAATGCTGCACTTATGGTCACTGATAGGTGGCACTGATATGTGGCACTGATGGGCACTGTTAGGTGGCCCTGATGGGCACTGATAGGCGGCACTGGTGGGCACTGATAAGCAGCACTGGTGGGCTGGGATTGGACACAGCCGATCACATGGTTAAAGAGCCGTAGACACGGCTCTTTACAGAGATCGGGGTCGCGTCATGTTCTAGCAACACGGCACGGGCGCGATAGGCGCACGAGGGCGGCCGTTCTGGGATGGCGTCATATAAAGTCGTCCCAGAATGAGAGCCGCACTGCCCCGCTGTCATTTGACGGTGGGCGGGCAGCAAGCAGTTAAAAGAAACAGTAATGTTCTGTGACATCACTGTTATGGAATTCCATGAATGTAAAAGCAGTCACAACCAATTAACTTAAGTGTCTTTAAATCCCTTTACAATCCACTCCAAAAGCCCCTGCAATCTTAAAATAAGATTTATTAATTTAAAAAAGCTGATGTTTGACCAGGTGAGGATTTGGGTGTCAGGGCTTGGACTTGAACCTGAACCTGGGATCTCTGTTGTGTCTGACAGTAACGCTTCTCACTGAGCTACTGGACAGCACCCTGTCTGATCCATTAGACAATGCTGCCTTGTACCTTGACTTCTGCTGAACCTTGAACACTTTGGTCCTCCCATGAACTTCCTGATTTAAGCCATCTCTCTGCACGTCTTGTTTGCCAGATTATTGTGCTCTCTCCAGCCAGTATGTTGCTCTTGTCTTCACTGCTGCTGTCCATATTTTGCTACCACTGTTCCTCGACTTCCCTTCTGCCTTATCCCAACCGGCAAATAATCATTTTTGACCTTTTGGCTTGTTTACTGGCTATGCTTCTGCTTGATTCTTACTTGCTTTAATACGCTACTGGACCCTGGCTTGTTCACCTCCAGGTGGGGCGATCCTGAGGACTGGGGATGGCTAATGGTTAAAAAAAAAATGTAAAATTTTATTTTTTAACAATGAATATTACCATAATTTTGAGAAAATAACAATGACAATTGTTAATGACAATGGATTGACAATGACAATGACATCAAATAACAATGGATTCAAAGAAACCACCAAGCACTCAGGGAACAAATCCCAAGATAACAAACAAGACAATTTCCAAATAATCAATCTATCCTCTTGTCCCCTTTCGGATGAGCAGACACAGGTTTTAAGCCTTGGTCTGACCTTCTGTCCGGATCAAGAGGTGGATTCATTTGAGATCATTAAAGATGTCAACCTCTTTGCTCGTAGGCTTATGTTTAAGGCAATTTATGATAAACAACAGACAACCCCGGAGATAGACCAATTCTCAGCTGAGATTTGGAAAAACAAAACAATAAATGAAATTAAAGCAATAAATGAACTAATGGAACTGTGGGAGGAGAGCAAACCCTTGGATGACCCATTGGAGGATCCGACGGCTTGCCCTTTACCCTCACTAGACACAGGGGCAGGGACTGTTTTTCCCTTGCCCTCCATGTACAAACCGAAATCTAGGTGTTTTCCAGTTCTTCAGGGTAACCCAAATATTTGGGCATTTACCCAACAGGTGTGTAAAGAAATTCAAAACGCAAAATGGCGACCTTGGAATAGTAGATCCAATATCAATTCGAACCAACGCCAGGCAATTAAATCATTACAAATGAATGATCAATTGATCATAAAGCCCTCTGATAAAGGAGGAAACATTGTATTAATGGATCTTAAAAACTACAAAACTATGGTTATGGATCTTCTATCCAATCGCCAATGGTATCGTCCCATCCCTGTGTCCCAGGTTTCCTATATTCAAACTAAATATAAACGCCTTATCACTCAGGCCTTCTTAAATGACCTGATTGATAAAAAAACATGTGAATTCTTATTTGTTGAAAATCCTAGATTGCCCACCATGTATGCCCTGCCTAAAATACATAAGAATGCTTCTTTTCCTCCCGGGCGTCCAATCATATCTGGGAACGGATGCCTAACAGAAACAGCAAGCAAACTTATAGATGACTATCTGAGACCACATGTCAAGTCTTTGAGCTCATATATCCAGGATACAGCTGATTTACTGAGATCACTGGATGGCCTATGCCTACCTGATCAGGCCTGGCTGGTGGCCATAGATGTGGAGGCCCTTTACAACTCGATCCCCCACAAATTGGGGGCTCGAGTTGTGGACGGCTTCCTCTCTGAACGGGGGCCATCAGCCAGGCCATATAATAATTTTGTTCTGGAATTGCTGCTCTTCATTTTGAGCAACAATATCTTCATTTTCGACCGCTCCCACTACCTCCAGGTACAGGGGGTGGCGATGGGGACCAAATGTGCCCCATCGTACGCCAACCTGTATCTGGGGGGGTGGAAGCGGGAGATATTTTCGGCTACTCAATTTAATAATTTCTTTCAAAATATTCTGATTTGGAAAAGATTTATTGATGACATTTTTATTGTCTGGACCAGAACCCGAGATGAACTATTGCAATTTTTATCATGTCTGGAAATCAATTCCTACAATCTAAAATTTACGATGACCTGTGATCAGGCCTCTGTGAACTTTCTTGACATTAAGATTGATATCAATGAGGATAAAACCATTGGTTCCTCCCTATATAGGAAGCCCTCTGCAGGCAACACAATTCTTCATGCTAATAGCTCTCATCCCGAGTCCCTTGTCCAGAGCATACCATTTAGTCAGTATCTAAGACTAAAAAGGAATTGCAGTAAGGAAGCCGACTTTGAGTCCGAAGCCAAAGCTCTACAGGCCCGCCTATTGGAACGGGGCTATAGTAGAAATTGCCTTAAGCGTTCATACAATCGAGCAAAGCAAAAGGATAGACATCAATTAATCCACCAAGTGAAACCACGTAAATCTGAATCCAAAGTCTGCCTCATCACCACTTTTGTTGGTGAACATAAAAAAGTACGCCACATTTTTGAAAAATATTGGCATCTTCTTTCGACTGATGATGTACTCTCAAAATATGTGGGCGCCTATCCACAAATAACCTATCGTAAATCTACTTCCTTAAAGGATAGACTAGTTCATAGTCACTTAACCTCAAGAACTAAGACACATCGAAAAGGTACATCTCCCTGTGGAAAATGTGAATTCTGTGATTTATTGATGAATTCTGCCGAAATAATGTTACCTTCTGGTCAAACTTTTAAGCCAAATTTCTATGCAACATGTAAGACTATTGGGGTTGTTTACCTCATGACATGTACTTGCCAGGCTTTCTATGTCGGAAAAACAAAACGACCATTTTTTCATAGAATCAGAGACCATGTATCCCTTATCAAAAAGAAAAAGATGGAGACTCCTATTAGTCGACACATGGGACTCTATCATTCATTTGATATTTCACAAATGAAATTCTTCGCGCTAGAATTTGTACCAGATTTTGATCGAGGAGGTGACATTGATAAAACTCTATTACAGAGAGAATCAAAGTGGATTCATAACTTTAGAGCCACTGTCCATCCTGGCCTGAACGAATCCCTGAGCTTCAAACCCTTCTTATAGGGTTAGGTCGCCATTGTCAAATTTGATTTGTGAGATTTTTTCTTCTCACTCAAGTTAATGTAACGAGTACTGTGTATATATTCTTTAATGTTTTGGGTATTAATAAATTCTTCTAATGTCCATCATGTATTCGATTAGTGTGGTGTTTGCTGACCTTTGATGTGTTCGGGCTGAGGGTTTGCGGCAAGATCCACTACTTCATGGTGTCAATGTTTCACTTATTGGCCATAATTAGCTGATGGCCTTTATAGGGAGCAATATTTGCTACCCTATATACACCCCTTTGAAGTTAATATGCTTTGAAATGGGACCTGAGTGCATCATATGGACACCCGAGGCGTCCCTGGGAATCTTTGGACTCCTTGAGTGTTCTAGATCCCCAGGGCGCCGCTTCCGTCACTCCAGATTTAAAACATCTGTGCCCATAAAACCACAGCCGTTTTTGGCTGCATATATTTATTTATATATGTTCTCCAAAAATAGGGTGATGGATAGGGAAATGTTTTTGTGACGTCCAATAAATCTTAACATCTGTCCAAATTCAGCCCTGGGATTAAATCTTTACATCCCATGACTGCTTTGAATTGACATTCTTGTCAGTCCATTTCCCTGTTTTTCTGCCCCTTTGCTGACAGTTTTTTCCAGGTTTGGCAGTACTTCCTGTGTTCCTCAATTGTTATCAACACAGAGGTCAGTTTCTGGCTTCCTGTTGTTGGAAGCACTTCCGGTTTCACCGCTGTCATTTCCTGTGTGCCGGCACCCCAGTTGTGACGCTATTTGTCCTCACCTGACCGTTTGGCACCAAAATTTTGGCGCCAAAGCGGCGGTGGAGAGGGTTATATAAAGGGAAGTGTTTGGGCTGTTTGAATGTGCAGCTCAGCGGAGGTACTCTCCGGAAATGATGCTTTAAAAAGGTAAGAGACTCTCAGAGAATATCTGCCACCATTCATGCTGGGAATCTGATCACTAAATGCCTCTTTTACTCTATTTTTTTAAGGGGTATAAGCACCTCACTCTGACCTCCCTATTTTGTGGATAGTTTTCTATCCTGGCTGGCACCCTGAGTGGATTGAGACCCTCAATATAGGTAAATATATAGGTGAGGCTTGGTGATCGCTTCTCAAGTTTGTTGTTGGTAATTATATCTGTATTTTTTCAATGGACTAAGGAATTCTCTCTTGAATTTTTATAGACCAATTTGGACTTCCTTTTATCTGGCAGCCATGGGCATCCTATTATATGCTCCTATTATAAACTTTCAAGCAAAGACTTTGTAGGTGGGTTTTTTCCCCCCTCTTTTTTGATTATTTATCTACTCCAATTCCTCCCTTAAAAAATTCAAAGTAATTTAAGCATCTTTATCAATATACCCTATAGATGGATTCCAAAACTGACATAGTTTTGGCAGCAATTTCCCTCTCTATGATGCGCTCAATCAAACCCCATGTATTCAGCATATATGTGGACTGCGGGACTATCAGCCTGGACACACAGGTTAGCCTATGAGCTTACAAGCTCCATCCTCTCATTCTTTACGTGATGTTCATTTCTATATCACCTTATTCAGTGTGTGTTAAATTTATTTGTTCAAATTTTTGATTTTATTTCTCTATTTTCAGTGAATATTGTATGACATTATCTAAACTCTCCTGAGGAAGCCCAAATTTGGGTGAAACATGTTGAGAAAAATTAAAACTTCATCCCTGTTCAGTGATGTATTGCTTTTAAATGTTTTCACAGACATATGATGTCAAAAAATGTTATATATTGCTATGTTGTACTTTTCAATAAATTATTTTATATTTAAACTTTTGTTTGTTGCGCCCTAAAAGTCCCATACCTGTTCTTTTGAACTAAAATACTTTTGACTTTACCTAAGGGATGAGGCGCTATATTATAGTTTTCAGCAACTCAGCTCATCAACCAAATTTAAATGTTCTGAATGAATTATCCCCTAGCTAGGGAAAACCGGAATGGTCTTGGCACCATTAATGCAAACAAGGAGAATAATGACACCTTTGTATTAAATGTAACTTTCAAATTATTACACCATTGTTGTAATGCAGTGGCTCGTTAAGTCAAAAAACCTGGAAGGGGAGGAGTGTCCCTGTTATTAGCCTGCTAATGAGTCTATTACATTGTTCTGAAGCTCAGGTTACTGAGTGAAATGCATTAACGCTACGGTGCTATACAGCTTGGCCATCCAACCATCCGGCCACCCACATGCAGTTTCATCTCCTGCATCACTCTGCCTAAACATGGAGTAAATCTGGCATCATGGGGAACCCCTATCCAGTGCCAACTTTGAAGAGCTGTCAGCAATCCAACATTGGCTAATGATTCATTTAACTGCTTTAAAATATCCAGAGTAAGGTTACTTGAAAACCTGGGGATTCGAATGGTTGTTACACCTTACCATTATGAACGGATCATGGAGACAAGCAGCATAGTGAGTGAGATCTTGATAAGGGACGCTGAAGTACCGCCACTACAGTGTTTCATTTCTGTAACGCATTTATAAGTTCTTACGATTATCAATTGTTGCAACTTTATCTACAAGTGACACTTCCAGCTCACCCCATATATCTCCCCACGGTGAATCTATTTGTTTCTAACATCTAGACTCTATATCCACCCGCAATTGCACATGCGATTATCTCTGGATAGCATATATCCGCTCTTCCAATGTAGCTCAATATCATAGTGGCTATTTCAATATCAATATCCCCGCTTCCAATGTTTGACACCGCTGTGTGTCATAGAATTCAAGGGATCCTTGAACGAATATTCCTTGCAATTTGGTGGTACTAGATGTCTTATCTCAGGCTTTGAACCATCAGCCATCCCCGTGTGTATGTGGAGTGACTGTAAGTGTGCTGATGAACCCAGGTTGTTTTTTAATCACAATGTTGTCATTAAGTTTTAATCATTCTATTGGTGAAGGTTCTGATTAATTGCTCTGGCTATTTTGCCACATGATATGTTTATATTTCTGATTTTTGTATCAATAAAACTTTGTACCTATTTCACAGTGTGTGTTCCATTTGAAGCCCCTTATTAAACCTCTCTGGTTTAATTTTCTCTGTATGTATGTTATTAAGGCTTCAGGATCCCTAGTTATAATTAAGCTGAGTCAGTAAAGTACTTAATGTATTATTTTTATTTAAACTCTCAGCATTGAATTTTCCCTTTCCATATCTGTTATTGTCTCTTCATGCCTGACCCCTGATCGTGACATTGGGTGTGCAAGGTACACAATAAAACAATTAATCAAAATGCCTATGGTATACCTCATTCTGGCATTTCCCCACCGTTGTGGCTTCATCAGGGTGATGCAACCACCACATCTCAGGATCGCTAAGCTGCGATAGATTATATTTTTGTTTTTGGGTTTAAGTACTCTTTAAATGTATATCTTATTTTAGGCATCATTTTTTGTTGCTGGAAGGACTCATGATGACTGTTTCCTGTTACTTTTACTAATGGTATTGCTGGCGGAGTCTCTGGACCATGTAACCAGATCATATATTAAAATTAGTCTTTCCTCTGATGACATCCTTGTTAGCAAAAGTAAAACACTCTATCTAGCCTCACGTTAGGCACTTAACAGACTTAACTCTTCTTAAGGCCAAATGGATTATGTGAAAAAGGGGTCATGATTATGGAAATAATCTTATCAGTACACATTATGTCAAACTACATATGTAATGGGGCAATCATATTTGCCATTTCATAGTCAGGCTCTACTCCCTTTTTTGAGTAATACACAATAATCTTGCTTTACTGCTCTGTCTCACTTTGCAGATCTTTGAGGTCCTGTTCACACCAGACCATGGTGAGGAAAATGTGCATCCATGCACATTTCCCGCACCGTGTTCAAAACACTCTACACTTCGATCTACACTCTGATCTGCAGTGGGTGTCAAATTAAAGCTCAAATAAAAAGTTATGTGCCTTGTTAGCTGCTATGTGCCACCTAAAACAAAGCTGCTATCACCTATACATACTCTCATATATGTGTTCTGATTGCCAAATATCAAATATGTGGTGCAGAGCTAAAATAAACCATACACTCTCCACCAGGTGTGCCCTCACCTGGACTGCATGATAAAAAGCATTTCTGATGTTAAAAGACCAGCATCTTTTCGTTTAGGCACTCTCCAATCTTCTCCTCCACTCAGCTTGCATACAAAGAAGAAAGCAAAAAGAGTGCTTTATCCCTTAAAAATATTTACTGTATTTTACCTTCTCCAGAATAAAACTCACATTGTTTACCTTTAAACATTGCCTCCTGTAGTATAACAATGTATTGCCACTGTATTTTTCCCAAACAGCTGTCTTTACAGTTTGTTACCCTCCTTTTGATTTAACAAAGACATCCAGTGCCCTCCAAAACCCCAACCCCACGCGTTTCATCACTGATTACGTGACTTCCTCAGGGATTTCCAAATCCTAGAAGAAAGTGCACAAGAAATAAGCAATCACCCAAGTCATATTTATTTAAGAGACATTTATTGTTGGAAAGCACTGAATCGGAAGTACATTTAACAATTAGTTTGTTGTATATTTTTGTGCTGCGCCACATATTTGATATAGTGCAATGCTAACAACACCCTAAAAGTAGTTCACTAAGGCAGTGCGTTTGCCTGCACTGGATCGCATGGTAAAGAAGCTTAATGCAATCAGGTTGCAGTGCATTTTTTTATAGTAGTGCATGCACTACTTTTGGTGCAGTGCAGTGCAATTTCAGCTCATTTATTTATTTTATCCTATTATGCCAACCCTCTGTCTTCAGTACTTTCTGAGTCACTACCTGGGAAATAGAACATATATCATACAAGTCAGGTAAAATGAAAGTCATTGGGGTTTATTTACTAAAGCTGGAGAGCGCAAAATCAGGCTCACTTCTGCATAGAAACCAATCAGCTTCCAGGTTTTATTAATGTGGAAGAAATCTGCGCTCGGAAAAAATTAGGAAATAACCAGAGCAGCTGAACACTATGGCTCTAGATACTAAACCAAAAATAGAAATAAATGTGAAAAAGTGCAGCGCTCAAAAAAATGAGATAAAAAATGAGATAAAAAAACTTGACCAATAACGGTAAAGGTGAGTGAATCAAGTCCTATTCCATGTGAATGGATACTGGTACTTGCGACAGTTAGAGTGCATATAAACTTATAAACAACTTAATTACAGTGCAAACCTAAACCAAATATGTGTTGATATATGTTAAATACATAAACTAACATTTGCAAAAAAATATGTGAATACCCAAATCTATAAGTTCAAACACATAAGTGCATCCAAATCGCATGCAGTGAAAAACGCAAAAAGATCAATCAGAATAGTCAAACAGAGTCCTCAGTACTGAATATTGAGTACATAAACTAACATTTACAAAAAAAAAAATTATGTGGATACCCAAATCTATAGGTTCAAACAGATAAGTGCATCCAAATCGCATACAGTGAAAAACGCAAAAAAAACAATCAAACAGAGTCCTCAGTGTTCAGTAGCCTTTGACAGTCTCCTACACAGAGCGCTTCTGAGTGTAATAAGATTTTCTTAAAATTGACCTCGCAGTTCCCTTCAAGAGATATAAAGTAAGAAAAGGAGGCTTACCAGATGTCTGGTCTTTATCGCATATATCCCATCAAACGAGGTTCCAGGTACAGCGAATCAGCTGGGCTATTCCTCGCTCATCAGAGCGTGCATCAGGCTCCACCAAGTGCCTATATACCCCCTCTGGGGGGTCCGATCAGAGTCCCGCAGGGATACCAAAAATAAAACAAAAAAGGTCCGGATCGTGTAGTATGTTAAAACAAGGAATGCCTTTATTCTGGCTCAATGGGTCCAATGTACAGCACAGATAAGTAGCAATTCAAAATAAAAACAGTTTCGCTACCTTGTAGCTAAGAAAGATAAAAACTCCTGGCCTGGGAGTGTAGAAGCGATCGCATATGCGCAGAGCGTGTAGGCGTGACTACCCGACGATCGTTTCGTCACAGCGTGACATCATCAGGGGTACCCACGATCCGGACCCACGATCCGGACCTTTTTTGTTTTATTTTTGGTATCCCTGCGGGACTCTGATCGGACCCCCCAGAGGGGGTATATAGGCACTTGGTGGAGCCTGATGCACGCTCTGATGAGCGAGGAATAGCCCAGCTGATTCGCTGTACCTGGAACCTCGTTTGATGGGATATATGCGATAAAGACCAGACATCTGGTAAGCCTCCTTTTCTTACTTTATATCTCTTGAAGGGAACTGCGAGGTCAATTTTAAGAAAATCTTATTACACTCAGAAGCGCTCTGTGTAGGAGACTGTCAAAGGCTACTGAACACTGAGGACTCTGTTTGATTGTTTTTTTGCGTTTTTCACTGTATGCGATTTGGATGCACTTATCTGTTTGAACCTATAGATTTGGGTATCCACATAATTTTTTTTTGTAAATGTTAGTTTATGTACTCAATATTCAGTACTGAGGACTCTGTTTGACTATTCTGATTGATCTTTTTGCGTTTTTCACTGCATGCGATTTGGATGCACTTATGTGTTTGAACTTATAGATTTGGGTATTCACATATTTTTTTGCAAATGTTAGTTTATGTATTTAACATATATCAACACATATTTGGTTTAGGTTTGCACTGTAATTAAGTTGTTTATAAGTTTATATGCACTCTAACTGTCGCAAGTACCAGTATCCATTCACATGGAATAGGACTTGATTCACTCACCTTTACCGTTATTGGTCAAGTTTTTTTATCTCATTTTTTATCTCATTTTTTTGAGCGCTGCACTTTTTCACATTTATTCCAGGTTTTATTGCCAAAGCTTAATTGATCAAGATGAGGTTAGAAGCTGATTGGTTTCTATGCAGAAGTGAGCCTGATTTTACACTCTTCAGCTTAAGTAAATAAACCCCATTGTCTGGATATTTCTTCTGGAGCACGTGGACCAATATAACATCAAGCCACCCAGCCTTTCCTTAGTGAGAGGTCAACAATGGCAGGTTCAATGTTTCTCTCAGAAAAGTTTACCACCAACCGCATTAAAGTTAAATCTTTGGGGAATTGTATAAAGGACCAAATCATGTAAAGCTTCCAATGAGGCCAATAATTCAGTACATCCTAAAATGCACAAAATAAAATCTATTTATAAATGTATTACAATAAGGTGGTCAGCTTTTAAACTGTTTGCAAGATTTTACGTAATTGGACTCTGAGTGGACCCAGTGTGGATATTACTGAGCCAAGAAGGGAGTCAGAGGTCACATAAAGTAAGACAGAAGTTGTCCTATCAACTACCTGCTTCATCTACCATAAGGCTTGGCATAATTGACCATTCAGTGTGTGAGGTCAAAATCACTGAAAGAGAGCAATTATCAGACTTCAGATGACCTCTGACCCTCTAACAATCCTATTAAATCTCCAGTTACTCTTCTACATGCGCTTTGTGGTATTGTGCAATAATAATGTTATTTGTTCACAAAATTCAAGTCAGTTCTGTAAATGTTTCTGGAAGCCTCCACTGATCACGACTACAGTCTCAATACATAGTGAGGCAAATGGGATCTTTGTGACCAGCTGAAGTATTATATGAGCCAGGAAATGCCGACATCAGTATCTGCACTGTTATCAGGATCTCAGGAACACATGGCGAAAATAGATGCTGCCAGGCCATCAGCATATGACTTGTATGCTGAAAGAATAAATAACCAAGAATTCTATTACCGGGTTTGAAAAGCCAGCATTTGAATTTCTACCAGTTTTAAAAAATTTACTTTAAGGAACAAATATTGTTTGACCAGAGAGGGACCTTATATACCTTGTTTTATATTTTCTCAGTCAATAATCTAATAAAAACTGTATGGGACAAATGAAAAGTGGCAAATGACAGATAGAGACTGAATGCCAGAACCCAAATTAGAATAGTTGTTACTAGGGATGAGCCGAACACCCCCCCTGTTCGGTTCGCACCAGAACCTGCGAACAGACCTAAAGCTTGTGTGAACTTTAGAACCCTATAAAAGTCTATGGGACTCGAATGTTCAAAATCAAAAGTGCTAATTTTAAAGGCTAATATGCAAGTTATTGTCATAAAAAAAGTGTTTAGGGACCTGGGTCCTGCCCCAGGGGACATGTATCAATGCAAAAAAAAAAGTTTTAAAAACTGTAGTTTTTTCAGGAGCAGTGATTTTAATAATGCTTAAAGTGAAACAATAAAAGTGTAATATTCCTTTAACCACTTCAATACAGGGCTTTTAAACACCCTTCCTTACCAGAGCACTTTTTGCGATTCGGCACTGCGTCGCTTTAACTAACAATTGCGCGGTCGTGCGACGTTACACCCAAACAAAATTGACGTCCTTTTTTTCTTACAAATAGAGCTTTCTTTTGGGGTATTTGATCGCCCCTGCGGTTTTTATTTTTTGCGCTATAAACAAAAGAAGAGCGACAATTTTGAAAAAAAACACAATATTTTTTACTTTTTGCTATAATAAATATCCAATTTTTTAAAAAAAAAACGATTTTTTTACTCAGTTTAGGCCGATACGTATTCTTCTACATATTTTTGGTAAAAAAAAAAATCGCAATAAGCGTATATTGTTTGGTTTGCGCAAAAGTTATAGCGTCTACAAAATAGGGGATAGATTTATTGAATTTTTTTTTTTTTTTTTTTACTAGTAATGGCGGGGATCTGCGATTTTTTTTTCGTGACTGCGACATTGCGGCGGACACTTCGGACACTTTTGACACATTTTTGGAACCATTCACATTTACACAGCGATCGTTGCTATAAAATTGCAATGATTACTGTGTAAATGTGACTGGCAGGGAAGGGGTTAACACTAGAGGGCGCTGGAGGGGTTAATGTGTGTCCCTAATAGGAGTGATTCTAACTGTAGGGGGAGGGGACTTAAGGGGAGGAGACCGATCATGTGATCCTCTGTACTGGGATCACATGATCGGTCTCCTCCCCGCTGACAGGACGTGGGGGTGTGTGTTTACACACACAGCTCCACGGTCCCGCCCGGTCCCGTTGTTTTAACGGGCAATCGCGGGTGCCCGGCGGACATCGCGGCCGCCGGGCACTCGCACCGGGTCCCGAGCGATGCCGCGGGCGCGCGCGCCCCCCAGGCGGCCGGGAATCCGAGGACGTCATATGACGCCCACCCAGGATGGTAGATCCACCTTGTGGGCGTCATATGACAATGGCCGGGTATTGAAGCGGTTAAATTTCTTCCTGGGGGGTGTGTATAGTATGCCTGTAAAAGGGTGCATGTTTCCCGTGCTTAGAACTGTCCATGCACAAAGTGTAATTTTTGCAGGAAAAAAAGCTATTTAAAATCACTCGCGGCTATAATGAATTGCCGACTCCCGTAATACAGAGAACAGTCATTCATTGAAAGTCATTGATAAAAAAAAAATTAAAATAAAAAAGCGTGGGGGTTCCCCCAAATTCAATTACCAGGCCCTTCAGGTCTGCTATGGATATTAAGGGGAACCCTTCGTCAAATTTAAAAAAAAAATGACGTGGGGTTCCCCCTAAATATCCATCCCAGACCCTTCAGGTCTGGGATGGATTTTAAGGGGAACCCCGCACCAAAAATATAAAAAAATGGTGTGGGGTCCCCCTCAAAATCCATACCAGACCCTTATCCGAGCACGCAACCTGGCAGGCCGCAGGAAAAGAGGGGGGATGAGAGCGGCCCCCCCCTCCCTCCTGAACCGTACCAGGCCACATGCCCTCAACATTGGGAGGGTGCTTTGGTGTTCCCATCCCAGAGTTGGGATTTAAAGTTTTTGGTATAATTATTTTTAAAGGTTTAGCTCACATTTACCTAAAAACTGCTAAGGCAGATAAGGGATGTCTGTAGATAAAAACAAACCGTGCAGCTCTGACTAAAGTGGAATAATACCCTTGCTATAGGTGTAGGCCATATACATGCCTCCTAAAGCCCGACTGGAATACTCGAATTGTGTTGCTAAGTAATGCCTAGTCGTTAATGCTCACCCTCACCATCAAAGGGGTGACCTCAAACCCTGAGCTCAGAGCTCAACCCTGTGATGGGAACACTAACAACTAGGCCTTATTTAGCAATGTCCTAGCAATATCCTGGGAGTATTCCAGTTAGGGTTTTGGAAGTATGTAAATGGCCTACACCTGTAACAAAGGTATTATTCAACTTTAATAACTTTTTTTCCAACTTTTTTACTATATAATTAGGGTAGTCACTCCAGGACATATCTTTTTGATCTGATATCGGTTAGTCTTGACTACATGTTTATGATCCCAAACTACCTTACTACATACATTATTCAACTTTATTCAGAGCTGCACAGTTTGTTTTTATCTACAGACACCCCTTACCGGCATAGGCATTTTTTTTGTAAAGATAAACCAACCCTTTAAAGAGACTTAAGAATATAATTTAGAATGAATACTGTTATTTGGTTGGCATGATAGAATAACAGGCTTTAATATTAATGAATAATTATTTATGGACAATGTCAAAAGCAGGTTGCCTTGGCCTCCTACTTGAAAACATTCGTGTTTTGCTATGATCTAATATTCACACTCAGCATGTGATTGCGGAAGACTCACCCCTGTTGTCCATCTCTGGAAAAACCGAAAGCATGCCACTGTGACATAACATATGTCTTCACTGCAAGCTGAGCAAGCAAAAATTCCCCTCTGTGGCCTTTTTGGAAATGCAATTTCAAAGAACTATTTTCTTCCTTGATTAATTTGTAATGAGATAAAAGTAGTTTAGGATGTTTTTAAAAATGAAGGGTAAAACTTTGTTTGAAAATGAAAAGAATCAATATCCATGACAATACAAAAGCTACATCATAGAAATTCTATGTGTGTGCTTAGAGAGAGCAAAGGAGATGAACAGCTTTCCATATTTTTTTTTTACTTTTTTGTAACTTCTTACTAGATGAATTAATAGCATAAAGAAATATGCTTCCAGCATTGCTATATGACTAATTAGTAAATGGCATATGGGAGAAAGAAAATAATAACCTGCTCAAAGCCAGAGGACAGATCGCAAAAAAGTCAGCTCACCTAACCAGAAGATCCAGCAGCATTTAAATTACATGATCTGTGTTCTCTAACCGCATTCTTAGAAGTTGATGAAGATTTCAGGACTTGGTATTCTATTTAAAGATCAACACCCCCACTAAGGGTGTCTGGTTCCACAATGGGTCCTTGTTGTCCTTTTTCTGCTCCAGTAGTGGGCAGGTCCTAGAATGGTGCCACGTAACATGAGCCCAGAGCAGCGTTACGCTATACTTTCAGATGATGGGTACTTGATGCACTGGACTTACATGGAGTAGGTTCAATAACAATGGGCATCATTAAACCCTGAAGAGATCTGACCTGGGACAATATAGAGGATGACACATAGGACAGTGCTGGGAAATGGAGAGGGTGGGCAAAGCTTTGCAAACTTTTTTCTATCAATTTCAGTAGTTGAGGGGCAGAAAAAAGGTCAGAATTTGGAGATGGGCTTTAAAACCTCTCTTATTGATTTGAATTATTAATGTCACCAGCAACATATTTCAACCTGCAACTCTGTGTAATCTCTCCCACCATGTGACTGTAGCCTGCTCTTATCCCCAGGACTAGGAGTTATAGGCATCATGATTTTCCACCCACTGACAGCTACACAGCCAGGCCTTTCCCAGTTTGCCAATCAACTACACTATTTATTTAGCTGTGTTCAGGCCATCACCCATTGCCTGAGATATAGGTTAACATCCTATCCCAACACTCCATTTTATCTTAGTCTCTGCTCTCCTGCATTCCTACTTCTATGGTTACCGACTTCAGATTCTATTCAAATACTACACTTGTTTGCTGCCCGTCCTAAACTTTGGCCTGTCCCTGTCTCCGAATAAGTCAACTTTGTACCACATTCTGGTTCGAACTCCTGGCCAGTTGCCATATGCACAGGGGTGCCTGAGGTCTGCAACCTGGTGCAACCTGGTAGATTTATTACCCCTAGCAATTTGTTCTGGTGAGGATCTGGTGGTGTGTACTGCAACTCTGTGTTGTGGCCTTTTTAAGGGCTCACAGAGAGGGTTCAATATCCTTTATTACCCATGACAGAGTAGGTCTGAAGACAAATAGCCAAACATGAGAGAGAACAATGCAATATTATAACTCAAAGACTGGAGCTCTCTCCAAACTCTCAAAGTCTAGAGCTCCATCTAATGGTACACAATACTCAGCCTTACGGACAATTAGCAGCAGGGGGCAGGACTAACCATGACATGTAAGCTCTAACGAGCAGGGCCCTCTGATTCCTCCTATATTGGATTGTATTGTAACTGTACTGTCTGCCCTCATGTTGTAAAGCTCTGCTAAAACTGTTGGTGCTATATGAATCCTTTATAATAATATACAGGGAAATGTCTATAACTGCTTATATCTCTGGATCTCCTGATTGTGTTGGCATGTAGGTTTCCCTGACAGTAGCCCATGTTTCTGCATTTTTTTCTTCAACTATTCAGCATGGAATGCCACTGTGTGTAAAAGGTTAAAGCTGAAATTAGACGCTGATTGGCTACTATGCCCAGCTGCACCACATTTTGCACTTTCCAGTTTTAGTAAATCAGCCCCAAAGTCTTGAAGTGGCTAAAAATATTCATAAAATGATGTTGTCTATATTCATGAATACATGGCATAATCTGTTTCTTCATTACGTATTAATTCAAATTGGTCTCAGCCTCTTGCAATAGCTGTACAGCAGAGCTCCCAATGGAAGAGGGAGAAGCAGCACAGCAGCACGGGGAGTCAGTTGGGCTTCAGTGAAAGTTAACCGCCTCATTCCACATTGGTGGTCATGGGAGGGGTTACATTTCAATGCCGCTGACCACTAATGTGGGGGAGGGGGTTAATATTACTGACATACTGACACCTGTCCTAGGGGTTATTAATGTGGTCACTGAAATCAATGCCGGGAGTTATTAATGTGTCCTTTGATACCTGTGTTGGGGGTTATTATGGTCGTCCACTGGCACCAGTACTGGGGGTTATTAATGTGTCCACTGACACCAATTCTGGGGGTTATTAATGTGTCCGCTGACATCAATACTGGGGGCAATTCTTGCGCTTGGGTAGGGGGGGCACTGGTTGACCTTGTCCCGCCACTGAGTGTTATAATCCTATATACACTGTGAATAACCTGCCCATGGCATAACACAGGCATATACAGGTTTTAGTGCAAAAGGAAAGAAAAACTGCGCTGTCTTATAAAGATATTGAAAAATATATGTATACTAGCGGCCTGCACAACAGGTAACTGTAATGAGCGAATAAAATTTAAATAAAAAAGTTCGGCGCTCATAGAGCACGAAAATAACAATCAATGTCTAAAAGTGATGATACTAAATAATGATACAGTATCCAAAAATAAAAATTCATATATGAAAGTGTGTCACTAAAAATAGTGAACAAACAAATATGATAAATCAAATGGATTGTGAGTCAAAAGATCATATATATGGAAAGGGTTGGTAGACCTACTAATCACGTAATCGCATAGATCACATATACAATAAATATGACAGTAGAAAAATCTTGAATATATATCACCATATAAACAAAACCATATAGCAATCTGTGTTACAAATAGTGATCTAAGCAAAAAACACCACCTAATAGTGACATAAATTCAACATTGGTGGGTTGAGAAATATATAACAGGTGACTTGGTGCAAGTTGTCTGTTGTAGTCCACCACCTCTTGGGAATGTGCTTACCAGATAGCGTGAACTCAGATAGGCTTACGCCGTATGAGTCACAAAAGGCAGTTGGTGTCACTACACCCGTGGGAGCATCTACTTGGGGATGGTGCCAAACGACAAGATCCTTCACTGGATATATCCAAAGAACTCTCAGGAGGGAGGGATGATGGATGTTATACCACTGGTAGTACTCAAATTAGTGGGACCAATAAAGAGAAAAATGGAGCCACATAGTGTAATACCATAGGGGATTTATTTTGACAAAGCATATAAAAATGGGTACTCACATTTTAAAACGACATGTAAAAGCATATAGTGGTCTACTGGTAACGCAGTGGTAACAGCTAACCGAGTCCCGACGCAGTTCGCCTCATACAGGCATCATCTGGGGGTGCTGGTCCACTGCGGCCACTGCGTATATATAGGATGGGGGTACCTGAATTAGGGCCAGACTGCCATCACCTGTGTGGTCGTGCTGAAATGACACTTCCTGTATCTGCAAAGATGGCGCCTATGGCTTGTGTGTCAACCCTTCTTTTGGTATACACACTAAAGGTGTTTGCAAGCATGGCCCCAGAGGCTTGAGTATCAAGCCTCATTTTGATAACAGAGGAAGGTCAATGATAAAGAAAGCACTTCCATATGTCAGCTGAAATGACACTTCCTGTATCTGCAAAGATGGCACCCTCCAATCTGGGAGACACTACATTAAGCCGGCACCGGCACTCATTAGAGTACCGGATGCTGGAGGCACCTGAACTGGCCACATCTCTCCTGATCAGTAAGTTCACTTACAGTCTAATTAACTAGCCATTACTATTTGCTTTTTTGCACACTAAAATAGCTGCATTCCATCTTACTTACTACCTTCATTGTTCTCAGGGGACAAACTCCTACCTGTGTTACCAAACCTTGAATATTGTATTGGATCAATACTGCTAACCAGTACCATACTATATACAAACATATTCCCATGCAGGTATGTTGCTTTTCCATTCCAAACCCACTTTGAATGACTCATGAATCTCTGCTATACTATTATACTAAGTTTATAATATTAACTCCTTATAGGTGCCTCCCTTCACTTACCTCCCCAGCATGCTCTTCTGCCCCAATAGACACCTATGGCCTAGTCACTTAAGCAATGTATTTTGTCTGCTGCATAGGATTTTTTGCCCCCAAACACCCCCTAAAATATGCACAAATGTTTGCTGTGTGGTTTACTTCATGTAGAGCCCCTTTTTTTTTCTTGTTTTTGGTGGGGGGGGGCAAACTCATTAGGAACCCCCTCCCCAACTGCTCTGTCAGATGGTACAATCCTCTATCTGCTGGCTTTCCCAAGGTCAATACACACTATATACCTACCTCTTTTTAGTGGGCATCTTTAGGGATGAATTCTGCAAAGCATGTAGTGCAAGGGGCTGCCTCCATACTTTCCATTTCCTATTTTTTTGTGTTCTTTCCCTCCTATTAGCTTGCTTGGTAATTTCATAATGTCACAATGTGCTTTCCTTTTTTTTGGGGGGGGGGGGTTGAAATGTTAGTTTAGCTTTCCTGGGGGCTGCCAATAGTGTTAAGTACAGAGGGTCTGGCCAAACTAGCACACATTATTGAGCCATTTGCCAATCAATGAAGTGCAGAGGGTTACCTGTCAACAACCCCCCCCCCCAAAACCCTAGTTATTGTCAAAGGCCCATCAGAAGTGGGGGGAATGATGGGGGGTGAGTAATCTGTGAAGGGGAGCCTCTACTTTTCTGTGCAAATACTTTCCAGCCTCCAATTTTATACAATGCTCTTGTTCCAAGATGTTGATTGTCTAATCTGCTTGCAATGTTTATGTGCAAAGTGACTAATTTTTTTTTCTTGTTTCACTCCACAGTTCCCTTCAACGCCACAGGAATGGCAGACTGTGGCCTCCCACTTTGCCAGCGTTGGGACTTTCCTAACTGCGGAGGGGCAATTGATGGGAAACACGTCCGCATCGTCCCACCGCCCAACTCGGGTCCCACTATTATAATTATAAAGGGTTTAATAGTGTAGTGATGTTGGCGGTGGTGTCGGCAACATATGAATTTATGTATGTGGACGTGGGGATGAACGGCCGGATCTCGGATGGTGGTGCCATTACGCACACGGAGTTCTACTGGCGTCTCCAAAGTGGCAGTCTGTGCTTGCCACCTTCAGAGGAGAATGCTGAAGGACTCCCCTTCGTCTTTGTCGCAGATGAAGCGTTTGCGTTGACTCCCATGTGATGAGGCCGTTCCCGATGAGGACCCTCACCCCAGACCAGAGGGTCTTCAACTACAGGCTGTCCAGAGCCAGAAGAGTTGTGGAGAACACTTTTGGCATCCTGGCCAGCCGCTTCCGCCTGTTCTTGACGGAATACAAACTGAACCACATAGTTCTTGCCTGTTGCATATTGCACAACTTCCTCAAAAGACATAACAGGAACTATGTGGTGCCCGTTGACCCAGATGTGGAGGGCCCTCCAAATGCGGACCTCACAGCCCTTCAAGTGGCACGTCCAGGCTTGCCCCCTCTAAATGCCCGCGCGGTCCGCGAGCAATATATGGAGTACTTTGTGGGTAGGGGGGCCATTGCTCTGCCTGACGATGTGTGAGAGGCATTTTTTAATAAATCTGATATTTCAACCAACCTATGATTTCTTGTCATTTCAGTATTCTTTTTTGCTTATTTTACCTTGAAATTTTTTCCCTTTGCCTTCGACAGTGGGAATGCACTTTCTGGGCAAAAGGAGGTAACAGTCTCTTCTTCCCAAAAAGATTAGTCTCATGTTGTGTGTTTGCTACCTAATCTTTGGTCTAGATAAGGTTTGTACTGCATAACTGACACCCAAAATACTCCTTTCATCACCAGGTCAGACATGTGTGTATTCTCAAAAATGCTGTGCTCCGTGTTTTCGTACAAAGCACTGTGGGTGTCATTTACATAAGTCAAATCCACTATGCTCTACAAGTGCAGTGAAAAAGTGCCCTGGAAAAGAAACTTGCAGTGCAAAGTGGACTTGCCTTTAGTAAATAACACCAATTGGCCCCCATATCCTTTCCATTTGACATACATAATGCATTGTGTTTTTGAAATAAGGAAGCCACACATTTAGAAAAATAAAAAAGTTTACTTGGAAAACATTCACAAGTGCGTTTACAATCTTCACGCCCAAACTGACAACATCTTGGTTATTTACAGCATTGTTTAGAAACATTCCGCAATTGGTAAAACCAGGCATGGAGCAAAACAGAACCTATGAACAAGATCAGACATGACTATATGTTCAAAGTGTGTTTGATCTTGCCTTCATCACATGGGGGGGTCACCCCTGGAAAGTGGAAATTTAGAACATGCACACAATTTGGGTCTGAAAATGGGCATTAGATGGTAAAACACATGCCTAGAAGCTTCAAAAGTGCCATTTTCCATCATGGGGATGAATGGACGTTTTTTGGGGGTGCAACCCCTTCACCACAACCACTTTCGTAGTTCGTAAAGTGGTTGCACCCCCAAAAAAACGATGGCATTCATCCACCATGATGGGAGCTAACACATGTGGACACAATGTGTGCATGTTCCAAATTTCACACAGTTCTTAAGTTGCAAATGTGTTCAGAAGCTGGCACAAATGTGTGTTAATTACTTGGTGCGTTTTCATATTTTTCCTAAAACATCAATGATGTTCTTCAATTTTTGTTGAACATCATTGATGTTTTGCTTTATGTAATCGAGATCTCTATTGCAGACCATTATCTCCCCGATGAGTACGTGGGCACTCTCTGTGGTAAAGTGCGATTTTTCTTCCACAACATCCACGTCACCTAAAAACCACAAACAAACAAAAAAAATCGGGTGTTGGAAATGAGGCAGGCATACATTGATTAGCTTACCAGTAGCTGTGTTCTCCCACACTCACCTGTTGTGGTGACAATTTCTCCAAGTTCGATGATCTCTCCTTCCTCCTCCTCCTCCTCTGCTTCTGCTGTTTCACCTTTTTTGGGAGGTGTTGGTTTTGGGGTTTCCTCAGACGGGCCAAGTTTTCGCTCCCCTATGAGAATGTACAAAAGGAAGATTTAGCAACACAATCTATTGAGGGCAGAAATAGGAAATGACAAACATTGCTTGAAAGTGACGGACACAATTTTTGTTTGGCCAGTTACAAATGCCAACTACATGAATGTAGTCACTTTGTAAAGGTGCTAAACTGACTAGCTTTTTGGTAGAAGTTTGTGTGATTGAGACCCCCCTCTAGTATCCACTGGAGCCATGTGTGGAAAAGCCTAATAAAAAGGTGGTTTGGGTGTCCCAGCACTAGTGCTCTAGAGTCCAGATGGGTAACCAGCTACTGGGTGACCTCTCCTTTACATTGAATAAATTGGCTTTACATTCTTGATGACATTTCTAGTGAGAACAAACTTCCTTTCCACAAAAAAAAAACACCAAACATCGTATTATAAGTGGCAGATCGTTGCGTACGATCGAATGGACACACACACGACCATGACAGTGGCAGAAAGATCGAGGCTGAGTACGATCGAATGCACAGACGAACATGAAAGTGGCCATTTTGGAATGTACAACTTTGTAAAAATCAAACCACATGGAGCAGTATGCAAGCAAGAAATCAAACACAAAACACCACTACTTACTTTTTTGAAGAATTCGCTTGATCTTTCTGTACTGATCGGCCTCCCTCAGTTTCAGGTCTGACCAGCGTTTCCTCAGTTGCTCCTTGGATCGTTGTACCCCAAAATTATTGTACAGCCTCCTCACAACTTTAGACATGATCTTGGCCTTGCGGACATTGGGGTTGAGGTAAGGGCCATACTTCCCATCATAGTCGCTCTCTTTAATATGTCCACCATCTCCAACATTTCTCCAAATGACATATTGGAGGCCTTGAATTTCAGGCTCCGGGATCGGGACGTTTCTGCCTCCGGACTTTCCTCGTCCTCCTCGTTGGTGGGATATTTGTGGCGCACCTGCTGTGTCCCCGCCATGTGCTCTCCCCACTGCGCCGTAAAGAGAAGGGGTGGGGAATAGACGAGAAAGATCGTCAGGGGCGGGCGGAGTTTGACGCATGCGCACTGTATATAAAACGTCACACGCCTGTGTCGTAGCCACGATCTGGGAGACGAGGTGAGAGAAAGCTCACGCACGAGACGATCGCTAGAAACGAAGGTACAATTTGACGTTGGTACATAACTAGCCTAGACTGATTAGAACTTGAGGCTTCTTTATGGAGAAGATTAGGAGAGTTTAGGCTGACATTATTTATATTGTTCTGTGTGGTGTTGTGTCTTGCAGAGGTGATGGAGGCCTTCTACGACGTGAGTTTTCTCCCCCTCTTCATTGATAAATACAGGGAATTTCCCCTTTTATGGCTACCAAAGCACCGTGACTACAGCAACAGACCAAAGAGGTACGCAGCCATGCTGAAACTTGTGGCATTTGTAAAGCCAACCCTGCCCATGGCAACCGTGGCAAACTTAAAAGTGAAGATTAACAACATGAAGAGTACCTATTTCCGGGAGCGCAATAAGGTCCGGAAGTCCCTAGCATCTGGAGCTGCAGCAGCTGATGTCCATGTCCCCACGCTCTGGTACTATGAGAGGCTCCACTTTCTCAAAGACCAGACTACTGTCAGGAAGTCACTCTCGACTCTTCCTTGCACGCGTCCTTCCACGCACGCCACCCTGATGAGGCTTCCGAGGACCAACCTGGGCCTTCCAGTCTGGAATATGTGCAGGTGCCCAGCTTGTTCCAGGTATAGTAGTTTTGTAACCATTTTGGGGAATAAGGAATGATGTTCAGTTAATTCGGGATCCCCAATTGCTTAGTTCCTAACGTGATTGACATATCAACAGACAGTGGTGTTGGAGACATTTTTGGGAAGACTCTAAACTGCAGGGCTGAGAATTGTATGGTTTTCTATTTGTAAACATTTTGCAACAGTCACTAGATGAAAATTGTGTGTGTTTGATGAACAAATAACTGAAACTATGTCCCTTTTTCAGACACAGGAAGACCTCAGCCAGGAGGTGGCTGTGGAAGGTGGCAGTCAGGAGGAGGCAGGGGTTAGTGGCAGCCAACAGGGGGGTAGGCGTAGGAGCCTGACTGTCTCCCAAGTCCCTCCCCTCCGCCTTCCCTACAGAAGGGCGAAAAGCATGGGGGAGGTGGGAGAGTCAGCGCTCCAGCTGATACGAGATGCCTCAGCCTCCCTATATGCCACACCCACCTACGAGGAGGCCTTTGCCTCCTTGGTTGGCAGTAAAATGACGGGTATGGAGGCGGGGCAACGCAGCATGTGTGAGGATGTCATCCTCAAAATACTAAATGAGGGGATGGCTGGGGAGATGACCCCACTCACACATGTTTGTGAGAGTGACCTTGCTCCGCCTCCTCCTCCTCCTTCTGCCACCCCACCAGCACCAGCACCACGGCGTGGAAGGAAGACAAGAGAGTGATGACCTTGATTCAGTCTGGTCTGAGAGAAGATGGAGCCTCTCGTTGGACCAGAGCCTGGGGACCTAGATGGCATCTGCTGCAGTTCCGGATGTTTTGGACTTCAGGACCAGATTGCGCTCCCTTATTATTTAGATAGGTACTCTTCAGGCCCCAATTTTTTAAGCGTGAAAAATGATGGTTGCCATGGGTGTCTAAGGCTTTGCAAATTCCCCAAGTTTCACCATGGCTGCGTTCCTCTTTGGTTTGTTGCTGAGACCTAAATAAATGTTTTTTGGATTTGAAATAATCATTGCCTATGTGTTTTACTTTTCTACAATGACAGTTTTTCTTTGAGTAGGCAGGTACATTTCACTAATCCTAAAGTAGAATTAACAAGGGGCACCAACAACCAACAAACTCCTAGTAAATTTCAGCAAGAAATACAAATGTTAATAATGTGGTTTTGCTAAGTTGAGACACACAACCCCCCTCCAAAAAAAAAAAAAAATCTCCTTCAAATATGTATTCCCAAAAAAAAAAACAAAAAAAGACAAATGATGCTAAAAATATAACAAAGATTCTTTTACGATCTGAGTAAAAATAAACATGTAGTGTATAAATGCTGAAAAGTAATAAAGAACTAAGTTTGTGAGAAGTGCGGGTGAATAGGAGCAGCTAAAACATGTCATTCTTGTTGCATTGTAAAGAAAAAGAGAATGCGCTGCATTAAAGACATTTTAACATTGCAGCGTGACGAATGTGCTGTGTCGAATTAGGAAAGGTAGTTTTACCTGACCGAGCGCTTCCGTCACAGAATTTCTTCTGAGCATGCGTAGCACTTTGTCCGTCGGACAACCGTACACACGATCGGATTTGGTGTGATCGGACCGTGTTGACGGCAAATCTTTCCAGCAGGAGATAAGACTTTGTCCGTCGGACAAACCGACGTACACTGTCCGATGGTGCATACACACGGTCTGATTTTTCAACAACATTGTCCGATCGGACAGAATCCATGAAAAAGTCTGACCGTGTGTATGGGGCTTAAGACTTTTTTTCTGTGTTTTGGATAGAGTGGGGAAAAAATTAAACCTTGATTAGGTTTTTATTTGCTGTTTGTGACTGACTTCCTTCCTTCCTTCCTGTCCTAAAAAAAAAGGCAAAAGAAAAAAGGTAGAACATCTCACCAAATTAGTGGAATTCCTGTATTAGATATTTGTCACTGGAACATTTGTCCCCATTGGAAGATTTCCCATCACATCTTGTTCTGGTGATAGCTCTAAAAACTGTGTCTAACCCTTCCGTACTCTTTTCAAAACTAACAGAAAAAAGTTTTGCCTTCACACACACTTTAAATATTCTTTCAGCAGCAGACAGTGTTTCAGTATACCCATCTGTCCATTGAGAGCTAATTTGTGAACCAAAAATGAATATATCTTAATAAATAAATGATATTAATAATAAATAAGCTGATTTTTTTTTCTAACATCTAGTTAATAAGTGAGGTAAAACAAAAATGCTAAATTGCTCAGAATTGTAATAACAAAATACAAAAGTAATGTCACTCATATAATAATAGTAACTTTATTACATATTTTTTCTTTGTCTAGAGCAATCCACAAGATTTACCACATGAAGAGAAAAAGCAGCTACCCGGGGCCGTGAAACTTCCCGGACCTGCAGTCAATCTATCAGAGATTCAGAATGTTAGAAGTGAACTTAAATTTGTACCAAGAGCAGAGGAGCAGTAGTTTTCAATGCAAAGGTGAGATTAATAGTGTATTTGAAATTCATGTATTTATGAAGTGTAAAAAGGACATTTGAGGTTTGGACAGGGTTCAGAGGCAGGCAATGCAATAACAAAAAGGATGAACAATCTTACATACAGTGAGAGATTAGAACCATTGGATATCTACATTTCAGAAACATAGAAGAGATTTTGAAGCAAACCTAAAGTTGAACTCTACCCTTGTAGTGGGACTCCCCCTCTTGTGACCGATGAAGCTCCAAAGAGAAACTGCTTTGGGGGACCAGTTGCACAGAGTGGATGTAGCCTGTGGGAGTGAGGGATAAGGTAAGTATAACTGCATTTAATGGTATGCTAGACAAAAACAAACATTTAACTTTTGCAGTGTGGGTGGAATTTTTCCCATATTTAGCTTTAGAATGTTTAAAGATATCAAAGGTCAGTAGAAAGATTTGGCGTTATTTAACATTTTGTACTAAGGACAAGAAGACATTCACTGCATATAGAATAGGGGGCGTTCTACAATACAAGTGGTTAAAATGCAACTTTATATAACTTTTTTTTTGAGTGTTGGATATGATGGGGAAGGGTTAGAGGTTCTGCCACGTTTTTTATTGCTATTTATTTTGCCATTAGTGAGATTTCCCTGTACATCTTATTTCCATAGCAGCAAGTAAATGGACTTCACCCCAAAATTAGGGGAAATTCCACCTTATACAATCATCCCCTGAAAAAATGCCCCCATTAGTAGCTCTAATATCTATGTATCTATTAGTTACTATTTACCATCCGTTGGTGCCTGTTAAATTTTGAATTCCCCTTCACCAAAGCAAAAATTAATAGTAGGCATTCCCAGTGGGGACACAAGCAGCAGTAAAAATTTAAAAATGTTCTAATCATTTCTTACTTTGTACATACAGTATCTAGAAAAATAAAGGTTTTGACTTGAATTCCACTTTAAGCTGTGGAATGATTTCATGCATTAGGGAGTAATGGTGCAACCAACATAGAGCTTTAAAATTGTCTGAATACATTTCTATGGTTATGAGCTAATAGAGCAATATTTTGATCCAGAGAGTTGATTGGACTGTCCTTGAGGGGACATGAAGGATTTATTTTCCTCCTGTATGGGAAAATTTTCAACAACCACCCAGGACATTTTGTTTTGCCTTCATCTGGACCAAAATTATAAGAACTGAAGGTTGAATTTAAGGGACAACTGACCCGTGTGTGTCGAACTGAGGTCTGACACAACCCTGCTAAGTCATAACTAGAGCTGTCTGATCAGCAAAGCATGCTGCTGCTTGGAGATGTCTAGCGCTAACTCAGAAGAGGGCATGTCTGGCCTCTTCAAAAAAAAAAACATAGCTTCCGCACAGAGAGAGAGAAGTGTCCTTTTCTGCAGCGTGCTAGCAGGGGACTGTCCACCAATTTTATGGGCTTGTTTGTGGGGGATTTAAAGTGCCAGCAGCCACCATTGATGGAGGGGGTCTGGGAGTTTAAAATGCCTCTGACCATCAATTACTGTAGGTTTTTTGTTTTTTTGTTGTTGGGGGGGGGGGGGGGGATCAGGAGGTAAAGCGCTTTGGTGTTATCCATGACATTGTAGCTATTTCACTCAATGCACTTTCAAACCCCCAACTTTTCAGCCTCTAAATGTTCCTCACTAATAATGGAAGACTTGCAATTGGCTTCAGTGGATAACTTGAAAGCTAAGCTCCCCTTAATAATTTTTTTAACCACCTCAATACCGGCGTGTTTCTTCATTTCAAAAATAAATGGGCACAACATTAGATCACCTTGGAGTGTCCAAAAAGGTCTAATTTTTGAGGTGTTTGTACTGTACTGGCATTTTTATTTGACATATTTTATTCTAAAATATAAGGAAATTTGTTTTCCAAATTTTTAGTCCCTTTTCCTTTTCTATACCTAGATCCTTCTCCCAGATAGGTCTATGGGGCTGTACTATGCAAGTGCACCCAAGAGACTTTTACTGCTAGATGTAAACAAATAAAAGAGGATGTGGCCATCGGATTTTGGTATGCATACAGATGTGAGGGAAGGGTAGGATCATTTAGGTCAAGGCACAAGGGGTAAAAAGAAAAAGTGCACTTTGTGTGAAATGTACTTGTTCTTTAAGCCAAAGGTTTATTGGTACACTGTGGCTGATGCACAGTGCTATTTGCACTCTGTGTTTTCCTCTTTAAAACATGGATTCTTAGTTTCACAAATCACAGTGGGGTTGATTTACTAAAACGGGAGAGTGCAAAATCTGGTGCAGCTCTGCATAGAAAACCAATCAGCTTCCATGTTTTATTGTCAAAGCTTAAATGAAAAAGCTAAAGTTACTTGTCCATTCAGCTCATTCTGTAAAAATAGGGAAACATCTCTCTAATGGAGCCCAGGATAACAGTAAAATCAGACAGTGGCTCCAACCTTTCCCTATTTACCTTGTCAAGCTCTCACACCTATAAACCTCCTATGAGAGCAATGTTTGCATTTCTGCAACAATAACGTTCAACTCCATCTAGTGGCTAAAATGTGTTATACCGTATTTTCCAATTTAAGTATTTCAAGAAAAATATACCGTATTTTGGCTACTGAATGGAGCTAACGATCATAGGAAGTCATAGAATTAGAAAAAAATATGGCAAACATTTTGGCAGCCTGGATGAATGTTGGTGGCATTCGTTCAATCATTTTTTTCTAAATACAGTAGGTCCCTTAATTAAAATTTTGGTATAAAGCATTTCAAAACTATTTACAAATGAAAAAAAGTTTTTTTTTTTTTTTTTTTTTTTTTTTACCGCACCTCTGAAAAAAATAAATGAACAAAACAAATAAAAACAAAGAATATTAAATATTGATGGTTAGAAAACCAGACCTAAACACCAAAAATTTTGCAAGTAAATAGTAATTAAGGGGAGAAGGGGAAGGAGTTATTAAGGGTTAAAGTGGAGCTCCACCCAAAAGGGGAAGCTCCACTTGTTTGCACACACTCCCCCTCCACTGCCACATTTAGCATTTTTTAGGTGGAGCGGGTACCTGGTTTTGACATGTACCCACATCCACTTCCGGCTCAGATCGACCCGGCTTATATTAAAACTCAGCAGCTACAGTATTTTTTTCTGAAAGAGCCTGGAGCTCCTCTTTAAGGTAAACTAAGGGCTAATAATGGTTAAATAGGAAATCATTTTATTTTATTGGATGGGTGACATAATATGCAGGCCAAAGCCCAGCCCATTAACCTCTTCCCATCTGCGCTATAGTCAAATGATGGCTACAGCGCGGACCTACCCATTGCTGGGAGGCCGTCAATAGACATCCTCCCCTTTGCATTCTCCACGCATGCCCCCTGCAGGTCGTGTGCGGCACGCTTTGTGATCACTGAGTCAATGAGACTCAGGTGATCACAGAGCAGAGTAATGGGCCGATCCCAGCCCCTTACCATGTGATCAGCTGTCAGCCAATGACAGCTGATCATGTGATGTAAACAGAAGCTCGGTAATCTTTTTTTTTCTCCTCACGCTGACAGCATGAGGAGAAAATAAAGCTGTTCACCGGCTTCTGTTGAAGAGACATCGGTCCTGAAGAGGAAGAGGCACAGCTGCCTCATCTGTGCCAACCAGTACCGTCTGCAAGTGCCACCTGCCAGTGCCCACAGTGCCATCAATCAGTGCCCACCAGTGAATATCAGTGCCACAAATCAGTGCCACCTATCAATGCCCAAGAGTGACACCTATCAATGCCCACCAGTGGTGCCAATCAGTGCCATCTAGCAGTGCTGCCTATCAGTGTAACCTACCAGTGGCCATTACTGCCACCCATCAGTGGCGATCAGTGCCACCCATCAGTGCCAGCTATCAGTGCCCTTCAGTGCTACCTATCAATGCCCTTCAATGCAGCCAATCAGTGCCACCCAACCGTGCCACCTCTCAGTTCCCACCAGTGCCACCTCTCAGTGCCCACCAGTGCCGCCTCATCAGTTTCCACCAGTACCGCCTTATCAGTGCCCATCAGTGCCGCCTTATCAGTGCTGCATATTAGTGCCCAACAGTGCAGCCTCATTAGTGTACATCAATGAAGTAGAAAAATAATAGAATATAGAATATAAAACCGTTTTGTTTGTTTTTTTTAATTTTCTGTCTTTTTACATTTTTTTTTAACAAAAAGTAAAAAAAAACAGAGGTGATCAAATACCACCAAAATAAAGCTCTATTTGTGGGGGGAACAATTATAAAAATGTAATTTGGGTACATTGTTACATGACCGCGCAATTGTCATTCAAAGTGTGAGAGGGCTGAAAGCTGAAAATTGGTCTGGGCAGGAAGGGGGTTAAAGTGCCCAGTAAGCAAGTGGTTAATCTGCATATGAATAAAACAGGGTAGACACGTAGAGCAGGTAATGTTACTTTGTATAGGGGCTGAACAGTGTTTGTAAACACTGTGCCGGGTGGTCCATTTTCAACAATAGCAGCTATAATAGCTTCTAAATTTACACAGGAACTCCTGAATTTCATTAATACAGTTGAAAAGTCCCAGCAAGTGCGGGAGAGTCAGAATTACAGGACACATTCTACATGTCCTGAGTTTTTTGGACATACATATCACCGTATGTCCAGTGTCCACAACCACATAAATATGCTTTATTTAAAAAAAATCCCTACTGATCGAATTTGTCAGCCTGAAAGTGTATTTTAATGTGTGGGGATTTTTTTTTTTTAAATAAAACATACTACACTATTGTGGTCCCTATCCTGGTAATTCCTTTGCATGTATCTGCAGACAAAATGGGGAAGAGCTGGAGAAGGTGCCAAACTGGATGAAAATAAAGGGTGTTAATAAAGCCCTGTGGAACAGGTTTATAAGGATTTGGTGAGTGGCTTTACAAAAGGGAGCACTTTTAATTGGAAAAACTTTATTTGGACTGGTTATATATTGGACATAAAGAATTTTTACACAGCACGACTCGCTCAAGCACTTTATAATAAGGATTGGTGGAAGTGGATTTGTAGTTGCTGTGTAAACACTGCACTGATTATTATACAGTATACAGTATATTGTCATTACAAGGTAATAGCTGGCAAAAGCAGATCACTATACTAATAGCACCAGCAAGGTTTCTACTATATTTTTGGGGATCTTGCTTCACACATTACACTGAAGTTAATAGTTCAAAATTTTACATGGTAATAGCTGGTAACCACCATTTTTTCAATTTTTTATTTGGTATATTTGAGATTAGTATATTTTTTTGTTGAGACCGCTGCACCAACCTAACTATATTTGAACTGCTTTACTATTTCCCATTTGTAAATAGGAGGAGTAGAGCAGCTTACACCACTTTATCTTTCATATTATTTCCTGAGGGGCAGAGGTTCATTGTATCATATTTAGGCCCCTATCACACGAGGCACACTCCGTAAAGCACACCAGCCTACTCAGAAGGGGATCTCTCCACTGATCCCCGTTGAGCAGGCGGATGACCGGTCAGTGTCCGCTCCACTATGCAGAGTGGACATGAACACAGCCGCTGTTCTCTATAGGGTGGTTGGTTGGAAACAGACCACCTGTCCATTTTCACTCAACTGTCATCTGATCCGTTCCCCCAGGCGGATGGGGAATGGATCTGTTTTTGGTAGACAGGATCACATCGGATGCCATTGGGTGTCAGCAGACACATGTCCGCTGACATCCGCCGCTCCATAAAGAACAATGGATGGTCCGATCCGGTCCGCCTAAGAAACTGACAGGCAGACCTGATCTGATCGCCCATGTGAAATCAACCTTTGGCTGTTCAAGCCGGAGCAGAAGGAAGCCAGCAGTGGACCACACCGAAATGGACTAGCTGGATGACGGCAGGTAAGTAGAAGGCTGGAACAGACAGATACTAGCAGTCAGGTGGTGTTCAAGCATTGACTGGTAGCAGGTGCTTTGAGCGGATTGCTAGGCAGTGGGTATAGGAATAGCTGAGTCAGAGACTGGTAATCGGATCAGGAACAAATACATAGACAAGAGCAAAGTCAGCATGTAGACCGAAGTTAGCGTTGGGTCAGCAGTACAGTGGCAACGGGAGAAGGCAGAGCTAAAGGTCAGGAAGCAAGCCAAAATCAGTGCAGGCAGAGCTCAATGAATGGTCAAGACAAGCTGGGTTGGTAACTGGTATCAGATGCAGGTGACGGGTCACAGATCACACAGGAAATGCTGTAGATAAGACAGCACTGAACCCGAGCACTGACTCAGTTTAAATAGCCTGCTTGGCACTAATATTAGTGACAGATTTGCTAGCAAGTGATTGCATGTGCTGATGAGCGTGAGCAGGAAGATGCGTATGTGTACATGCACCTTTCCTAAGTGGATGTATAAGACTGTACAATGGCCTGTGACTGGACACAGAAGTCTAGCAAGAGGAGCCATCTTACCTGCTGCCATTTTCTTCCTGACAGAGACTTTAAATGAATGCCAAAGGGATAACCTGAAATACTTTGAGGATACTTGGAGAAGGACCATCTGTCTTTATTTCTCATCTATGTGTGCCACTTTCTACAAAGTCATATGTATTAGCTTGTTTGTGTGCATTCCAGCATAGGAAGCTGTTACTACATTTTTGAGAAATAATCCAATAATTAAGTTTTTCAAGGACACTAAACAGGTGTACACCTAGCATGATGGTGACAAGAAGACAGCCCTGTTATCTAAGTGATAGTACTCAACTGGCAGACACTCCTCTCTTCAGTGCCAGACGTGAAGCTTGATAACTGGTGCCAGGTGGCCGACAGAGACTCACCACATGTCGACACCGCATCTGTGATATGATCCCTGCCTTCTTGCAGAGAGTTTAAATCTTACATCACTCTAGAGCCACAAAAGATTCTCATAAATTAAACAAAACATTAAGATGTTATTATACATGGCAATAACATACAACATGTAGTTTCTATTGTGTATACCCAAAAAGCAAATTGGTAGACTACAAAAGAAGGTATACAGTATAAAATCAGAATAAACCTCAGTTTGGTGTCTGAAGAGGATATTTTTTTTGTTGTGAACTTCATGACAACAAATCTTTATGTTACATTTTATATACCTAAATATTTGTTATTTGAATATTTATTTCCCTGAAAAATTACATAATGAAGAACAGTTGGAGTGGAAATATTCTGCTACCCCAGGTTTCAGTTTAACCTGCCTTTCCATAAATTTGACCTGGATGAAAGGGTAATGCTCTGGACATCTCCCCACCCATCATTTTACCATGGTAGTTTAGGATATGAACGCTTAAATCAAATTAATTGCTACTGCCAATACCCACATTTCCTCTTTCTAGTTTTCCAGATCATCATCAATGAGCTAGTTAGTTGTTAAAGCCTATATCTTCTAGTGACTACAGAGGTTCTGGTTTCGACAGTTGGATGGTTATGGGCATTTTGAGCCGTAAGCAGAAGTACAGCCTGCACTGAGTATCTTAGGGGCTCAAACAGATCATATTGTAAATGAACAAAAGGTCTTGATACCATTCCTTTAGCTATAATGTGACATTCAAAACATCTATTTTGGCTTTTACATTTAATGTTTACATTTATAGGATAATTTTGTTGTACAATTTGAGTTGTATTCTTTAATCTTTGATCGTATTACTCAGTGCCAGGACAAGGTCATCTAAAGCCCAGGGCAAACATGCCAAATTGTGCCCCCCCCCCCCCCCAAGAGGTATGATTATGTGTCAGCAAATATCCCCACACAAAAAAATTGAGCACTAATCTGTATGCTTACCCCTATATCCCCTCTCCTAGCACAACTCCTCTTCCCTCATCCCCCCTCTCAACCCAAATCCCCCCAAATCACCATTTTTAGCACACCTTACAAAATTACCCCCCCGGAACGATTTTTCCCCCTTCCCCCTCCCAAGATCACCCTGCCAACACAAATTTCCTACCCCTGATCTCCATGTGCTGCCCCCCCCTAGCTCACATGATACCACAGTCCCCTGGGCAGTGCCCCACCTGCCCACCCCTTGTCCCGGACCTGGTATTATGGTTGTAATTGTTGAACAATTTAATTTGTATTCTTCAATGTTTGTTCTTATTACTGCCTAACCTTTCCCATGTAATATTTTTCCCTTCCCTAGTGTCTGACACTTTTCTGACCTGTCAGCGTTATTATTGTCCTACTTCTCCTTACTCTTCCTAACTCAGTTTAAATACTTCTCCAAACATCCCATACTCCTCTGTGAAAAATGTCTTTATCTTATATGTTATAACCCTAACGAAAAGTCAACCCAGTTCTCTAGAAACCTTAAATCTTTGTATCCAACATTCAAATTTAAGCCATTCATAAACGCAGACTGTATTTTTCAGTGCTGCCCATGCCATTGGCAATATTTCAAAGAATATATTTTAGAGGTTTAAATAAAGACCGAACACTAGAGTTATATGAGAAGAAAACAGGCGTTGGAAAGAAATTACATATATAAAAAAAAAAGATGTTACCGTTGTACTGTTTTGTAATAGTGTTGTTGGGGATATTTACATTTTTTCATTTATCTGGTATGATGCTAAACAGAAAAGTAGCTCAAGGTTACAAATGCTGTTGAAAGGTCTTGGTAGGGCTCCTTATCCTTGAAAATAACCATTAGTTTAATACATTTCAAGAGAATTGTGATTCAACAAATAACAAATGACAGATGGTTGGTATCTTTCTTATTATATAAGCTACATTGAAATGGCATATTTCTCATACATCAGAAATAAAAGCAACAAGCCTATAATTAGCATCTTTAGCAGGTTACTTTGTTATTCAAATGGTGTTGTTTTTCCCCTTTTTTCTGGAGGTGAGGAATTTGGATTTTGGTCTCATTTAGTAACTGAGAACATATAGTTCATTGGTATGGGCTAACTGGATGGTTTTTTTAACTCCTTGTTGCTTCCTTTACACATACTGCATATGTGCTCTTATGGGAGGGGGGAGTTTTTTCTGCGAGGCCACAACTTATGTGTAGCTGTGTTTGTGATGGGAGTGTGCTGCACAGTGGGCTTCCAGCTCTGAGATCAGGCTCTCACCAAGACCCCCAGGTCTTGTACTATTGATCAGGAACCCAAAGTCGTGGTGACTGATCACCTGATCGCTATGATAGCCTCTGATTGGCTGTGTCATTTCTCCTCTTTAATGGAAAAAAAGATGCATTGGGAGTTATTTACTAAAACTGGAGTGTGCAAAATCTGGTGCAGCTGTGCATAGCTACCAATCAGCTTCCAGGTTTTATTGTCAAAGCCTAATTAAACAAGCTGAAGTTAGAAGCTGATTGGCTACCATGCACAGCTGCATCAGATTCTGAGTGCTCCAGTTTTAGTAAATACCCTCCACTGTATCTTTTTCTCCTACTAGAGGGGAAAATGTACACAAAAACAAATGTGTGTAAAAAATATATAAAAAATAAAAAATAATCTAAACAGGTAGATTAAGGTTTGATCTAGGTCAGTGTTATGGTCAAGGTTACGGCCAATGTCAAGGTAAAAGGTCAGGGTTAAAGTTCAGGGTCAGTGTATTTTGTGTAAAATAAATAAAACATTTTTTCATTTAGGATCAGTGAAAGTTAATATTAGTGTGTTTCAGGTGAAATAAAAAAGCAAAATGCCAAACAACAAATAACATACACATATGTGACATCGCTGTGATCATTAGGAGTAGAAAATTTTATTTTGGGTTGTTTTTTGGTGGTAGGTTATGGTGAATACAAGAAATATACAGCTAAATTTAAAAAAAAGATGTTTTATGCTATTTAGGACAAGTTTTCCTTTGATAAAACAGTTCAGGAGATATTACCATTTACCATTTACCCACAAATGAAAGCCCACTTTGTTCTGAAAAAAAAAACAAGGTATAATTCACCTGGTTACACTAAATAGTTGCAATGATATGTTCAGTTTTACGAACACATGCCAAAGTTACAAAAACTGTGTTTTGGTATTAAGATTTGTTTTATCCTCCGTAATAAAGTGGTTAAACCGGAGTTCCACCCAAAAGTGGAACTTCTGCTTTAACCTCCCTGGTGGTCTGATTATGTCAGATTTTTGATGCTCAAAGCGGTACATTGTTTTGCATGGAAATTTGGCATATTATATTGTAGGCCTGTAATTCTTAGGAACAACTCACTTAAATCTGTCCAAACAAGAGTCTAGTAGACATCCCGGGTATTATAAAGTTTAAAACACAAAATCATAAATTATAATATAATAAATAACTATAAATAATTATAACAAATAATAATATAATAATAATAAAATGTATTCAATAATGTAATCAAATCAAAAACATGTAAATTTGCTCAGTTGCAGAATTGTCGCTGTCGTTACTTTCAGTGTTTGATGACGAATTTCCCCACAAATCGCTGTCGCTCAATTCTGAAAGTGATTCTAATTTATTATGGCTGTTTTCTAGCTGGTCTAAAATTGCTTTTGACGTAAAGGGACACTTTTTGGTTGCTATGGACTGTCTCCGGTTTCCAGCCAGAAAGAACAGTATGTATAATATAAAACTGTATGCAGGGCACTGGACAAACCACTAGGGACAAAGGGATGTGAAATAATTTGATACAGTAATGTAATCTGTAAGATTACAGTATACTGTATGTATTGTGTGTTTTTAACTTTTTGAATTTGACGCCGTGCACCGTCCCCGTGCGTCGCGACGCTCGCAGGGAACGGAGCCTGGCACTGTGATGAATCGAGCAGAGGACACAGCTCGCACACACAGCGGGGAGAGATCGCAGGATTCTAGGGACAAGGTAAGTAACTTTGCCTGGATCCTGCGATGCGATGACGAGAAAAATATTTGAGAAAAACTAGTTTGACCTAATTTTCTCTAACTCCAGTTAAAAGTTTTGCAGGATGCACACAAGTAAACATGACATTGACATAAATCTATATAACTAAAGGAAAGATAAGATAAGGTTGAGTGGAGTTTGAGCAGACAGGAAAAAGATGCCATCTTTTGATTGCAAAGATTCTGAATTACAATGCACAAGCTTACATCAGTGTTTGGTCCGACTCTATAACTACAAGTGATCCAGAGAGACCCACATGCTCATTGGAACTGGGGAGTTTATAGGGCATATTTTTGAAAATGGAACAAGCCAACACACACCCTACAATATTAATAAAAGATTGACTTTTGGCTTTTATGATATCAATTAGCCCTGGATAAGACATTTTATTGCACGCCATTTACTCCTGATGGGTTTAAATACTGTACCCTGTAGATCATAGCATGACAAAACAAAAATGTTTACAATTTTGCAATGAGCTACTTCTAATTTCATCAGTGGGGAGTGCTGATAACCTTTGTGGATGCTTATTGTTAACAGACATTGAGATCATAAGCAAACTCTGACATACTGCAATGTTCTATCCAGATTTCCTGCTAAAGCAGTCCATTAGTTATTTACAGCTTTAGCAAATCCCTGTTTATTAGTTATCTGCCTCAATTGAGATAGCAATCCTGGGATTATGGAAAGAGAAAAACATGCTGTTATGTGTCCCCAGTGGTGTTGCTAGGGGGTGGCTTTTGGGGCTATAGCCCCGAATCTGGGTCTCATAGCCCTGAGTCCCAGGGGTCCCCAACCACAGGGCCCCGGCCCACTACCATGCCGTGGCCTCTCTGCACTAGTGCGGTGGGCAGCACGGGAGAGCCAGGCAGCCGAGAGAGCAGAGAGATTACATCATCTCTCACTGTCCGCCCTCTCTCTGGTGACCCTGATGTAAGGAGCGTCTCTCTAGGGACCCTGAAGTAAGTGGGGGGCTCTCTGGGAACCCTGATGTTAGGGGGGCTCTCTGGGGACCCTGATGCAAGCCTGAGGCTCTACAGTCAACCTACAGTCATTGGTCCACATGGTCAAACTTTTTTTTGGCATACTCATTAATTCATAGTAATCTTTATTATTACTCTGTGAGTGTGTTGAAAATAAGATTTGCCCTCTGTACCCCATGGCAGCAGGTCACCTTCGCTTTTACATGCTATAAATTTTACTACTGTAAATATGGCAACTAATTGGTTGCTAATAGCAACAAAAGCAGTTTTTCCAAACACATTGATAAACAAAGCCTTGAAAATGGCATTAACACTGATTGACATGCCATGTACAAGCAGCTGCTAACTCATACAGCAAGAATGTTATTCTTGAAGCTAATCAGTATTCCAAGAGCCATGTGTTTCTTTGTTATTGGTGACTGTTACTAAAGACCTATTCCCTTGCTTATTTAAATGCCATTGCATTGCTATTATCAGAATTAACAAAGTCATACTCTACAAATACATTGCATCAAGTTCTTATAACATTATAAAGTGGTCATTTAGTTTGATGTAGTCGAATTCCTTGTAGCTTATGTTAAAGAAAAGGAATAGAAAACATATTTTACTCTTGGAGACTTGGCCATGATTTTTACAGGTACCGAGAATATCTTTATCCAATAAATTGCAAGTTGCAAAATCAAAATGAGACTGAAAGGTAAAAAGAGAATGGTCATTTGCTGTTCTATTAGTTAAATTGGTTCTCTGTAAAGATAAAATATGTGCTCGGTGTATTCCCTAGCTAATCCTCCTGGTTCAGAAGAGATCACATGACCAAAAGCCTGGATCAGCTGATACTCACTTACAGTGGAAATCACATGACTAAATTCAGAGGCTTTTTGTTATGTAAGCAGAACTGCTGGGTACAAGAAAAGTGCTTTCTCTAAAAAAGCTATATATTTCAGAGCTTCTAATACTCTTTATCTCAACATTTCTATTAATTTAACTGTATGTTAACACTGATGAATAGGACTGCTTTAAGTGTCTTACATTGTTTATTACATTGCATTAAGTACTAGATTAAGCATATAAGAAAACTTAAAGTGGAACTTTACCCATAACAGTTTGATAACAAATAATGTTCTTCAGCAAAAGCACATACATTCCACATTAATAATTATGCTACCATAATTAGTGTATGCTGTAAATTGCTTCCAGCTTTTCTCCTGTTTCTTCTTGCTGGAGGCTGCCATTTTGTTGAAGACCAGAGCAGTCACTTTCTTATTAAAAACTCTTCCCTTCTCATGAAGGAGGCCATAGATTATTTGTCTTTTTTTCCTTCCACCATGGGTGGAAAGCAAGAAAATCACCCAATTCCCTCATTGATGGGGGAATGCCTCCCACAGTGCTATTGTGTTCTGCTGGTGGGGAGGGGTTTGGGGGGGATGGTGGTTTGTAAACACAATGATTACTGCTAGCTAAATTGATTGATTGGATCGACTTGGGTAAAATCAGTCTGCCCATACATGGATTACATCTCGATCCATGTATGGCCAGCTTAAGTCTCAAAAATGATGTGCCACTTTCTGTAATTAAAATATGTACATTTCCAGCCTTGATTGTATGTCTTGACTAGCGAGGAAGGCTGACAGAAGCTTTACAGTGCTGAAGTTTACAGGCTGCCAATGAGGTATAGAAGAAACAATATCAGGGAGATAAGATAAAACAAAATACTATCCTTGCAAGTTTAACCCTTATGTGTCTACCTGGCAGCATAAATTGTCATGTGACCTCTCCTGCTTTTCTTTTATTCCCTCCTAGTCTGTGTTCCCTACGCACAGTCCGTGTCATTCCTGTTGCTTTGTTCCCTCTTCAGCAACAGTAAATCTTAAAGCTTTTAGCTGATCGGTCTCTAGTGGCTCTGATTTTAGGCACAATGCTGAGAATAGAAGGGATGTGCGGAAGAGATTGAGACAGGTCTTTACTACATTTTTAACAGTGTAGACACTTATGTTTAATGTTTTACATAGCTATACTTGCAAAAGTGACCAGCCTAAAGTAATCTATCAGGACTTAAGATTCTGACTAATGTTCTACTTTAACATAATATCTTTTTATATTTACAGATACAAGATTGATCTCTGGTGAAGGAACATGCATAGAGAAAAGAGAACCAATGGATTTTTTTGTATTTGTACAAAGACTGAAAAATTCCTATATGCTGTGTTCTTCCATATTGCAGCAAATAACTTATTTGTACTTTTGTTTTAATTATTCTTAATAAAAAAAGTATTGACGATATATTTAAAATTTGGAATCTATCCAGTTTTTAAAAATGACTGTAAAGAAACTATAAGCTTAAATTAAAATATATATAATTTAAAAAATGTTTTAAGGAGTTCTAATGAAAATCAACCAACTGTTACATTGTTGACTTCTTAGGGAAACACAGTTACAATATTTATCATTATTAATGAATGGAATTTTTTGTACTATCTTTCTAAAAATGTATTTGTACCTATGCAAAAAAAAAAAAAGGCAGACAGTGCCCGATTTTTGGTGTATTTTAGAGAATACCACCTTGAAAAAATCTAATTTTTTATAGTACCTTCTTGATTTTTGCATTCTCACTTTTTTTTTTTATAACAGTTGTTATCCAAGAAAAAAAACCTCTGGTCAGCATATAACAAAAAAACACCCTATTTTAACCACTTCAATACTGGACAGTTTCACCATTTTAATTGACAATTACCATTCAATGACAATTACTCATCCAACACTGTACCCAAATGACATAAAATGTTACACAAATTACTTCACACAAATATAGCTTTCTTTTGGTGGTATTTAATCACCTCTGGGTTCTTTATTTTTTGTTAAATAAATGAAAAAATTTGACAATTCTAATTTAAAAGAGTGTTTTTCTTTGTTTCTAAAAACTATTTGCAGATAAATGACTTCTCTTCATAATCTAAGGCCAAAATATATACTGCTACAATTCTAAATAGCCCAAATTGTATATTATTTAGTCTGTATGAAAGTTATAGAGTCTACAAACTATGGCATTTAGATTTGAAAATCAATCAGTCCTGATGTACTGACTGCCTGACTGATAGCATTTCTTAAGGCCCAAATATGCCGGGACAGTACAAGCCCTCCCCAAATTATTCCTTTATGGAAATTAGACAGTCCAATGTATTTAGTAAAAGGCATGGTGAGTTTTTGAAATAGTAATTTTTTTGTCACAATATTTTGGGAAAATTAAGAAATTAAAGATTTTTTTTACATACTGTTATCAGTGCAATACAGTGTCATCATATAACTGGTGTGGTGGTCAGGGACACTGACTGGTGACAGTATGTAATAAAATAAAATAATAATAAATAAAAAAAAAATGTTAAACTTTTTTTCCTAACAATTTTGTTTCTTTTTTATGATTCTTTTTACATACAGTGATCAGAGCAATACAGTGTTACCATTGTAACTACTACTCTGGGGCGGTGATCAGTGTTTTTTTTTTTACACAGTATGATTGCTTTTAACAGTGACTATCACTGTTATAAGCAACCATTTTTTATGAATGACATCCATTCATCCAGTGAGTGCTATTGTGAAGCTCTGATTGGCCACAGATATCACTGTGACCAATTGTGTACAACTGCCATATGATCTGCTGTGATTGGTCACAGCGATCACATGGTACCCACAGCTGCCTGGTACATTGATTTGTCATCTGCTGTGTCCAGTGGATCACAGATCATGCTGCAGCACTGCCTGTGGAGATCACTCTCCTCCAATCCCACTTCAGTTCTGGAATATGGACAGGCACTTACATCTTTCACACACAATTCAGGACAACTTTTGACTTAGGAGGGTGGGCTCTTAATCAGAAAAGAGGAGTGATTTGATGGAATGGTCATTCAGCATGAAAGAAGCCTGCAGATGTTAGGAACAAGGTAATTGTGCCTACTCCCCTGAACTGAATGAGCATTGGAGCCTTACTACACTTGGGGATCTATCAAAGTAGAATTTTATTTTCCTTAAAAATCGCTCAAAAAAGCCCAAAAGATAGTAGGAAATGAACACACCGCTAACACGAAACCCTATAAGCATAATTTTTTTTTAATCGTCAAAAGTTAATTAAATATAAGAGAGCAATTAACTAAAAGCAAGAATACTTGCTGATCCCAAACAGACAATTTAAAAACAGAGCAGTAGATCAGGCAAGCTTCATATAATCCCCTCTGATTGGTCCTAATAGGATAAAATCCCTTACAGTAAATGGAGTTATTGAATAAGTTGGCAGAATGCCCATCCATCAATATCTAAATATGTGATAAAGTCAATTCCAAAAAAATAATGATAAAAAGCTGCACTGTAATTGTCATAGGTGATCTACATCACAACAAGGCTCAAACAAGACCACAGATAACTAGAGGACCTAAAATTACTCCAGCTAAAAAGACAAGACCATATGCAGTAGTAGTGGGCCCACTAACATAACTGAAGATTCATTTCTATTCCAGTCATTTTCAACTCTTTTATAACAAGTTTTGTTTGGCTCCACCAAAACCTGAATCTTTAAAGATACTGTTTACAGTCCATGCAAAAATATCATAGATCTTTCATACCATGGAAAAGGCAACATGCACTAGTGTGTTTGTAAGAGTCCTCAGTCCTCTGCATTTCAATATTGTCACTTTAATCATATGGGTGGTCACTCAATGGTAGTACTAAAGCATTAGGCCAAGATGAAAAAAGGACTTGCTCATAAATATTAGCTTTTACTGTGTCAGAAGTTCCCACAGTGTCACCCACAATCAAACTCCCCATTGTTCCCAGTCCAGGCCAATCACAACAATGCAGTTATGCAGTCCTACATGCATAATGCAGAATGTGAGACCTAAGCATTGCACTGCAATATAGAGCCCAAACAGACTGACAGAATGGCTGTGTCCCACATGAATTTACTTATCATTTTGCTGCTCCAATCTATCCGAGTTCAACATAATTGCAGATCCTCCATAAATCCGCCCTTTCCGAGAATTAACTGCTGGCACGTAGATTTAAAGCACATAGGGAGCAGATCACCACAGGCTTTAGCAGGTCCTAGACTCTCTGGCCTTACTACCACTGTCAAAACGCGCTGAGGTGTTTCATCCTTATGTCAAAGACTTCTTCAGGGTGGTGCTTCCCAAGGCCCTTAAGTAGGAATATATCCATGTGACTGCACCACTTAGAGGAGCCAATACAAACATGTACATACTAGGCAATATATATTCTATAGTGGGCAAAACAATTCATTACAGAAAACAAAAAGAAGGTCTGGTAGTCACCAGTGATGCACCTCCATCCCCATGTACAACAAAAGCAACAAAAATGAGCCCTGGGACTTTGAGGTGAGCACAGTTGAGCCAATAAGCATGACAGATGTAAATACAGTCTGAAATTTAATCAGAAAGGAAAATAAATACATATTAGCATGAATATTGCCAAGCCAGTAAAATGATACATGTAACATGATGAGTATTCCAAATAGATAAAATAACACACAAGCGTCTTAGTAAACCCGACACATTTCGCGAGGCACAGCTCGCTTCCTCAGGGGTAGATGCGTGTTTGGTGTATCTAGAATGGAACAGAAAAATTATATGTAACACAATGATGGTAGTATTAACACATGGTAAAAAGAGGCATTGAATTAAGGGGCCCCATACTCACCATTTGGCAAAAACAGGGTGCTAGGTGCACAATTCCCAGAGGGTGGCAGCAATATCATTTTCACCCGTGAGCCGAGCAGAACCCCACCAGGGGGCAACCGGAGGGCGGACATGGTGAGAATGAAAGTTGTGTGTCTCTAAGAGTCTCATAGTGTCCATTGTGGTTGTCAGCTGTGAACATACATGTGTATGTAAGGGGTTACTATAGTGACAAGGTGAACATACTTAAAGTATCATTATACATTAATGGAACAGCCTAGTCCAATGGTGGTATAGACATAGAGACCAAGGAAAAGAATGATAGAGAAAAGCAAAGGACAACAGGGGTGTCAGTGAGGGCGATTTAGAGAGAAAATGAGTAAGAGTAAGAGAGTAATAAAAGACAAGTGTGTAAGGAACTGTGGGAGTCCAATGACAGACTCAAAGATGAGTGCTGAAAGTAAACACATGAAAGAGTAAGCCCCCGTTCACACCTATGCGAATTAGATGCGGCTTACACCGCATCCAATTCGCAGGACATTTCAAAATACATTAATATTAATGAGGCTGGTTCACATATCTGCGGTGCATTCGCACTCTGCAATGCACAAAAAACGTGTGCGTTTTCTAGGCAGTGCGGTCTGGTTCAGGTGCGGATTCAGGCCCATTTTCTTCTATGGGCACGCATCTGATTCGCAGATGTGTGAACAGGATAAAATACTGATGCAATCCTGAGCTGACACTGTGAGAACAAAAAAAGGGCATCACCAAAAGATGGGGATGAAAAAGTGGGGCTTATTGAACAGTGGTATCAATTTCAGTAAAAGTCAGCTAGTCATATATAAAATATGTATCAATAATTTTATTAGTAAATATTCACACCATTACCATGTACCTTTTTGAAATATGAACAATGGTACCAAAAACAGACCATACAATATATAAGTTACCGGACTGGCAAAATCTTTCCAGATCAGGTAACTAGGGACAACGGGGGGACAGACAACATATAACAGAACATTACAAAACTCCGTACGGATGCCAGAGAAGATTCATGGCAAACCTGCCATTCGCTGAAATCAGCGTTTACTTGCATATATGATGCACTAAAAAAAGGGAATAATTGTCCCGCTAATTATATGGCAGGTTGTCACGAATGCCCCCTGGGGGCTCGAGCCTATAGTGAGGGAAAGGAAACAGGGGAAACGTCACTGAAAAATATATAGCTTATCAAATGCCTTAACTCAGTGTGATGTGATATTGTGCTATTTCCTTTGTAGAGAGCGAAAAAAGTTGGTAATTGCTTATCAGAGAAAGAGTCCTATGGGCAGTTGTTACTGGTTGTCATTTCTTGCGTAGATAACATTGTATATAAATGGGAGTACCAGCACAATAATGTCCTACTGATGTTTATCAAAAGTTTCACTCAGTCAAAATATTGGTTACTGAATACAGTTTGTATTGCTAGATTACACTATCTGCAGGCACCGTCACCATACTTTACCAGCCCAGTAGTGATGAATGATTATCGATCAGGGGCTATAAATAGCCTGTAGAATTCCTCTGATACTGTGACAATCCTGAGCTGATACTGAGCAAAAACTGACATGAAACGCTGAACAACTGACTTTTTGGTGCGCAGTTAAACCGAACATTCAATTCGCAATGCACTGGTTTGAACCCGGGCTAAAATAGTACTGGCTTGGCAATGTTCATGCTATTATGTATGTATTTTCCTTTCTGACTAAATTTCAGACTGTACTTAGCTCTTTCATGCTTATTGGTTCAACTGTGCTCACCTCACTCAAAGTTCCAGGGCTAATTTTTGTTGCTTTTGTTGTACATGGGGATTGAGGTGCATCACTGGTAACAATTTTTGTTGCTTTCAACACTGCAGTTTTAAATTGTTACTAAACCCACAACTGTGAAATCAGTGTGAATACGCAGTAAAGCATGCTTGTTATACTCACTGTGGAACGTAAGGGGGTTAATCCTCTGCATTATGTAAAAAGGATGTTTGATCCTGTCTTCTCTGATCCTCCCCGTCTTCCACTAACTCCAAATAATTTCCTGACAACACAGAGTCTATGGAGTCAGGCTGTACATGCTCAGTTCGGTATGTATTGCTAGAGGTTTTTTTTTCTTGGAAGGATGCATGTGATCAGCACAGGGCCAATCAGCACAGTCCAGATAGAGTTTCAGGGGTCTTGCAGTCTCATAGGTCAGTCAGAAAACCCCTCCTACAAGCTTTAACCAGTGCTTGGCTGGACACTGATAGAAGTCACAAGACTGCTCTAACCGATGATGAGAAAAGGTATTTAGCAGTTTATATTTACTAAAATAATTGTATTTCCATGTTCTGTGTACTGTGGGAGGCCAGATATAGTGAATGCAGGGTCCTGGGTTTAGTAACCCTTTAAGTTCTTTTTTATAACACTAGGTTTCATGGTTTCCAGACTGCATATGCATGCAGCTTATTTTTGCAATAACAATCTGTCAAAATCACCTCTATGTTAAGAGATTTGCAAAATGAAAATTCCCATCATTTTAAAGTGTACTTTTGCAGCCAAATTGGGATAACACCTACTTTATATTTGTTACATGACCCCATTCACATAGTACAACTCAAAAAAAATAATTAAAAAATAGCATCTTACCTTTTTAGAGGCTATATTCTATATGTGCTAGTGACCTGGTACTCTAATGCATATGTGGACATTAAACATTGATTATTGGTGTTTGCTTATAAAAACTGCAAAAATTATTATTTTTTCCGTATGTTATGTGGCTTTTTTGAATCAATTTGAAGACTTATAATGAACCAAGCTCACTAGCAGGAAAACCAATAATGAAAAAGATTTGCTTGCACGGCAAAATATAAAAAGAATAATGTCAACACTGGCACAAATGTTACGTTAAATGTTATATCTAAAGTTATATCTACAACCAAACTTTTTTTTTTAAGTTTTTTTTTTTCTTCTTTGTGTGCGGTCTGTGTGTCTCATAAAGGAAGTTCTCCTTTATTTCTGGTCTCAGATGTAACAAAAAGTGAGAGGAAGTCTTTCCAAAGTAAGTAAAGGGAAATCATAAGAACACTAGAACAGATATCTTCGTTGGAGAAATTTCTAATACTCTTGTTCAAATGTGTGCTGTAAAATGTTTCCCATCAGTTGCCCATGAAAACCAGGATACATAGAGGGTGAAACTCTCCAGCAGGAATACAGACAGCTTAATGAACTTTAAATATTTTATTTAAAAACTTGCCTATTCTTTTTAGACTTTTCTAGATACATTTACAACTACTGATTTTAATTAATTTCACACTGGGGAAAGGATTCATTTGGTGAAATAATTTTTTTCTACATATTTTTAAATTGGCAAAATCACTAAGGAAAAAAGATTCTACTGTAATAAAAGTTTGGTAAAAAACTGGTCCGTTAAGATTTGTTAACGCAATGTGTGATGCATTGCGTGAAGCAAGAAATTAATGCAAATGCGGACCGGGCTTGTGCAAATGGGCCCTTAGTAACCTAAATGGAGGAGATTTACTAAAGAATAGGGATGGGCCCGGTGCTCGATGCGAACCCATGTTCGCATCGAGCACCGGGCGTTCGCTCGATCGGCGAGCCCAGAACTATTTGGGCCGTTCGCATCACATTCGTGTGATGCGAGCGGCCCCGCAATGCATTGCGGCCGGCGCGGCCGGCGCAGTGCATTGCTGGCTGATGATTGGCCAAGCATGCACTGTGACCCCGCATGCTTGGCCAATCACAGCGCCGGAAACTCGAAGAGCCATAATTGGCTACAGGCAGGACGCCTGTAGCCAATTACAGCTCAGGGGCTTTAGTACACGCCCCCTCTTATAAAAGGCCGCCACGCCGTCTGCGCCGGTCACATGCTGTTCCGGCGTAGATAGAGCAGGATCGTTCTGTGTCACTCTGCTGGATTTAGTTAGTTAGAGAGATTTACTTAGAGAGATTGAGTTAGATAGATTCATTTAGAAAGATTGATTTAGAAAGAGGGGCTTGTAGTGTGTTCGTGGCAGGCAGGCACTGGCAGCAAACAGAGCTCCTGTATTTTGTTCCCAGAAGCACCTATAGGACTTGTAGTGTGTTCGTGGCAGGCAGGCAGAGCTCCTATATTTTGTTCCCAGAAGCACCTATAGGACTTGTAGTGTGTTCGTGGCAGGCAGGCAGAGCTCCTATATTTTGTTCCCAGAAGCACCTATAGGACTTGTAGTGTGTTCGTGGCAGGCAGGCAGAGCTCCTATATTTTGTTCCCAGAAGCACCTATAGGACTTGTAGTGTGTTCGTGGCAGGCAGGCAGAGCTCCTATATTTTGTTCCCAGAAGCACCTATAGGACTTGTAGTGTGTTCGTGGCAGGCAGGCAGGCAGAGCTCCTATATTTTGTTCCCAGAAGCACCTATAGGACTTGTAGTGTGTTCGTGGCAGGCAGGCAGGCAGAGCTCCTATATTTTGTTCCCAGAAGCACCTATAGGACTTGAAGTGTGTTAGTCCCATCACACAGACCTATATTTTCTTCCCAGAAGCACCTATAGGACTTGAAGTGTGTTAGTCCCATCACACAGAGATCATATATTTTGTTCCCAGAAGCACCTATAGGACTTGAAGTGTGTTAGTCCCATCACACAGACCTACATTTTCTTCCCAGACGCACCTATAGGACTTGAAGTGTGTTAGTCCCATCACACAGAGATCATATATTTTGTTCCCAGAGGCACCTATAGGACTTAAAGTGTGTTAGTCCCATCACACAGACCTATATTTTCTTCCCAGAAGCACCTATAGGACTTGAAGTGTGTTAGTCCCATCACACAGAGATCATATATTTTGTTCCCAGAAGCACCTATAGGACTTGAAGTGTGTTAGTCCCATCACACAGACCTACATTTTTCTTCCCAGAAGCACCTATAGGACTTGAAGTGTGTTAGTCCCATCACACAGAGATCATATATTTTGTTCCCAGAAGCACCTATAGGACTTGAAGTGTGTTAGTCCCATCACACAGAGATCATATATTTTTGTTCCCAGAAGCACCCATAGGACTTGAAGTGTGTTAGTCCCATCACACAGAGATCATATATTTTGTTCCCAGAAGCACCTATAGGACTTGAAGTGTGTTAGTCCCATCACACAGACCTACATTTTCTTCCCAGAAGCACCTATAGGACTTGAAGTGTGTTAGTCCCATCACACAGAGATCATATATTTTGTTCCCAGAGGCACCTATAGGACTTGAAGTGTGTTAGTCCCATCACACAGACCTATATTTTCTTCCCAGAAGCACCCATAGGACTTGAAGTGTGTTAGTCCCATCACACAGAGATCATATATTTTGTTCCCAGAAGCACCTATAGGACTTGAAGTGTGTTAGTCCCATCACACAGACCTATATTTTCTTCCCAGAAGCACCCATAGGACTTGAAGTGTGTTAGTCCCATCACACAGAGATCCTATATTTTGTTCCCAGAAGCACCTATAGGACTTGAAGTGTGTTAGTCCCATCACACAGACCTACATTTTCTTCCCAGAAGCACCTATAGGACTTGAAGTGTTTTAGTCCCATCACACAGAGATCATATATTTTGTTCCCAGAGGCACCTATAGGACTTGAAGTGTGTTAGTCCCATCACACAGACCTATATTTTCTTCCCAGAAGCACCTATAGGACTTGAAGTGTGTTAGTCCCATCACACAGAGATCATATATTTTGTTCCCAGAAGCACCTATAGGACTTGAAGTGTGTTAGTCCCATCACACAGACCTACATTTTCTTCCCAGAAGCACCTATAGGACTTGAAGTGTGTTAGTCCCATCACACAGACCTATATTTTCTTCCCAGAAGCACCTATAGGACTTGAAGTGTGTTAGTCCCATCACACAGAGATCATATATTTTGTTCCCAGAAGCACCTATAGGACTTGAAGTGTGTTAGTCCCATCACACAGACCTATATTTCCTTCCCAGAAGCACCCATAGGACTTGAAGTGTGTTAGTCCCATCACACAGAGATCCTATATTTTGTTCCCAGAAGCACCTATAGGACTTGAAGTGTGTTAGTCCCATCACACAGACCTACATTTTCTTCCCAGAAGCACCCATAGGACTTGAAGTGTGTTAGTCCCATCACACAGAGATCATATATTTTGTTCCCAGAAGGCACCTATAGGACTTGAAGTGTGTTAGTCCCATCACACAGACTATATTTTCTTCCCAGAAGCACCTGAAGGACTTGAAGTGTGTTAGTCCCATCACACAGAGATCATATATTTTGTTCCCAGAAGCACCTATAGGACTTGAAGTGTGTTAGTCCCATCACACAGACCTACATTTTCTTCCCAGAAGCACCTATAGGACTTGAAGTGTGTTAGTCCCATCACACAGACCTATATTTTCTTCCCAGAAGCACCCATAGGACTTGAAGTGTGTTAGTCCCATCACACAGAGATCCTATATTTTGTTCCCAGAAGCACCTATAGGACTTGAAGTGTGTTAGTCCCATCACACAGACCTACATTTTCTTCCCAGAAGCACCTATAGGACTTGAAGTGTGTTAGTCCCATCACACAGAAATCATATATTTTGTTCCCAGAAGGCACCTATAGGACTTGAAGTGTGTTAGTCCCATCACACAGACCTATATTTTCTTCCCAGAAGCACCTATAGGACTTGAAGTGTGTTAGTCCCATCACACAGAGATCATATATTTTCTTCCCAGAAGCACCCATAGGACTTGAAGTGTGTTAGTCCCATCACACAGAGATCATATATTTTATTCCCAGAAGCACCTATAGGACTTGAAGTGTGTTAGTCCCATCACACAGACCTATATTTTTTCCCAGAAGCACCTATAGGACTTGAAGTGTGTTAGTCCCATCACACAGAGATCATATATTTTGTTCCCAGAAGCACCTATAGGACTTGAAGTGTGTTAGTCCCATCACACAGACCTATATTTTCTTCCCAGAAGCACCCATAGGACTTGAAGTGTGTTAGTCCCATCACACAGAGATCCTATATTTTGTTCCCAGAAGCACCTATAGGACTTGAAGTGTGTTAGTCCCATCACACAGACCTACATTTTCTTCCCAGAAGCACCTATAGGACTTGAAGTGTGTTAGTCCCATCACACAGAGATCCTATATTTTGTTCCCAGAAGCACCTATAGGACTTGAAGTGTGTTAGTCCCATCACACAGAGATCATATATTTTGTTCCCAGAAGCACCTATAGGACTTGAAGTGTGTTAGTCCCATCACACAGACCTACATTTTCTTCCCAGAAGCACCTATAGGACTTGAAGTGTGTTAGTCCCATCACACAGAGATCATATATTTTGTTCCCAGAAGCACCTATAGGACTTGAAGTGTGTTAGTCCCATCACACAGACCTATATTTTCTTCCCAGAAGCACCCATAGGACTTGAAGTGTGTTAGTCCCATCACACAGAGATCCTATATTTTGTTCCCAGAAGCACCTATAGGACTTGAAGTGTGTTAGTCCCATCACACAGACCTATATTTTGTTCCCAGAAGCACCTATAGGACTTGAAGTGTGTTAGTCCCATCATACAGAGATCCTATATTTTCTTCCCAGAAGCACCTATAGGACTTGAAGTGTGTTAGTCCCATCACACAGACCTATATTTTGTTCCCAGAAGCATCTATAGGACTTGAAGTGTGTTAGTCCCATCACACAGAGATCCTCTATTTTCTTTGCAGAAGCACCCATAGGACTTTTAGTGTGTTAGTGGCATCACACAGAGCTCCTATATTTTCTTCTCAGCAGCACCCACAGGACTTCTAGTGTGTTAGTGGCATCACACAGAGCTCCTCTATTTTCTTTGCAGAAGCACCCATAGGACTTCTAGTGTGTTAGTGGCATCACACAGAGCTCCTATATTTTCTTCTCAGCAGCACCCACAGGACTTCTAGTGTGTTAGTGGCATCACACAGAGCTCCTCTATTTTCTTTGCAGAAGCACCCATAGGACTTCTAGTGTGTTAGTGGCATCACACAGAGCTCCTATATTTTCTTCTCAGCAGCACCCACAGGACTTCTAGTGTGTTAGTGGCATCACACAGAGCTCCTCTATTTTCTTTGCAGAAGCACCCATAGGACTTCTAGTGTGTTAGTGGCATCACACAGAGCTCCTATATTGTCTTCTCAGCAGCACCCACAGGACTTCTAGTGTGTTAGTGGCATCACACAGAGCTCCTCTATTTTCTTTGCAGAAGCACCCATAGGACTTCTAGTGTGTTAGTGGCATCACACAGAGCTCCTCTATTTTCTTTGCAGAAGCACCCATAGGACTTCTAGTGTGTTAGTGGCATCACACAGAGCTCCTATATTGTCTTCTCAGCAGCACCCACAGGACTTCTAGTGTGTTAGTGGCATCACACAGAGCTCCTCTATTTTCTTTGCAGAAGCACCCATAGGACTTCTAGTGTGTTAGTGGCATCACACAGAGCTCCTATATTGTCTTCTCAGCAGCACCCACAGGACTTCTAGTGTGTTAGTGGCATCACACAGAGCTCCTCTATTTTCTTTGCAGAAGCACCCATAGGACTTCTAGTGTGTTAGTGGCATCACACAGAGCTCCTATATTTTCTTCTCAGCAGCACCCACAGGACTTCTAGTGTGTTAGTGGCATCACACAGAGCTCCTCTATTTTCTTTGCAGAAGCACCCATAGGACTTCTAGTGTGTTAGTGGCATCACACAGAGCTCCTATATTGTCTTCTCAGCAGCACCCACAGGACTTCTAGTGTGTTAGTGGCATCACACAGAGCTCCTCTATTTTCTTTGCAGAAGCACCCATAGGACTTCTAGTGTGTTAGTGGCATCACACAGAGCTCCTATATTGTCTTCTCAGCAGCACCCACAGGACTTCTAGTGTGTTAGTGGCATCACACAGAGCTCCTCTATTTTCTTTGCAGAAGCACCCATAGGACTTCTAGTGTGTTAGTGGCATCACACAGAGCTCCTATATTGTCTTCTCAGCAGCACCCACAGGACTTCTAGTGTGTTAGTGGCATCACACAGAGCTCCTCTATTTTCTTTGCAGAAGCACCCATAGGACTTCTAGTGTGTTAGTGGCATCACACAGAGCTCCTATATTTTCTTCTCAGCAGCACCCACAGGACTACCGACTACAATGGCTGGAAGACCGCCAAGGGGAGGCAGAGCGTGCAGAGCCAAGAACACAGGGCAGGCAGGCTCTGTTTCTAGTGGACGTGGCCGTGGCCGTGGCCGTGGTCATGCATCGTCATCAGCACGTGGCCATGGGACACGCGCGTCTTTGTTTTCGGCAGCTGGACATGTGGAGCCGCATCATGCTGAAGGCTTGGTAGAATGGATGACCAAGCCCTCCTCATCCTCCTCATCCTCTCTCACCCAGGCTCAGGGTACTGGCAGAGCAGCTGCCAACGCGTACTCAATGGCATCATCAGCCACCCCTTCCCTAGACCCACCATGTCCTCCTGAGGAGTCCCCCGAACTCTTTGAGCACAGTGTTGGGTACATGCTCCAGGAGGATGCCCAACGATTCGAAGGCTCGGATGATGATACCCAGCTTGAGGAATCTGGCAGTACTGTTCCACCAGCTGCAGCTTACTGCCAGGTTTGCTCTAGTGGTGAAGAGGGAGGGGATGATGAGGTCACTGACTCCACGTGGGTGCCTGAAGGGAGAGAGGATGAGGAGGAGGACGAGGAGGAGGAGGATGCGGCGTCACATGTCCAACGAGGCAGGATGCCCCCTGGAGGCCAGGTAGAGGCCAGCACAGCAACTGTACAACACCGCAGAGCTCCGCCTGTGCAGGGCGCTGCCTCTGCACGTTATCAGAAAAGTTCTTTGGTGTGGGCCTTTTTTGAGACGAGTGCATCAGATCGCACCACTGCTATTTGCAATATTTGTCTCAAGCGAATCTCGCGTGGCCAAAACATCAGCCGCTTGGGCACCACAAGCATGACCAGACATATGTCGACCTGCCATGCAGCTCGTTGGCAGGCACACATAAAAGACCCACACCAAAGAACTAAGCGGACCTCTCCTTGCTCCTCATCAGCTGGGATCTCCATCCCCACTACACCTTCAGTCCTCTCTGAAAGCTGCTCTGAGAGGACTGAAGGTGTAGAATTAGGTGTGTCACAACCAAGTACTTGCAGTACACCGAAGTCCGATTGCAGCAGGCAAATTTCCCTGCCCCAGCTGCTGGACCGTAGAAAGAAGTACACTCCCAGCCATCCACATGCCCAGCGGTTGAATGCTAGCTTGGCTAAATTGCTAGCACTTCAACTGCTGCCTTTTCAGTTGGTAGACTCGGCCCCCTTCCGTGAGTTTGTTCAATGTGCGGTTCCTCAGTGGCAGGTTCCCAAACGCCACTTTTTCTCACGGAAGGCGATTCCGTCTCTCTACCGGCATGTGGAAGGCAATGTCCATGCCTCGCTGGACAGGGCGGTCAGCGGTAAGGTGCATATTACCGCTGACTCATGGTCCAGCAGGCATGGACAGGGACGGTACCTTTCTTTCATGGCCCATTGGGTCACTCTATTGGCAGCTGGGAGGGATGCAGGACAAGGTGCAGTAGTGTTGGAGGTTGTTCCGCCACCACGCCTCCAAAACGCTACTACTGCTACTGGTTGTGACACACCTCTCTCCTCCACCCCCTCCTCTTCTTCTTCCTCCAGTGCTCTGTCCTTGGAACCAGCGGTGCTCCGTAGGCGTACAAGGGGCTACGCAAGTACGCAGGCAAAAAGATGCCATGCCGTGCTTGCGCTGGTGTGTTTGGGGGACAGGAGCCACACTGGGCCAGAGGTTCTGGCAGCTCTGCAGGGGCAGGCCGAGAGGTGGTTGACGCCACGTCAGCTTAAGCCAGGAATGGTCGTTTCTGACAATGGCACCAACCTCCTCTCCGCCCTGCGACAGGGGCAGCTCACCCATGTGCCCTGCATGGCTCACGTCCTCAACCTGGTGGTGCAGCGGTTCTTGGGCAGGTTCCCAGGCTTACAGGATGTCCTGAGGCAGGCCAGGAAAGTCTGTGTGCATTTCCGCCGATCTTATAATGCCAGTGCTCGGCTGACTGAGCTGCAAAAGGAGCTGAACCTGCCCAAGAACCGCCTAATATGTGACATGCCCACCAGGTGGAACTCAACGTTGGCCATGCTGCAGCGACTGCACACGCAGCAGAGGGCCATCAATGAGTACCTTTGCGACTACGGCACCAGGACAGGGTCAGGGGAGCTTGGTTTTTTTCCCCACGTCAGTGGAGCATGATCAGGGATGCATGCACTGTCCTCTCACCATTTGAGGAGGCCACGAGGATGGTGAGCAGTGACAGTGCATGCATCAGTGACACTGTCCCTCTTGTCCACCTGTTGGAGCATGCGCTGCGTGGGATAATGGACAGGGCACTTGAGGCAGAACAGAGGCAGGAAGAGGAGGACTTCCTTGCCTCTCAAGGCCCCCTTTATCCGGACAGTGTTCCTTCTGTCCCACCCATCACACAGGAAGAGGATGGAGGAGGAGGAGGAGGAGGAGGAGGAGGATTGTGTGAGCATGGAGGTGGAGCCTGGCACTCAGCATCAGCAGTCTTTTAGGGATGATGTACAGTCCCAACAAACCAGTGGACTTGTACGTGGCTGGGAGGAGGTGGCTGGCGATCATGTCATCCTCAGTGACCCAGAAGACTCCGGACCGAATGCCTCAGCTAACCTACGCTGCATGTCCTCCCTGATCCTGCAAAGCCTGCGGAAGGATCCTCGTGTTCTTCGGATCAAGGAGAGGGACCATTACTGGCTGGCCACTCTCCTTGATCCGCGGTACAAGGGTAAGGTTGCGGACCTTATCTTGCCGTCGCAGAGGGAGCAGAGGATGAGACATCTCAGGGAGGCTTGCAGAAAGGTCTGTGCAACGCGTTCCCAGAAACTGGGAGGTTACAAACTCCTGGTCCTGGGCGACGAGTTGCTGAGGCTTCGGTCAGTAGCAGAAGGAGCGGTGGGGAAGGTGGACGTCTGACCGATGCGTTCAGACAATTTTTTAGTCCGCAGCCCCAAGGTATGATCGGTTCCAGCAACCATCGCCAGCGTCTGATATACATGGTGCAGGAATACCTTGGGGCAAGGTCAGACTTGGACACCTTTCCCACCGAAAATCCTCTGGCTTACTGGGTCCTGAGGATGGATCACTGGCCAGAGCTTGCACAGTATGCAATTGAGCTACTGGCCTGTCCTGCCTCCAGCGTTCTTTCCGAACGCACATTCAGTGCTGCTGGAGGATTTGTCACCGATCATAGGGTGCGCCTGTCCACCGCCTCGGTTGATCGACTGACCTTCATCAAAATGAATCAGTCTTGGATCACCACCAGCTACCAGGCACCTGAGGCGGATATAACCGAATAATTTTTAATGTCACATCCCTTCAAGACTGCCTATGCTGATGCTGAGTGACTGTCCTCTTATGTTCACTGACTATCCTCTTCCTCCTCCTCAGTGATCCATGCCACCACACCAGTGCCTAAGGCACAATTTTTCAGCCCCTGTTTAACAGGGGCGTGTACATACAATTTTTATAAAAAAATGCTTCGCAACACGTGTGACTGCTGTGCTCCAAGTACAGTATCTGTGAGGGGTTGCAGTGTTGTGGCACCAGCACCAGTGCCTAAGGCACAATTTTTCAGCCCCTGTTTAACAGGGGCGTGTACTTACAATTTTTTAAAAAAATGCTTCGCAACACGTGTGACTGCTGTGCTCCAAGTACAGTATCTGTGAGGGGTTGCAGTGTTGTGGCACCAGTGCCTAAGGCACAATTTTTCAGCCCCTGTTTAACAGGGGCGTGTACTTACAATTTTTTTTAAAAAAAATGCTTCGCAACACGTGTGACTGCTGTGCTCCAAGTACAGTATCTGTGAGGGGTTGCAGTGTTGTAGCACCAGCACCAGTGCCTAAGGCACAATTTTTCAGCCCCTGTTTAACAGGGGCGTGTACTTACAATTTTTTAAAAAAATGCTTCGCAACACGTGTGACTGCTGTGCTCCAAGTACAGTATCTGTGAGGGGTTGCAGTGTTGTGGCACCAGCACCAGTGCCTAAGGCACAATTTTTCAGCCCCTGTTTAACAGGGGCGGGTAATTACAAATCTTGATCTAATAGTTCACAGCAGGGCCCATTCCTGCGCCCACCAAGAGTAACTATGAGGGCCTACAGTCTTGTGGCAACACCGTCCACCACCACCGCCAAAGGCCCAATTTTTCTGCCCTGTTCATCAGGTGCTTGCAATTACAAATCTTGATCTAATAACTCACAGCAGGGCCCATTCCTGCGCCCACCAAGAGTAACTATGAGGGCCTACAGTCTTGTGGCAACACCGTCCACCACCACCGCCAAAGGCCCAATTTTTCTGCCCTGTTCATCAGGTGCTTGCAATTACAAATCTTGATCTAATAACTCACAGCAGGGCCCATTCCTGCGCCCACCAAGAGTAACTGTGAGAGCTTACAGTCTTGTGGCAACACCGTCCACCACCACCACCACCACCCCCAATTTTTCTGCCCTGTTCAACAGGTGCATGCAATTACAAATCTTGATCTATTAACTCACAGCAGGGCCCATTCCTGTGCCCACCAGTCTTGTGGCTACACCAACATCTAATAGGGCAAATTTCTGCAGAGTATATACGCCAGGCCCCTACTTTCAAACATCCAACTTACAAACGACTCCTACTTGCAAATGGAAAGAGAAAACAGGAAGTGAGAGGAAATCTACCCCTAGGAAGGGAAATTCTATCCTGTTAGATTTAATTTGGGAAAAAGGTATCTCCTCTCTACTGATACTTTATCACCAATCCTTGTTTCAATTAAAACCCCACTTTTTCCAAAAACATTTGTCATTGGGACGGAAAGTGAGGTGACATGTTCTGAACAGATGTGCAAAGACAGCAAATGTTACAGGGGTGATAACCCCTCCCTATGTTCTCCAAAAAGCTTAAAAATAGATTTTTTGGGGATTGAGCTACACTTCATAATGTACCTGTTCAGATTCTACTTAAGAACAAACCTAAAGCCGCAAGTGGTTTTAAATGGCTTCTTTTTTTCCTTTACAAATGTCATTTTGTGCAAGGACAGTTCTAAACACGGGAAACACATGCCACTTCACAGGCATACTTTAGACACCCCCCAGGGACCATATTTAAAGGAAAATTTCACTTTTTTTTTTTCACTTTATGCATCATTAAAATGACTGCTCCCGAAAAAACGTTAGTTTTTAAAAGTTCTTTTTGCATTGATATATGTCCCCTGGGGCAGGACCCGGGTCCCCAAACCTGTTTTATGACATTAACATGCATATTGGCCGTTGTAATTAGCACTTTTGATTTCGAACGTTCGCGTCCATTATAACGTATAGGGTTCGAAAATTCGCGCGAACTTTCGGTCCGTTCGAAGGTTCTGGTGCGAACCGAACCCGGGGGTGTTCGGCTCATCCCTACTAAAGAAGCACATTTTTTCACTTCACTTAATTTGACTTACCTTCAGCAGCTTTTAAGAAATGCATAGTGTATTGCACATATTTTATTTATTTTAAACAGGGTTTGAAAAAGTACAGTTATAAAAGGTTTCTTTTCACATGCAGGGGCGGCCCGTCCATTAACCACTTTCAGACCGGACCAATTTGCAGCCAAAAGGACCAGGCCCCTTTTTGCGATTCGGCACTGCGTCGCTTTAAACAAAATTGACGTCCTTTTTTTCCCACAAATAGAGCTTTCTTTTGGTGGTATTTGATTGCCCCTGCGTTTTTTATTTTTTTTTGCGCTATAAACAAAAATAGAGCGACAATTTTGAAAAAAAATGCATTATTTTTTATTTTTTGCTATAATAAATATCCCCAAAAAAATATATAAAAAAACATTTTTTTTTCCTCAGTTTAGGCCGATACGTATTCTTCTACATATTTTTGGTAAAAAAAAATCGCAATAAGCGATTATTGATCGGTTTGCGCAGAAGTTATAGCGTTTACAAGATAGGGGATAGTTTTATAGCATTTTTATTAATAATTTTTTTTTTATTAGTAATGGCGGAGATCTGCGATTTTTTTTGTGACTGCGACATTATGGCGGACACATCGGACATTTTTGACACATTTTTGGGACCATTGTCATTTTTACAGCAATTAATGCTATTTAAATGCATTGATTTCTGTATAAATGACACTGGCAGTGAAGGGGTTAACCACAAGGGGGCAGTGTAAGGGTTAAGTATGCCTAGGGGTGTGTTTTTTACTGTGGGGGGGCGTGGCTGTCAGCTAGTGAATGCTGATCTCTGCTCCAATCACAGGGAGCAGAGATCGGCGTCACTAGTTGCTAGGCAGAACGGGGAGATGCTGTTTATCTCGGCATCTCCCCGTTCAGCCGCCCCGTGAGACAACCGCGGGGGTCCCCGCGGCGATCGAGTCTGCGGGGACCGCGATCGGACTCACGGGGGTCCCGACCGGCGGGGGAGCGCGCCGCTCCCGGCACGCTCCCGATGGCATGGACAGGCAGAAAGGAGGGACTTATATATACGCCCTCCTGCCTGTACGTGCAATTCTGTCGACGTATATCGTCGTGCGCCGGTCGGCAAGTGTTTAAGGGCGCACGGGGCGCCACCTCCTCTCTCTATCCAACCCCTCTATGTAGAATGGATAGATTCATGCATTGCACGAATCTATCCATGGCCGCTGCCGCCACCCCCTATTTAGGCATCTGGCCCCTTTTTGGATGCCGGGCCCCTGAATTACAGTGGCTGGGTGTTTTTTTTAAGCACCTCATTAGAGCCATAGGCTCTAATAGGCTTCAAAAAACGTGGACTTGGAGCGCAGAGCATTGCGCTCGGAGTCCACCCAGATGGGTTAGAAAAGCAAATTAATATTTGCTTTTCTAACACTGAACTGCCTCTCTGACGATCAGGTAGCGTGGGTCTAATACCCTTCACCTGATTTTCTGAAAGGACAGGCGCTGCTATTGGTTGCCTAGCAGGAAGCAAGAAGAATCACACAGAGGGCACAGCTCGCTGGTGCCTGACTCTCCAACAAGACGGATGAAGTGGAGGTCAGACAGCGGGCGGGTGGGGGTCACAGTGGCTGCCTTTGATGGGGCACAATGGTAGCATTTGATCGGCACAATGGCTGCATTTGATGGGCACAGTGGCAGAATTTGATGGGCACAGTGGCTGCAATTTATGGGCACAGTACCTACATTTGATGACACAGTGGCTGCAATTTATAGGCACAGTGGCTGCATTTGATGGCACAGTGGCTGCTTTTGATGGCACAGTGGCTGCATTTAATGGCACAGTGGCTGCAATTGATGGCACAGTGGCTGCATTTGATGGCACAGTGAGGCTGCAATTGATGGCACAGTGACTGCATTTGATGGGCACAGTGAGGCTGCAGTTGATGGGGTTTTTTTTCAGTATTTTCCCAAATTTTTCAGTTTGTTTGTGCCCCCCAAAAATTTTGAGCACCAGCTGCCACTGTTTCGGTGTCTATTATTAGCTGTTAAAAAACAGCCCATTGCTTATGGAATTTAAAGTAGAAGTAACATTGTATACATTTTTATGTTACCTGCTTGTATGAACAGTAATGTATACGTGTACTAAATATAGATATATATTACCTGCTTTCCCTGACAATGCCTTTATTGCCCACTTCCTCCTTTTCCCACTTCCACTGACATGAATCGTAAACACCTGACACAGTTCAGTCTCTGCCACAGCTTCTCATCTTATATTTTTCTACAAAGTAACAATGTTGCACAGATGACTGTGTAAGAGGTGACTGAAGAAGTACCTCCTCTTGCCTGCAGCAGACTAATGACCTAACTTCAGCCGATGTACATTCACTGACTAGATATCAAGGGCAAGTGAATATCATTATAAATAATCATTATCATTATTTAAACATATTTTGTTTATGCTGGCTGCTATACATCTGTTGGTGCATAAAGATAGAGCGGTTTCTTCCACCATTTTCCGCTTTTCTGGATATCAAGGGCAACTTTTTAAAGATAAAATGCACACCATTTTTTTATTTATTTTTTTATTAATGAAACTGTATATTTATACTGACTTATAAAAGTTACAGAAAAGTCCACACAAAACTAAGGAATGAATCCTGATCCTGATTTCTGCTGTGTTCAAATGGCTCCAAAGAGACTTTAAATAAGGGCCAGAGAGTCTGAAGGCAAACATCTCCTGCCTTTCTATTTCTGTAGATAACTCATAATATTGTGTAAATTCAAAGTCACTGTGCTAGTATAAAGTGCGCCAGTTAACTTGACTATATATCTATGACTAATTGGCCTACCTAAATATTTTTTATGTACCGTATTTTTAAGGACAACTTAGGTATTTATTAGAAAATCTTTGTGCAGGGAACTTTAATCTAAAGATTGTGGACAATTTACTTTTTTATTTAAAAAGAAATCATGCACAGAGGAATATTGGAAATAAAGGACTTTCCTTCACACCTGATTGGAATAATGAAAGAGCTTTACTGAGCTATAGTAAGTCATCTCTTTTGAAAAAAAGGGTGACACTTGAATTTTCTCTCTTTATAAATATTTCCCTCTGCCTGTTTTATACACATGTTATTACCAGGAAATATTTGCTTTCATATTTAGTGATGACTTGACAGTTATGTTAGAAACCTATAATTAAAACCATTATTGACTCAATAATTTATAGTAACCGACAGCTGAAATGTCAAAGGTTATCCTAACACTTTTTTATGTCTGCAAAGAGAAAAATATCAGTTATATTAAATAAAACAGAGTATGATTAAAAAAAGATGAAATGTGCATATTACCATTTGAAGTGGAACTCCAACCAGAACGTGTTTGCAAAACCAAAGCTTTACCACACTCCCTTCAGAACCTATCTATTTTTCAGCAATAGCATATATCACATTAAAGGACTGAGGCTGCTTGGGAATTGTTGGGGGGACCATCATTTTGACATGCAGTTTTCACTAAAGGTGAGCTGAGCATTTTTTTAAATAAATATTTTCAGTTTAAAAAGTTCATGACATGTTTATTTCAAAGACAGATATGCAATGCTAAGATTCCAGTGTAAATAATGTAAGAAATATTTTACTGAGATGAGAAAATAAGCTTTCTAATGTAGCTTTCTGTGATATATATTTTCAAGAGTTTTCTTCATATTGACAACAATTTCTCTTGTAAAGAGCAAATAATCAATTACAACACTATAAGGGGATAGTTTTATAGCATTTTTATTAATAATTTTTTTTTTATTAGTAATGGCGGAGATCTGCGATTTTTTTTGTGACTGCGACATTATGGCGGACACATCGGACATTTTTTGACACATTTTTGGGACCATTGTCATTTTTACAGCAATTAATGCTATTTAAATGCATTGATTTCTGTATAAATGACACTGGCAGTGAAGGGGTTAACCACAAGGGGGCAGTGTAAGGGTTAAGTATGCCTAGGGGTGTGTTTTTTACTGTGGGGGGGCGTGGCTGTCAGCTAGTGAATGCTGATCTCTGCTCCAATCACAGGGAGCAGAGATCGGCGTCACTAGTTGCTAGGCAGAACGGGGAGATGCTGTTTATCTCGGCATCTCCCCGTTCAGCCGCCCCGTGAGACAACCGCGGGGGTCCCCGCGGCGATCGAGTCTGCGGGGACCGCGATCGGACTCACGGGGGTCCCGACCGGCGGGGGAGCGCGCCGCTCCCGGCACGCTCCCGATGGCATGGACAGGCAGAAAGGAGGGACTTATATATACGCCCTCCTGCCTGTACGTGCAATTCTGTCGACGTATATCGTCGTGCGCCGGTCGGCAAGTGGTTAAGGGCGCACGGGGCGCCACCTCCTCTCTCTATCCAACCCCTCTATGTAGAATGGATAGATTCATGCATTGCACGAATCTATCCATGGCCGCTGCCGCCACCCCCTATTTAGGCATCTGGCCCCTTTTTGGATGCCGGGCCCCTGAATTACAGTGGCTGGGTGTTTTTTTTAAGCACCTCATTAGAGCCATAGGCTCTAATAGGCTTCAAAAAACGTGGACTTGGAGCGCAGAGCATTGCGCTCGGAGTCCACCCAGATGGGTTAGAAAAGCAAATTAATATTTGCTTTTCTAACACTGAACTGCCTCTCTGACGATCAGGTAGCGTGGGTCTAATACCCTTCACCTGATTTTCTGAAAGGACAGGCGCTGCTATTGGTTGCCTAGCAGGAAGCAAGAAGAATCACACAGAGGGCACAGCTCGCTGGTGCCTGACTCTCCAACAAGACGGATGAAGTGGAGGTCAGACAGCGGGCGGGTGGGGGTCACAGTGGCTGCCTTTGATGGGGCACAATGGTAGCATTTGATCGGCACAATGGCTGCATTTGATGGGCACAGTGGCAGAATTTGATGGGCACAGTGGCTGCAATTTATGGGCACAGTACCTACATTTGATGACACAGTGGCTGCAATTTATAGGCACAGTGGCTGCATTTGATGGCACAGTGGCTGCTTTTGATGGCACAGTGGCTGCATTTAATGGCACAGTGGCTGCAATTGATGGCACAGTGGCTGCATTTGATGGCACAGTGAGGCTGCAATTGATGGCACAGTGACTGCATTTGATGGGGCACAGTGAGGCTGCAGTTGATGGGGGTTTTTTTTCAGTATTTTCCCAAATTTTTCAGTTTGTTTGTGCCCCCCCAAAAATTTTGAGCACCAGCTGCCACTGTTTCGGTGTCTATTATTAGCTGTTAAAAAACAGCCCATTGCTTATGGAATTTAAAGTAGAAGTAACATTGTATACATTTTTATGTTACCTGCTTGTATGAACAGTAATGTATACGTGTACTAAATATAGATATATATTACCTGCTTTCCCTGACAATGCCTTTATTGCCCACTTCCTCCTTTTCCCACTTCCACTGACATGAATCGTAAACACCTGACACAGTTCAGTCTCTGCCACAGCTTCTCATCTTATATTTTTCTACAAAGTAACAATGTTGCACAGATGACTGTGTAAGAGGTGACTGAAGAAGTACCTCCTCTTGCCTGCAGCAGACTAATGACCTAACTTCAGCCGATGTACATTCACTGACTAGATATCAAGGGCAAGTGAATATCATTATAAATAATCATTATCATTATTTAAACATATTTTGTTTATGCTGGCTGCTATACATCTGTTGGTGCATAAAGATAGAGCGGTTTCTTCCACCATTTTCCGCTTTTCTGGATATCAAGGGCAACTTTTTAAAGATAAAATGCACACCATTTTTTTATTTATTTTTTTATTAATGAAACTGTATATTTATACTGACTTATAAAAGTTACAGAAAAGTCCACACAAAACTAAGGAATGAATCCTGATCCTGATTTCTGCTGTGTTCAAATGGCTCCAAAGAGACTTTAAATAAGGGCCAGAGAGTCTGAAGGCAAACATCTCCTGCCTTTCTATTTCTGTAGATAACTCATAATATTGTGTAAATTCAAAGTCACTGTGCTAGTATAAAGTGCGCCAGTTAACTTGACTATATATCTATGACTAATTGGCCTACCTAAATATTTTTTATGTACCGTATTTTTAAGGACAACTTAGGTATTTATTAGAAAATCTTTGTGCAGGGAACTTTAATCTAAAGATTGTGGACAATTTACTTTTTTATTTAAAAAGAAATCATGCACAGAGGAATATTGGAAATAAAGGACTTTCCTTCACACCTGATTGGAATAATGAAAGAGCTTTACTGAGCTATAGTAAGTCATCTCTTTTGAAAAAAAGGGTGACACTTGAATTTTCTCTCTTTATAAATATTTCCCTCTGCCTGTTTTATACACATGTTATTACCAGGAAATATTTGCTTTCATATTTAGTGATGACTTGACAGTTATGTTAGAAACCTATAATTAAAACCATTATTGACTCAATAATTTATAGTAACCGACAGCTGAAATGTCAAAGGTTATCCTAACACTTTTTTATGTCTGCAAAGAGAAAAATATCAGTTATATTAAATAAAACAGAGTATGATTAAAAAAAGATGAAATGTGCATATTACCATTTGAAGTGGAACTCCAACCAGAACGTGTTTGCAAAACCAAAGCTTTACCACACTCCCTTCAGAACCTATCTATTTTTCAGCAATAGCATATATCACATTAAAGGACTGAGGCTGCTTGGGAATTGTTGGGGGGACCATCATTTTGACATGCAGTTTTCACTAAAGGTGAGCTGAGCATTTTTTTAAATAAATATTTTCAGTTTAAAAAGTTCATGACATGTTTATTTCAAAGACAGATATGCAATGCTAAGATTCCAGTGTAAATAATGTAAGAAATATTTTACTGAGATGAGAAAATAAGCTTTCTAATGTAGCTTTCTGTGATATATATTTTCAAGAGTTTTCTTCATATTGACAACAATTTCTCTTGTAAAGAGCAAATAATCAATTACAACACTATTAAAAAAAGACTTTCATTGAACTCAGAGAACTTTTGTAGACTGTTGAAATGCAGCTAATTAACTGTCATATTAATGCAGGTCAAAGATCATTTTCTTGTTCTTGACCGTACAAGCACCATAGAGGTTACTAGCATCTAGCATACTAGCATCAGATGTTGAGACAACCCTGTATGGTTTGGTGAGCTTAGTATACTTCACTAATATTGCTAAACCTATTTTATATAATAATAATAATAATAATGAACTTTATTAGTAGCTTCTCAAAACACATGGAAAACACAAGGAATACAAAGGATAACAAAGAAAAAAGGGACCATTACAATTAAGTGAAAGTATTTCTAAAGAAAAAGGTTTTTAGATTTTATTTGATTGAGTTTAGAGAAGATGATTCTCTGATGTTCTTTGGAAGTGAATTACAGGGTTTTGGAGCATAGCAGGAGAAGGCTCTGTCTCTCATCGATTGTAGGTGAGTAGAGGGGACACACAGAATCCCAGAATTTGACAAACTGAGGTTACGGGGGGGGGGGGGGGGCACATTGATAAAAGTTCAACAATTCAAAAGTTAGTCTGTTATGACTGGTTGCAAATAAACTTTTATGGGGCTTATTTATTATGAGTCGATTGATAATCTCTAGCTGCGCTTAACTATACAACACAGTGGGGTTGATTCACTATAACTGGAGAGTGCAAAATCTGGTGCAACTTTGCATAGAAACCAATCAGCTTCCACTTGTTTTTTTTGTCAAAGTTTAATTGAACAAGCTGAAGTTAGAAGCTGATTGGCTACCATGCGCACCTGCACCAGATTTTGCACGGTTTAGTAAATCAACTCCATTGCTACTCCACACCTTGGCCTGCAATGGTCCATTCATAAAATACAGACTGTGGTTTAGAACCTGTGGTATGCCATTGGGCTCTCTCTGATAAACACTGATGCATAGTTACAATGGTCCAGCTTGGACCAATGTATGTATGTACAGTATATACAGTATATGCCATAACTGTGGGGCTGTTGGGAAAGCAAAGAATCACTGTAGTAGTACCACTGTCTTTCAGGCCCCATGCTGAGCAGTTGCCCTGCTGCACAGTAACCACAGACGTCGCTCACTTGGAATGCTTTGCATTTTTCTCAGTGAATGACTATCAGTCTCTGATTGAATGAGGTGGAGATCATGATGTAACCCATAGCCGTACGCAAGGGATGTGCCAGGTGTGCCTGGGCACACCCTAATCCTGGAGTTGGCAACCCATCAATTGTGAGCAGGTGACAGGTAAGCCGCAATCCTTACTTGCCGACCCCCAGATTCTGGACAGGATAGGAGGCTGGAGTGGTAATGAATGGACCGATCTGTATTTTCTTCCGCAGCAGCTGAAAGTAGGCTTCTCCTCCTCTTCCTCTCGCCGATATTCAGCTGCCACAGGAGGAAAATACAGGGGATTGGTACTAATGTATGCCACCCCTCTTTGTCCCAGTTCCTTTTCTTTCTGCTGCCCAGGTCCCCCTGTGTGCTCACCGGCTCCCCCCCCCCCATTGTTTTAGGATGACGAGTGAGGAATATGTCACAAATCCATATGTGTTGGAGCTTTGAGGTGCACACCCTAATACAATAGGCTGCGCACACCTATGATGTCACCGTCCCGTCTCAGCACCTCATCTAATCAGAGGACACATTGCCTTTATTGAGAAAAATTCAAGGCTTTCTATGAATAATGCATTTGCCAAGTGAGCAACCCCCTATAGCTACTATGCAACAGGGCAGCAGCTTCACATGGGACTCAGAAGACAGCAGAGATCAATGTAGTAGCAGTGACTACCACAGTAATTATCTGCTTCCACAGCGGTCCTACAAGTGTGCCATATACATTGACCAATGTAACTATGCATTAAATTCCATAACTGAAGATTATCCTTAACAATTATTTTAGGAGCACTCTGCTAGCTCCAGTGTCCCAAAGCAAGAGAAGGACCATATACACTTGTAAAACAAATTAATGTGCTATATAATTATATATATTTTTTTTAAGAAAGGGTATGGGCATAGTAAGGCCTGTTTCACACCTATGCAGGTTGCAGTTGATGCATATTCTGGGTGCATTTTTGATTTTTCAATACACATTTTTGATCCATTGAAGTTTATGGAACCAAAAACACAACCTGCTTGTCCCTGGCTCCTTCCATAAAATGCACAGATGTGAACGTGACCCATAGGAAACCATGTTAAATGGACTGTAGTGTGTTCCTGCAAAAACTATAAATTCACCAAAAAATGCATAGGTGAGAATCAGGCCTTAGACCATAGCACTGCTTTATAGATAGTAATGTCTGATAGAATTTCCCATTATGCGTGAGCTGATTGTAATCATATTAGTGCACTTGCAACAAAAACATGCTGTCCGTGATACATTTTTTTTATTTACATACATTTTCATGACAAGCCTTCTGGGTGTTTACAGAGGTGAGAATAGCTGGCTAGTCATACACATAGGTCCACATTGAAATTGCGAACGTCAAGAACGTGGTGACGTACAACACGTACGAGCCGAGAAAAATTAAGTTCAATAGCCAGTGTTGCTCTTCTGCTTAATTCCGAGCATTCGTTGAACTATGTGCGTTGGAATTGTGTACACACGATCGGAATTTCCGACAACAGATTTTGTTGTTGGAAAATTTGAGAACCAGATCTCAAATTTTGTGTGACGGAAATTCTGATGGAAAATGTCCGATGGAGCCTACACATGGTCGGAATTTCCGACAAAAGGCTCGAACATTTTCCATCAGAAAATCCGACCATGTGTACGGGGCATAAGAGTCACTGCTTACTGAATATTTTTCTGTGTTTTAGATTTCCACATTGCAGGTCTTTAATATTTAAAATATGAAAATATATATAAAAGACCCATTTCTGGTTCGGTCATTGTATGTCCAGCACTGCCCACGGCAAGGGCTGCTGGTAACTGTCTCCCCTATTCCTGCACAGCCAGGCAACAACCATTTTTCACTTGCATCTGGACACAAGAAGTCAGCCTCTGGACTTGTTTTTGTCATTTGTTATTAGGGATAATAACTTGGATGGGGTAGAGGGGTTATGGGATGCCTAACTTCACAGAAACAATTAATGGGGACAACCTCCTTCTTCTATACAAAAGTAATGATTCTAGACTGCTCTCCCTCCTAGACACCTTCAGTCCTTCAGGATTAGCGGCAAAAAGTCCCTTGAGGACTAGGAGCTCTTGGCCCCCTAGAAAAATAGCACAGTCTGTTGTAAACTGTATCCAGGAGTATCTCCTCTCCTTTATAGAACTGCTCCCAGCTCTACTGCCTGCAGGAACTACCAGCCCATCTGGCTGCTTCAAAGATCTCCCAGGGCAAAAATCTTGCTACATATGGCAATCTCTTCCCCTGTGAATCCCTGGGTGTGCTGATGTACTCAATGTGTCCTGCTGCTCCTTAGGCAAGATTACTTCTCAAAATATGATGCTGATAGGATCTTCCCAAGCTAGCCAGAGCTCAGCCTGGAGGCAAAGCTCCCCACAGACCGAGGGGTCCCCTCCTAGGCCACCGACTGTTTCCTCAGCACTCCATCTTCCACGACTCCCCTTCTGGCATGGTTCCCCCATTTTTAAGGGCTACCCACCCTGCTAGGACATTCTGCCTTGGGATTGGCTAAGCTCCCTTAAGTATGCAGATCAGAGCCTCCTTGCCTCTGCCCACTAACATCTAGAAGCTTCTACCAGCTTTTAGATCCAGGGGAATTAGCAGAGACCTGCCCCAGCCTGACCTACAGTAACCCATCCCAATTTCTGACTCACCCAACTTAACATGAGTCATAACTTAAATTTGCCTGTACTAACATTAGTAGCACACTAGATGGTGCTACATATGTATCCCAATTTCCACCAAGCCTTAACATTTAGGGCAGAATTACACTTTTGCACTGTTACCTACACCTTACCACAATGAACATTGTATTTATTATAGTAGTATTATTGTATTAATTATTTTATAATATTTATAGCACAAGTAGCATTGTTGTGCCAGTGCACTTAGGCAATGTAGTTCTGATACAATCTATTCAAAAACCACGCTAAAGTCTGTAATTCGTGGATGACAGCAGCGACTAACCATGTGATATAAACATATTGCAAAACAGAATATTCAAATAGTCGCGCTAACAAAGGCGATAAATAAGTGAACAAAGGGTAAATATTGTAACAAATAAAATACAATCACAGAAACATGATGTAAGTGATATAAAAATTATTAGAAAAAATCCTGAAGAAAGATTGGTAATTTAAAAATAATAAAGTCCACGTGAATATAGACACTGAAGGATTCCTTAAATAACAGTTCATATAGTGTTACGCCACCAGATACGTGAGTGAAGAATCCCTCTTTGGCACCCACCACCTTATTAATAGGGACGCTTACCAGAAGATGTGGACCTTCTATCGATAGACAGGTAAAAAAAAGTTAATGGTAACCATCGAAGGGGTGGTATGAATGGAGGGGTCCTCCTGCAGTTCCAGGTTCCCACTAATGGTAGAGGGTCTTCCTATGTTTCCAAACTCCCGGTAATCGTCTCCAGGACAACCATAACCACAGCCATGAAGATTTGTATAATAATAACTGCAGGAGGACCCCTCCATTCACACCACCCCTTAGAGCGTTACCATTAAGCTCGCTTGACCTCTCTAGCGATAGAAGGTCAAAATCTTCTGGTAAGCGCTCCTTTTAATAAGGTGGTCGGTGCCACAGAGGGATTCTCCACTCAAGTGTCTGATGGCGGAACACTATTTGAACTGTCATTTAGCTGCTTGCCAAATGACGTCCTCGCCTTCCCAGGCCACCAGGGGGCCCGTGCGCCCGCCCCGATGTCCACCGGACAGCTGTGATTGCCCAGTAACAGAGCAGGACTGTGAATCTGTGTGTGTAAACACACAGATCCACGTCCTGTCAGGTGAGAGGAGACCAATGGTGTGTTCTCAGTACAGAGGAACACCAATCGGTCTCCTCCCCTTGTAAGTCCCCTCCCCTACAGTTAGAATCACTCCCTAGGTAACATATTTAACCCCTTGATTGCCCCCTAGTGTTAACCCCTTCCCTGCCAGTCACATTAATACAGTAATCAGTGCATTTTTATAGCACGGATCGCTGTATAAATGTGAATGGTCCCAAAAATGTGTCAAAAGTGTCCGATATGTCCGTCGCAATATCACAGTCATGATAAAAATTGCAGATCGCCGCCATTAGTAGTAAAAAAATAATAATAATAAAAATGCTATAAATCTATCACTTATTTTGTAGACCACTATAACTTTTGCACAAACCAATCAATATACGCTTATTACGATTTTTTTTACCAAAAATATGTAGAAGAATACATATCGACCTAAAAAAAAATTGGATATTTATTATAGAAAAAAGGAAAAAATAGTGTTTTTTTTCAAACTTGTCGCTCTTCTTTTGTTTATAGTGCAAGAAATAAAAAAAACGCAGAGATGATCAAATACCACCAAAAGAAAGCTCTATTTGTGGGGAAAAAAATTATAAATTTGGGTACAGTGTTGTATGACCATGCAATTGTTATTCAAAGTGTGACAGAGCTGAAAGCTGAAAAAGGGCTTGGGTAGAAAGGGGGTGAAAGTGCCCTGTATTGAGGTGGTTAAGAAATACTTCAGTGTCTATATTTATGTGGACTTTATTATTTTTAAATTACAAATTTTTCTTTACAATTTTTTCTAATCATTTTTATATCACTTACATCATGCTTATATGATTGTATATTATTTGTAACAATATTTACATTTTGTTCAATGTAGCTCTGATATACATGCATAACATAATGCAGTGTACCACACTACTGTGTGTTGTGGTGCATCAGAAAAAATGTTGCTTCATTTTTTTTGGTCCATTCTTTTGCACTGGCAACCCATTAAAAATAATTTAAAGCAACATACAAGAACAGAAAAGTGCATATGGGTCCTTACAATAACTTTTTCAGTATTCATTTCCCTATTGTGACCACATCTGAATGTTTGTAGTCAAATTCAGCAGGAAAATTTAGAAGGGGATGTTTAGAGAAGTTAGAAGACTCTTTATAGTCCAAGAAATATGAAACCATCTCTTTTTTCTTTTGTTTATTGGTCTGTACAAACTTCTTCTTATAACAGTGAATTATAGCATGAGCTTTTACTGAATAATTACAAGGGTGTGCAGAAAGGCATTATTACTTGGGGGCAGTATGGTTTCTAAATATGGCCTGCTGTGAGCAAACACATCACAACAAAAAGGCTGAATTGTTGGGAGCACTATATATTTGTGGAAGCTTTTCAGGAATGTTCCATGTGACATTTTGCTTTAAATCAATCAACAATGTAAATATATATAGCTCACAATGCACGCTTTATCTAAGCAGCAGTATACATATAATACAACAGAGTGTAAGGTTTCAGCAGCAGGCATGCAAGACAATGTAAATGATAAGACCTTGTGTAAACAACGGCAATATCGATGTACACATGTTCCATGAATAAGAAACTGTACCATACAATATATTGAATTATACAATGATAAATATTTTTCAATTAATTTTTAAATTGAAAAAAGTCTAAAATCAGTAGTGAGATATTACAGAATATTACATAAACTTTTATATATGTACATTTGTAGGCATTCTGTTCATTGTCTGCAATGTTAAGTACAATTTTCAAGGGCACTTTATTCTTGTACAAAGGCATGTCCATTTAGAAGAGAACACATATGCACAAAGTATAAGAAAAGTATAAAAACGAAGAAAATGCATTCCTGTGAATGATAAAACGGAAAATTTAAATCAAATACTTACCGTAATTTTCCTTTCCTGATGGACTCCATGGCAGCCTACGTGTGGGTTAATCCCGCCCCCTCATACCTCATAGGACCCTTCTCCCATAAATCTTTTCTCTGGGCCAGAGGCCGTGTTCCATAATTTAGCCTACTCCAGCCACTGGGAGGGAACTCCTGCTGCCCATCAGGAAAGGAAAATTACGGTAAGTATTTGATATAAATTTTGAGTTTTCCTGACAGACTCCATGGCAGCCTACGTGTGGGAAATAACTAGCCATACACACCCGGGTGGGCAGAGTGCTGGACAAAAGAAAAAGGTTTAATTGGCACTATCAACAGACAAGATACGTAAACCAAATTTAACAGAAGATAACAAGGCTGGCTCTATGCAGTAGTGTGCCATGAACGTGTTAATTGAAGACCACGAGGCTGCCTTGCAAATAACTTCTGGAGCAAAGTGTCGTGATGCTGCCCATGATAAAGACCATGATAAAGACACAATTCTAGTTGAGTGAGCAGTCACCGCTTCTGGAGGCGCCATGCCCTTGACTTTGTAAGCCCACTGAATAGCCTGAACAATCCAATCTGCGATAGATCTGGAAGAGGCACGCATTCCTTTATTCTTCCCATGAAAAATAACAAACAGGTGGTCAGTCTGATGGAAAGAAGCCGTAGCTTCAAGATACTGACTCAGAGCTTTTCCAACATCTAAGGAATGAACACTGGAATCCTCGGTAGATCTTAATGTTGGAAGAGCAATCTCCTGGTTGTCATGAAACAGAGATGCCACTTTGGGGTTTGAACCCAACATAGGAATTAAAACTACCCGATCAGGAAAAAGAAAGAAAATTAAATCCCAGAGAGCTGATTTCAGAGACCCTCTTGGCCGATGTTATAGCCACCAAGAAGGCAACTTTTAGAGAGAGTCATTTGATAGAGGATTGATCTTCATGTTCCAACTCTCTACCTGAGAAAATAATCCAGAACAAGGGGAAGATCCCAATTAGAGAATCTTGGCTTTTTCTGAGGTCAGCCTTATTGCGCCTCTTAAAAACTACTGAGTAAGAGGGTGTCTAGCCCAGGAAACACCCATACAGGCAGAGACTGCAGAGACTTGGACTTGCAGCAAGCTGATTGACAATGAGAGATCCAAGCCCGATTCTAGGAAGCCCAGGATTGCCTGCAGTGGAAGGTGTAGTCTGCATACTTTTTCCAAATCCTCTGGTAGACCCTGTTGGCGCCTGCTCTTCTGGCATTTAATAATGTGGAGATGGTCCTACTTGGACAGCCTAGGGCCTCCAACCTTCCCCTCTCAAGAACCAGATCAGATGTAGATGGTCCGGGCATGGATGTAGAATTGCCCCTTGTGATAGGAGATCTGGTCTGGAGGGTAGAGGAACTGGGTCCCGGAGGCCGAGTTGCATCAGCAGTGGAAACCATGGCCTGTTTGGCCAGTACGGGACTATCTCTGCTTCTTCCATCCTGAGCCTCAACAGAAACCAGAGAATGTCAGGAACCAGGGGAAAGGCATAGGCCCTGTGGAACCGCTAATGCTCTGTCAGAGCATCTATCTGAAAACCTGGGCACACGAGGCCTCGTGTAGTATCTCGCTAGTCTGAAGTTGCACGGGGAGACAAACAAGTCTACTTACGGAATGACTCCCAGGGACAGGACCCACCTGAAAACTTCGTGGGGAAAGTCCACTCGTTGTCCAGAGAAACTCTTGACAGAAAATCTGCCTGAACGTTCTGGACTCCAGGGAGATAGACATCTGTCAGGTTGGCCAGGTTTTTCTGTGCCCAGATCATCAGGGGCTCTACTCCCTTTAACAGGGAGTGACTGCGAGTATCCCCCCGTCTCTTGATGTACTGCCGTCATGTTGTCTAGTCTTAGGAGGACTAAGGCTCCTGCTGTTAAGTGGTAAAAGGCCTGCAGAGCGCAGAACGCTGCCCGGAGTTCCAGAACATTGGAGACTATCCTGTGAGAGGGAAAATTCCATATGTTTTGGGCTACTTCTGTCAGGCAGAGAGCGCCCCAGCCCCTGTTGCTGACATCTATAGTGATGGTGACCCAAGACACAGGTGCGATGGAGTGACAATTGAGGAGGTTCCTCTGTTGTAGCCACCAAGGAAGGCTCTCCCGCATGAATGAGGTTATTCGGATAGAGTGATCCCGAAGACCTGGGTTCCACTGCCGGAGGAAGCCCTTTACCATGGGTGTTGTTGCCACCATGGTGCCAACGATCTTTAGGCATTGAGAGGCTCAGAGGTGAGAGGACGACATTGCAAGCCGAACTCTGTCCCAGGTCACTGGAATTTTTCCAGGGGTAACGTGATGATGCTCTTGATAGTGTTGAAGTGTGCCCCGAGGAATACCAGGGACTGCGTAGGATCCAGATGGCTCTTTTCCAGATTCAGAAGCCAATCGAACTCGAGTAGAGTGGAGATGACCTGGGATCTGTGGATTAGCAACTGCTCCCTGTCCTGAGATAACAGCAGGTCATCTAGATAGTGATACAAACGGATGCCTCTGGTCCTGATCAGAGCCACGACAGCCACAATAGTTTTGAAAAAACACAAGGCGATGTCGTAAGCCTGAAGGGGAGACAGGTGAACTGCAGATGGATTTTATCGACAGTAAAGCAAAGGTATTTCTGGAATTCTGACGCTATCGGAACATGGAAGTAGGCATCCTTCAGGTCTATAGACACAAGCCAATTGCCTGACCGTGAGTAGTGTCTCCATCTTGAACTTCTTCTTGATAAAATAATTCAAGTAGGTTACGTCTATAACTAGCCTCCAGGAGCTGTTTTTTCTTCAACACCATGAAGAGGGGCGAGTAGACCTTTTGAAACCTTTACTCAGCTGGAACTTGAATTTCAGCGCCTTGAGCCACAAGGGAGTCTGCATAGGACAGGAGAATTAGCTTTTTCTCTTCCAAGAGAGGCAAGGATGCCGCCTCGCTCTGTCTGGGCAGGCGCAATATCATAAAGACTTAGGGGCTTCTTGTCCACCGGAAGATGCCCCTTTTGAAAACGTCTGGCCTGAATGCTGTTTTTTCTTCCAGGTCTTCCTGAACTCACGGCCAAGGCCTATAGCGGCAAGCGTCCCTTGCTCTATCTGAACCTTGCCTGAGCTGCGTTCTCTTCTGGCCACAAGGCACACTTAGCCGTGACAGATGACAGCATGATCCAAGCCACCAGGCGAATTATGTCTAGGGAAGCCTCACCCAGAAAAGCCACCGCCAACCTTAGCTCATGAATAGGTGAGCTCCTGGCCACTTCTTCCTAGATGCTCTTCAGAGAAGCATTTATGTCATCCACCCAGACTTCCAACGCTTTAGAAAGAGCTGCGAGAGCTAGATGTCATGAAGATCCTGCCAGAAACCTGAATCCTGGCTGTCCTGGCCCACAGGCGCCACTGCACATGCGCGCCGGTGCGCGTGCACGTGTGCGGCCGCGCGCACAGGGAGACAGGTGCGCGCTCTTGTTGGCGCCAGGTAGCCTATTTTAACCTGGCCTGAGCAGCCGGTCCCCGCTGTCTGCTCTACAGCGTTGTGGTGATTGTAACCTGATCCTGATACCTCTGTCCTGTTTGACCCGGCCTGCCTGAGACTATTCAGCTATCTGCCTGCACCCGACCTTGGCTTGTTTGAGACCACTCTTCTGCTTCATCCCCTTGTACCTTGCTGCCAGCCTGATTCCTGACCCGGCCTGTTCTGATGAACCTGATCACCTGTATTGATCCAGTCTGTTCTGAAGTCCTGTTTCCCGTGCTGAACCTGATCACCTGTATTGATCCAGTCTGTTCTGAAGTCCTGTTTCCTGTGCTGAACCAGATCACCTGTATTGACCCAGTCTGTTCTGAAGTCCTGTTTCCTGTTTGCTTGCTGAACCAGCTTACCTGTCCAGATCCAGCCTGCTCTGCTATCCAGCCTGCTAAGCTGTCCATCCAGATCCAGCCTGCTCTCCTATCCAGTCTGCTAAGCTGTCCATCCAGAACCAGCCTGCTCTGCTATACTGTTTGCTTGCTGAACCAGCTTACCTGTCCAGATCCGGCCTGCTCTGCTATCCAGTCTGCTAAGCTGTCCATCCAGATCCAGCCTGCTCTGCTATCCAGTCTGCTAAGCTGTCCATCCAGAACCAGCCTGCTCTGCTATCCTGTTTGCTTGCTGAACCAGCTTACCTGTCCAGATCCGGCCTGCTCTGCTATCCAGTCTGCTAAGCTGTCCATCCAGATCCAGCCTGCTCTGCTATCCAGTCTGCTAAGCTGTCCATCCAGAACCAGCCTGCTCTGCTATCCTGTTTGCTTGCTGAACCAGCTTACCTGTCCAGATCCGGCCTGCTCTGCTATCCAACCTGCTAAGCTGTCCATCCAGATCCAGCCTGCTCTGCTATCCAGTCTGCTAAGCTGTCCATCCAGAACCAGCCTGCTCTGCTATCCTGTTTGCTTGCTGAACCAGCTTACCTGTCCAGATCCGGCCTGCTCTGCTATCCAGTCTGCTAAGCTGTCCATCCAGATCCAGCCTGCTCTGCTATCCAGTCTGGTAAGCTGTCCATCCAGAACCAGCCTGCTCTGCTATCCTGTTTGCTTGCTGAACCAGCTTACCTGTCCAGATCCGGCCCGCTCTGCTATCCAGTGTGCTGAGCTGTCCATCCAGACCCAGCCTGCTCTGCTATCCTGCCTGCTTTGCTGTACCAGCCTACCTGTCCAGATCCAGTCTACTCTGCTATCCAGATCACCCACCTTGTCCGCTGAGTTGACCTTGTGTCACTCCACCGGTCTGTTGATCCTGCCAGGCACCCGTGCTCCTCCTCACTCCTGGGTCTCCTGTCATCCTACCAGGGAACCAGGAGTGGGAGACGCAAGGGAGGTCTCTCTCTGCAACTTGGGCTCGCACCACCAGGTACGTGACATAGAGCTGTCTTGCAGGTTATACCCGCTGTAATGTAGATCAGCTTGAGGTCGATATCAATTTTCCTCTCCAGGCCATCCCTAAAGGAAACAGTATCCTCCAATGGGAATGTGACATACCTCACCAACCTCATTAGGGCTGCGTCAATGAGAGGAGCCAACTCCAGGTGTTTTAAATCCTTGCTTTTAAATGGGTACATTTTTGATACCTTTGTAACAGGCAATTCTTCCTTTCAACACCACCCTATTCATCAGTAATTATTGCGCCGAGTACACCCAAAAGGGGAAATTGGGGCATTCTTTTTTGAGGTGTTTAAAATATTTCCTCTGTTTGGAGGGTGCCTCCACTGGCTCTTCCCATATCAAAGCTTCTTTGGCAGCTTTGACCAGCTGTGGTACTAGGGCAAATTCAAAACCTGCACCAGGGTCATCTATCTCCACCTCACTGTCTGAGGCTTCAATTGAGGAATGGCTCGACTGTGAAGGGCCTGGAGCCTTGAGAGCATCCCTAATAGGGACTGATATAGTGTCGCCAGCAGAGTTATGGGTATGACCAGAATCCGCTTTACTCAGGGTCTCACGGACCACCTTTCTGACCAGTGCTTCCACTTGTTGGTCTCCACCCTCTCTTTCTTTTGCGGCTTTAGAAAAGCATTGCTCGCAGAACGATTTGCCTTCAGGAACCTGGGCCCCGCATACCCAGCAGGCTTTCCTCACAGATCGGCTGGAGTGACGGTGAGAGTGTCGCCCAGAGGTGGTTTTAGACTCCTCTCTGTGGTGCCTAGATCTAATGGGAGATCTATGACGTCTGGAGCTTGAAGAGGAGTGATGACTTTGAGACCTAGGATGGTCTTTGCCATGTTTGGTGTTCAGACCTAGAAGGGCTGAGTGAAAAAGACAGGGTTAAGAGCTCCTGAATGAGTGAACCCAAGCATCACAGGCAGAAAATAACTAAATCTTACCTGCAGTGCAAGGTTTGGCCACAGGGGGGCAGTGACAGAGCCATGGCAAGGCAGACATAGGAGTGACAACAGACATGAGAGCACATAACAAACATAGCCAGCAGCCAGCACCTAGGGAGCCTGAAGCAAACAACTTACCATGTAAACCAGAGACCAGTGCCTGGGGAAACCGCAGCCTGCAAGTCATCCCAAGGAATAGCTGCTTTGACAACTATTTAAATCTGCCGCCATTAATGATGTCACCGCCCCACAGCGCGCCTGCGCCGGATAAACGTCCCTACCTGGTGGCGACCAATCACATATGCGGCCGCCATTTTGGCAAAACCATGCCTGCACGAACCAAGCACAGAATCTTCGTTCGTGGCTTGCGGATGTGAAGACAGGTCCTGCGACTTCCTGAAACGGCGAGCTGGAACGCAGCTGTGCTCCAGACACCATGGCCACTCACTGGAGCTTGATAGAAAATAAGGAGACACACAAAACACAGAGATACGGCTGCCATATAAAACGAATATCTTTGTACATTACCACCACCATCATGGCATAATTCAGACCAGAACCTGGAACTGGGGAGCTGTTCGCTCAACCCACCGCACGATCAGGCATTTGCAAGGCCTCCCGCTTATAGCTGGGACCTTGGGTCATATTGTCGCTTGCCTGCCAATGGCGAGGTTAGTAAGCTCTTTATGGTATTGCATCATATCGCCCATGTTCACCTGCTAATAGCTAGGATTGCTGGACTTCAGAGAGGATCACCGCTAACCACCAACGTTTTGCCGTGCACACCGCCAGGCTTGGATAACAGAAAACTTAATGAAAAGGTAAGACTTCATCTTGGTCCTAGGAGGAGGACAAAAAAAGGAACATGGCCTCTGGCCCAGAGCAAAGATTTATAGGAGAAGTGTCCTATGAGGTATGAGGGGGCGGGATTAACCCACACGTAGGCTGCCATGGAGTCTGTCAGGAAAGCTGTGTTCCTAGTGTAAAAAAATCTTTTTGGTTGTTGTCAATCAATAATTTAAAGTATAACTAAAAGCAAAACTTTTTTTTTAAGTTTTGGATAGAGTGGAGATAGATTAGAACACCTGTCAGTTTTTATTGCGTCTGCGTTTATTGTCCTCATTAAGGCGATTCACCCTCTTTATTTATCATTATCATTGAAAATGAATGTAAAAGAAAATCCCAAATTTAGGGTTGTCTCCTGAAAAGTTATAGAGGTCAAACATTCCAATGGGAAAACTAGTTATGGTAACCTGGGGGTCCCCAAGGGATTCCCTTTAATTTGCTTTAATTTGTGGGGATTTCCTCTCACTTCCTGTTTGGCTATGGGCAGAGGCGGCTCTAGGCTTTGTGAGGCCTTAGGCAAAACTTAGACATGAGGCCCCACTCATGCCCATAATGGAGAGAGGAGACTGGAACCTTGCAGAGCTGCGGGGGGTGAGGGGGGCCCGAGAGAGAGCACAGGGGTGTCAGATAGCATGGGAGTGAGGCAGAGAGCACTGGGGGGGTAGAGAGCAAGTGGGCTGAGAGCACTGGGGGGGGGGTGTAGAGCAGGGGGGGAAGAGAGTAGGGGGAGCTGGAGAGCACTGGGGAACGAGAGAGCACTGATGGGGCAGAGAGCACTGGTGTGGGGGGGCAGAGAGCACTGGGGGGGCAAAGAGAATGGGGATGGAGAGCACAGGAGCTAGGGAGCACGGTGGGTGGAGAGCACTAGGGAGAGGAGCCAGGGAGCACATGGGGGGGTGGAGAGCATGGTGCAGCGGAAAGCACTGGGGGGAGCCAGGGAGCACATGGGGGGCAGAGAGCACTGGGGGAGCTGAAGAGCACTGTGAGGGGGAGCTGGAAAGAATGGTGGGGTGGAGTGCATGGAGGGGCGGAGAGCAGTGGGGGAGGGGCTAGAGAGCACGGTGGGGGGACCGGAGAGCACAGTGTGGTGAAAAGCACTGGGGGAGCCAGGGAACACATGGGAGGGGCCAAAAATCACTGGGGGAGCTGAAGAGCACAGAGAGGGTGGAGGAGATCATAGGGGGTGGAGCACATGGGGGGAACCAAGAGCATGGTTGGGTGGAGAGCACAGAGGGTGGAGGAGATCATGGGGGCGGGGAACTGGAGAGCACGGTGTGGTGGAGAGAACTAGGGAGATGAGCAAATGGGGGGGGGTGAGGGGGCAGAGAGCACTGGGGGAGCTGGAAAGCAAATTGAGGTGGAGAGTATGGGGGGCGGAGAGCAGATGGGGGGCTGAGAGCATGGTGGGGGGGGGACTGAGAGCATGATGGGGTGGGGAGCAGATGGGGGGGACTGAGGGCATAGTGGGGTGGGGAGCAGATGGGGGGGACTGAGAGCATAGTGGGGTGGGGAGCAGATGGGGGGGACTGAGAGCATAGTGGGGTGGGGAGCAGATGGGGGGGACTGAGAGCATGGTGGGGTGGAGGGCAGATGGGGGACTGAGAGCAAAGTGGGGTGGGGTGGAGACCAGATGGGGGGACTGAAAGCATGGTGGGGTGGAGAGCAGATGGGGGACTGAGAGCATGGTGGGGTGGGGTGGAGAGCAGATGGGGGGACTGAGAGCATGGTGGGGAGCAGATGGGGGGACTGAGAGGATGGTCGGGAGCAGATGGGGGGGACTGAGAGCATGGTGGGGAGCAGATGGGGGGGGGGCTGAGAGCATGGTGGGGAGCAGATGGGGGGACTGAGAGCATGGTGGGGAGCAGATGGGGAGGGCAGAGCATGGTGGGGAGCAGATGGGGGGGACTGAGAGCATGGTGGGGAGCAGATGGGGAGGGCAGAGCATGGTGGGGAGCAGATGGGGGACTGAGAGCATGGTGGGGTGGAAAGCAGATGGGTGGACTGAAAGCATGGTGGGGGCAGATGGGGGGACTGAGAGCATGGTGGGGTGGGTGGAGAGCAGATAGGGGGACTGAGAGCATGGTGGGGAGCAGATGGGGGGGACTGAGAGCATGGTGGGGAGCAGATGGGGGGGCTGAGAGCATGGTGGGGAGCAGATGGGGGGAAGGGCTGAGAGCATGGTGGGGAGCAGATGAGGGGACTGAGTGCATAGGGTGGGGTGGAGAGCAGATGGGGGTACAGAGAGCATGGTGGGGAGCAGATGGGGGGACTGAGTGCATAGGGTGGGGTGGAGAGCAGATGGGGGGACTGAGAGCATGGTGGGGAGCAGATGGGGGGACTGAGTGCATAGGGTGGGGTGGAGAGCAGATGGGGGGATTGTCCGACTTAGAGCATTTTGGGGTGGAGAGCAGATGGGGGTACTGAGATCATGGGGTGGAGAAGATCATGGGGCGAAGCAAGGGAGCACTTGGGGGGACAGAGAGCATTGGATGGGGGAGCCGAGTGTAGGGTGGAGAGCACAGAGTCGGGCCGACGGGCCATAGGAAATCATGGGGGAGCGGAGCCAGGGGGCAGCAAAAAAAAGCTGGCTAGGAGGAGCGGAGGAGCCGCTGCATATAGAAGAATTGATCTTTCCATATTCCTCCTGCAGCCGGTGAATGTTTGTTTCAGCTCTCCCCCACAAACATTTAGCCGCTGCAGGAGGAATATGGAAAGAGCAATTCTTCTATATGCAGCGGCTCAGCCGCTCCTCCTATCCAGGAGGCTGGAGCACAGGAGGGCTGCATGGTCAGGCACTTTACCTTCTCTTCAGTCCAGGCGGCATCAGAAGATCGGATCCGCTCCTTCCCCTTCACAGTCATGGGGCTGCGCTGCTGTGTACTTTCTCTCCCTGGCTGGGCTGCTGAATTGACGGTCGGTCGTGGGTGAGCTGCGCAGACCTACGGCTACCCCCCTGTCCCGCAATGCCTTGCTGAGATCTAGAGGGCTTGGCCACCAGACCGGGATGCTCCATGATTGGCCCAGGGGGCCCTCAGGCAGTACCCGATTGGTCAGTCTGCCCCTGGGCCATGGAGTCCCAGCGGCGGCGGGGAAGAGAGGCGGAGCCTCTGGCTCCATTAGTATTGATCACAGGCAAATTAGGCAGCCGCGAGGCCCCTGTGAGTGCGAGGCCTTAAGCGGCCGCCTAATTTGCCTAATTAGAGAGCCGCCTCTGGCTATGGGACAAGAAGTTAAGGGCAATCTCTGCAATGGGACACAGATGACGCCCACTTACTCTAACCAAAATTAAAAAGTTTCACCTTTAGTTATACTTTAACCCTTTTGCTATCAGGCCCTGTACTCCATTATTACACTCTTTTATGCTTTTTTATCTTTCAATTATAGCTTTCAGCGTTTGTAAAAGAACCCCCCCAACCATATATTTTCTGAAAGCACATGACAAGTAGAATAAAAACAAGGTGCCACTAATTTTTAAGGTCCCACGATATTTGCGCAAATGTTTATCAAAACATTTACAAAATTCCTGCTAAATCCCTACTAAATATAAAAGCTTAACATGTATGAAGTTAATAAATAACAAAAAAATGTAATTTTTACAATGTGCCTTTTTGCAAAAAGATGAAACTCAAACGTGTAAATATCCAAATGTCTCTAAAAATCTGAAGATTTAAATTTTTCCCTTGCAACTTTCAGAATTTGCGAAAGACCTCCAAGACAATATATTTTCTAAAAGCATATGATCTCTACAATAAAAAGAAGGTGCTACTGATTTTTTAGACCCCGCGGTATTTGTGCAAATGTTTATCAAACAATATTGGCGCTAAAAATACAATAAAACCATTATTAGCAGATAAAAACACACAATTTTACAAAATTCCTGCTAAATATAAACGCTAAAGCCCCATACACACGCTCGGACAATCCGCGGACCAGGTCCGTCGGATCATGTCCGTCGTACTTTGTCCGATGTTGGTTTTGCGTACACACGGTCGGACAAAGTTGTCGAAAAATCCGATCATTCTGAACGTGGTGACGTTTGTTGCCTACGACGGGACTACGTAGAGGCTAGTAGCCAATAGCTTTGGTCTTGTAATGTGATCTGAGCATGCGTAGCACTTTGTCCGGTCGGACAACCGTACACACGATCGAATTTTGTGTGATCGGACCGGGTTGTAGGCAAATCTATCCAGCAGGAGATAAGACTTTGTCCGTCGGACAATTCGACGTACACTGTCCGATGGTGCATACACACGGTCGGATTTTTCGACAACATGGTCCGATCGGACAGAATCCATGAAAAAGTCCGACCGTGTGTATGGGGCTTTATCCTGTGTTGAGATAATAAATAACAAATATTTGTAAATTTTAAATTGTGCCTTTTTGCAAAATGGGGAAAGTCAAACTTACCCCCAAAAAATTCTAAATACACTAAAACCATTATTAGCAGATAAAAACACAGCACAACATTCCTGCTAATTTCCAACTAAATACAAAAGCTTAACCTGTATGGAGTTAATAAAAAACAAAAGTTTGTAATATTTACATTGCGCCTTTTTGAAAAATGGTTAAGATTGAACATTGGAAAATGTAAATATCCAAATTTTTCAAAAAATCTGAAGGTTTTCATTTTTCCCTTACAGCAATCAGAATTTGTGAAAGACCCCCCCCAAACCATATATTTTCTAAAAGCACATGACCAGTAGAATAAAAAGAAGGTGCTACTGATTGTTAAGGCCCTGCAATTTTTCCGCAAATATTTATCAAATCCGTATTTTCACAAAAAAAAAAAAAAAAAAACGATTTGCACACATAAACACAATATAACTTACGTAATTCCTGCTAAATTCCTACTAAGGCCTCATTCAGTGGGGTGTGCAAAAACATACACAAGTATTCTGTGCATCCCTGTGCAGGCAGTCCTATTCATGTCAAATGGGACACAGCAACTGCAAGGACAGATCTGACATCCATGTGGGTGTAGGTGCATGGACCCAAACGCAGACAGTGTGAGTTCAGGTACATGCACCCACACAGATGTCAAGTTGGGAGCAGTGACTGTGTCCTTGCAGCTGCTGCATCCCAATTGACATGAATGGGACTGCCTGCACAGGAATTCACGGAACACCTTTTCATTCCTGTGCAGCTGCTGTGTCTCAATTGACATCAATGGGACTGCCTGCATGGGAATGCACAGAACACCTGTGCATCCCTCTGGGGGGGAGACAAAGCAGGCATTTTAGGCAGTGCAGGAGGGGAGGAGGCAGCGGGTGACAGGTAGAGAGGTGTTGCGGTGGAGGGGGTGTCATTTTAGCTGAATAACTCTGATCAGCGGCTTGTTAGCTGCTAATCAGAGCTATTTTTTTTAGGGATGTTACTGATTAAAATTTTCGTGTTCGATTAATCAGAACTTCGATGTCACCGGACAACTCCCCTTCCCTTCGTTAGCAGACGAAACACTTGGGGAAGGGGGGAGGAGTCCAATGACGTTGATGTCCGTGATGTCACCGGATCTCCGACGGAACTCTTTTGATCGATTAAGCAAGGAATTAATCTTTAATTTCCACAGCCCTAATTTTTTTGTTCAGCAGAGTCTGCTGAACATTTTCGATAAGTTTATGGTCTGACCATGAGCTTATAACAGAGCAGGAATGTAGGTCTGTACGGCGTACCACTTGCTGACCACAATATGTACAGTTGTGCTCATAAGTCTGGCCATTTTTCTGAGAATATGAATGATAACACAAACATTTTTCTTTCACTCATGGTTAGTGTTTGGCTGAAGCCATTTATTATCAATCATCTGTGTTTACTCTTTTTAAATCATAATGACAACAGAAAATACCAAAAATGGCCATTCCAGAACCTTCACTTTATTCTGCTGTAGCCAATGACAGTTTTATTTGCATCCCGAACAATTTTCCTAGCAGTTGTGGCTGAAATTTTAGTTGGTCTACCTGACCGTGGTTTGGTTTCAACAGAACCCCTCATTTTCCACTTCTTAAATAGAGTTTGAACACTGCTGATTGGCATTCTCAATTCCTTGGATATCTTTTTATATCCTTTTCCTGCGTTATACAGTTCAGCTACCTTTTCCCGCAGATCCTTTGACAATTCTTTTGCTTTCCCCATGAATCAGAATCCATAAACGTCAGTGCAGTACTGGATGAAAGATGCAAGGGTCTGTCAGGAGTCCAAAAACTCACTGACCTTTTATACACGCACACTAATTACAAGCAAACAGATCACAGGTGAGGATGGTTACCTTTAAAAGCCATTCAAACCCCTTTGTGTCAACTTGTGTGCATGTTATCAGGCCAAAATTAACAGGGTATGTAAACTTTTGATCAGGTCATTTGGGTAGTTTCTGTTGTCATTATGATTTAAAAAAAATTAAACACAGTTGATTGATAATAAATGGCTTCAGCCAAACACTAACCATGAGTGAAAGAAACGTTTTTGTGTAATCATTCATATATTCAGAAAATTGGCCAAGAAATCATATATTCTGCCAGGGTATGTAAACTTATGAGCACAACTGTATATATACATTGAGGTCTGCAAGTGGTTTACTGTGGTTATTGCTGAAGATATCAGCCATAACTCCAGTACCGTTTTTGCCAGCAGGTGGCAGGCTTTCATATGTTTCTGTAGCGGCAGGACAGGATGTCCCACCCTCCCGCCGCTCACCCGTGCTTCTTGGGCTTACTATTACTGATGGTTCATCCCAGAAAAGATCCGATGGTGCGGCCGTCTGGTCCCACAGACTCTATGGCATTGGAGGACCCTAGCAATGTCATGACGTCACTTCAGATACAGGCTGAAAGAAAAAAATTAAAGCAAAATATCAAGAAGAATTTTTTTTTTGATCTTTTGCTTTCAAAGGTAAAGGAGAGATTTGGGGTCTTTTTGACCCCAGATCTCTTCATAGAGGATATGTCATCCTTATTTTTATTACAATGGGTGTTTACATTCCTTGTAATAGGAATAAAAGTGATCACATTTTTTTTAAAATGAACAGTGTAAAAATGAAAAATAAAAAAGTTAAATATACAATAATAATACATTTTTTTTTAAAGCTCCCGATCCCTCCGTGCTCACATGCAGAAGCGAACACATACTTAAAGCGGAGCTCCACCCTAAAGTGGAACTTCCGCTTATTGGATTCCTCCCCCCTCCAGTGCCACAATTGGCACCTTTCAGGGGGGAGGGGGGGTGCAGATACCTGTATAATACAGGTATCTGCACCCACTTCCGGGACTAGCTGCCCCGCCCATATCCGAGGATGCCCGCCCATATCCGAGGGTTCCCGTTGTGTCTTGGGAAACACACAGTTCCCAGGACACAACGGGGACCAATAAAGACGCGCAGCGCGACTCGCGCATGCGCAGTAGGGAACCGTGCAGTGAAGCCGCAAGCTTCACTTCCTGATTCCCTGACAGAGGATGGCGGCGGGGCAGCCGAGAGTTGAGCGATCACTCGCCATCTTCTGCCGACATCGCTGGAGCAGGTAAGTGTCCATTTATTAAAAGTCAGCAGCTGCAGTATTTGTAGCTGCTGACTTTTAAAAAAAAAAAAAAATCAGGTGGACCTCCACTTTAAGTCGCGTACACATATGTAAACGGTATTCGAACCACACATGTGAGGTATAGCCATGAACAATAGAGCGAGAGCAATAATTTTAGAGCTTGACCTCCTCTGTAACTCTAAACAGGTAACATGTAAAGTCATTTAAAGTGTCGCCTATGGAGATTTTTAAGTACTGTTTGTCGCCATTCCACGAGAGTGCACAATTTTAAAGAGTGACATGTTAGGTCTCTATTTACTCGATGTAACATCATCTTTCACATTATACAAAAAAAATTAGGGTAACTCTTGTGTTTTTTTATTCATTAAAATTTATTTTTTCCCCCAAAAATCGCATTTGCAAAACCGCTGCGCAAATACCGTGTGACATATAAAATTGCAACAATCACCATTGTATTCCCTAGGGTCTCTGATAAAAAAAAAAATATAATGTTTGGGGGTCAAAAGTAATTTTCAGCAAAAATACTGATTTAAACTTGTAAACAAAAAGTGCCAGAAAAAGCCTGGTCGGCAAGTGGTTAATCCATAGCTCAATGAGCAGTGAAGTACTGTTCAAATACTTTACCAAAGAGCCGAGCAGGGTTGCTACTGGGGGCCAACATAGAATGCAGTGATGCTTCCACATGCATCCCTTGAGTTTGGCCATGTGGTCTGTGATGTCATATAGTCAATGGTAGGGTATTCCTAAAGAAGCATCATTGTTCTCTGTGTAGTCCTCAGTGCCTTCCCTGCATAGTTCAGCAGTTAACAATGTGATCACCGCCTCTCCATGTTCATCCACAGAATGTGATCGTTGAGCAGGTATGACAGATATGAATCAGGAGAGAAAAAAAGCCTGGCACCACCTAACCGTACTTCATGTGTCAGTTCATGGTGGTGGAGGACACAGATGCAGCATGGTTCAACAGACTCACAATTTTAATTCCATTTGTTGAAACAAGTAAATTGAGAAACATTTACAAAATCTCCTTTTTATTGTGAAGCTAGCAGAATAAATGCACAAAACAGTTTATTTTAATAACCAGAATCAGAGCTGGCTTTACCCCTAGGCACAATGGGTTCATGTCATTCTGAATCAGTTCATCCTGACTCTGTGAAAGTGGGGTGGTTAACCTAATGTCTAATGCGCTCTCTGTGTTGTGCCAAGACAGTTTTGCTCATTTAAAGGGTTTTTTGACAGTTTGATCTCTGAAATATACTTGACTCACTTTCTTGTAATTATTATTTATTTAAGGCTTCCCTTTCTAAATAAAGCACTGGAACCTAATACTACAGAAAATAGGGAAATATTCAGACATTTACAGGATATGTATGAATCTGAATGGGCTGGAAGGAAATAGGCTTAGCCCAGGACTTTCAAAATGTTAGATCTTGGCAATGTACAGTGCCTTGCGAAAGTATTCGGCCCCCTTGAACTTTTCAACCTTTTGCCACATTTCAGGCTTCAAACATAAAGATATAAAATTTTAATTCTTTGTGAAGAATCACCAACAAGTGGGACACAATTGTGAAGTGGAACAAAATCTATTGGATATTTTAAACTTTTTTAGCAAATAAAAAACTGAAAAGTGGTGCATGCAAAATTATTCGGCCCCTTTACTTTCAGTGCAGCAAACTCACTCCAGAAGTTCAGCGAGGATCTCTGAATGATCCAATGTTGTCCTAAATGACTGATGGTGATAAATAGAATCCACCTGTGTGTAATCAAGTCTCTGTATAAATGCACCTGCTCTGTGATAGTCTCTGTGCTTTCAACAGAACCCTGAGAGCATAATGAAGACCAAGGAACACACCAGGCAGGTCCGTAATACTGTTGTGGAGAAGTTTAAAGCCGGATTTGGATACAAAAAGATTTCCCAAGCTTTAAACATCCCAAGGAGCACTGTGCAAGCGATCATTTTGAAATAGAAGGAGTATCAGACCACTGCAAATCTACCAAGACCTGGCTGTCCCTCTAAAATTTCAGCTCAGACAAGGAGAAGACTGATCAGAGATGCAGCCAAGAGGCCCATGATCACTCTGGATGAACTGCAGAGAACTACAGCTGAGGTGGGAGAGTCTGTCCATAGGACAACAATCAGTCGTACACTGCACAAATCTGGCCTTTATGGAAGAGTGACAAGAAGAAAGCCATTTCTCAAAGATATCCATAAAAAGTCTCGTCTAAAGTTTGCTACAAGCCACCTGGGAGACACACCAAACATGTGGAAGAAGGTGCTCTGGTCCGATGAAACCAAAATCAAACTTTTTGGCCACAATGCAAAACAATATGTTTGGTGTAAAAGCAACACAGCTCATCACCCTCAACACACCATCCCCACTGTCAAACATGGTGGTGGCAGCATCATGGTTTGGACCTGCTTTTCTTCAGCAGGGACAGGGAAGATGGTTAAAATTTAGGGGAAGATGGATGCAGCCAAATACAGGACCATTCTGGATGAAAACCTGTTGGAGTCTGCAAAAGACCTGAAAGTGGGACGGAGATTTATCTTCCAACAAGACAATGATCCCAAACATACAGCAAAATCTACAAAGGAATGGTTCACAAATAAACATATCCAGGTGTTAGAATGGCCAAGTCAAAGTCCAGACCTGAATCAAATCGAGAATCTGTGGAAAGTACTGAAAACTGCTGTTCACAAACGCTCTCCATCCAACCTCACTGAGCTCGAGCTGTTTTGCAAGGAAGAATGGTCAAGAATTTCAGTCTCTCGATGTGCAAAACTGATAGGGACATAGCCCAAGCGACTTGCAGCTGTAATCGCAGCAAAAGGTGGCTCTACAAAGTATTTACGCAAGGGGGTCGAATAATTTTGCACGCCCCACTTTTCATTTTTTTATTAGTTAAAAAAGTTTCAACAATCCAATAGATTTTGTTCCACTTCACAATTGTGTCCCACTTGTTGGTGATTCTTCACAAAAAATTAAAATTTTATATCTTTATGGTTGAAGCCTGAAATGTGGTAAAAGGTTGAAAAGTTCAAGGGGGCCGAATACTTTCGCAAGGCACTGTAGGAATGCAGGGTCAAGCAGCTTTTAGAACCTCAGGCTTTGGACTCTGCAGTGGGCACCCTGTGGCTCCTGTACGAAACCTTGTGTACTCGCCAGGTTCTGCTACGGACTAAATAACGGCCATATTAGGCTTAAGAGCCCAGGATGGCCGATATTTTGTGTGGAGAAGAGGCATGCATGAAGCTTAGGGGTTGATTTACTAAAGGCAACTAGACTGTGCACTTTACAAAGTGCAGTTGAACTCTGCAAGTGCAGTTGCTCTAGAGATTAGTAAATGAGGGAGAGCTTCACTTTGCAAAGAATATTCAATCGCATGCAAAGGAAAAAAAAATATTTTTTTTTTGCTTGCACATGATTGGATAATGGAACTCAAAGTCCCCCCTTACATCAGTGTGCCCTCTTACATCAGAGTCTCCCCTTTTCATCAGTCTTCCTTACATCAGTGCGCCCCATATATCAGAGTTCCTCCTTACGGTACATGAGTCCCTCCCTTTATATCAATGTCCCCTCCTTACATCAATTCCCCCTTACAATAGTGCTTTCCTTGCATCAGAGTCCCTCCGTACATCAGTGTGCCCCCTTACTTCAGTGTCCCCTCCTACTTCAGAGCCCCCCTTACATCAGTGTCCCACCTTTACATCAGAGTTATTCCTTACATAAGTGTACCCCCTTAGATCAGTGTCCCCTACTACACCAGAATCCCCCTCCCCTTATATTAGTGTGCCACCCTACTTCAGAGCCCCCCTTACATCAATTCCCCCTTTTCATCAGTGTGCCCCCTTACTTCAGTGTCCCCTCCTACTTCAGAGTCTCTTTATACATCAGTGTTCCACCTAACCTCAGAGCCCCCCTTACATCAATTCCCCCCTTTACTTAGAGTTCTTCCTTACATCAGTGTGCCCACTTACTTCAGTGTCCTCTTTTACTTTAGAACCCCCTTTATATCAGTGCCCCATTACATAAGAGTCTCCCCCTTACGTATCCCCTTTTAAATCAATTTTTCCCCCACCCCCTCCTTATATCAGTGTGCCCCCCTTACATCAGTGTGCCCTTTTACCTTAACCAGCATGGTTTTAGAAGCACAGCGGGAGCTGGGAGGCAGAGCAAATGTAAATTGTGAAGTTCCTCCTGGAGCTGAGGGGTGGACCAAACAGGTGGTGTTATTGGTTGTTAGGACGCCAGTGGTCCTAGCAACCAAAGACAGGAGGGGGGGTGGAGCTGTGCAGAGTTTTAAAGTCCTCTCTTAGGCAGCACAGTTGCAGTACCTCAGAACAGATATCGCAGCTGCTCTTGTCACTGTTGGCTACAGTTCAAAGATCTGTCCTGCGTTGGGGGTTGGACATGTAATTACAGAGCTCTGATTCAGCCCAGGGGATCTGCTGTCTTCCAGGCACATTCCTCCCCCCGGTTCTGCTTGCACAGGACCCGGGGACAGCCTATCGGCACTGCCTGCCAACCTTTGGAGCCAAAACAGGTAGTGGGGGTGGTGGAGTGCGCACATGTACAACATAGCCCCCAGAGCACAGCATAGCCTCTCCTGTATCATGCTCTTCCACCCCTCTGCCTCTCCAGAGCTCCTCGGGACAGATCACTGGGGCTGTGTACTGGCATCAGGAGCTGATGGTGGGGGCGCACATATGTTTTTCCGAGTACTCTGTTCCGGCCCCACTTTCCCACCGCTCCACTCTCTCTCCGAGCACCTGATGACATACAGGCTCCCTGCACGTCCTCCTGGCTCTTTCCTCCTCCCTCCCAGTGCTAGGCTGAGAGTAGTAGTGATGTTGTTATCAATACTCCTGTCAATGTGGCACCGGAGGCACATGTCACCCACGCCCCCCCCCCCCCCCCCTCCCGGTTCAGCCCTGCAATAACTATACTCTTATCTCATACAAGTGTTTTTATAGCTATTTAATGGGGTGATTTACCAAAGAAGTACTTTTCACAACCAATAACCACAACCAACCTGTTTTCACTTTGAACACTCAATCAGGCACAGAAGAATTAAAATAATAGTAACTTCGTTTGTACATGACTTAATCCTTGAAATAAATCCAGCTTTTAATGAACTAACTTAAAATATAATGTATTATTAAATCATCCGCAGACACTCATTCTGAGGGATAGCGGCTACAGATAATAATTGGTGGGTCACAGATGTGTGTTTCTTCTAATAGCATCTTACAGTTTTTCTCAACAAAACATACATAATGAATTTGTGGTCTGAGTAATCCTGCGTTCCATTAAAACAGCATGATGTTAAGTTGGAAATTCCCATTAAGGCTTGATCATATGTTTATGTCGCAAAGGGGGCAGAAGAAGTCCACAAATAATCTAACAACTGCCAACAAACAACATTTTCATAACATGTTCCATCAGGCTTATTCAACAAATTGCGCAAAGGTCTAACTGTGAAGTCAAGTAACCCAAAGCAGCCATGAGTTCTGATTGGTTGCTATGGGAACTGTAGTTTGCCCTTAGTGGTTTTCTGTTTGCGCTGTTTTAACCAATTAAGACTTTGTGTTAAAGTAAGTCATTTTAGAGGTAAAAGAAATACAATTTCAACTTCATTTAGAAATAATGTCATCTATTTAGACACAAAATTAGCGACTATATTAAGAAACAGAATGTTGACCTTTTACAGTAAAACAAGAACGAATAATAGTCATGCTTAAAAATAATGACCAGTTGAAATGTTGTTGCTTCCAGCAAATATCTTTATAAATCCGAGTAAAGAAAATGTTAATATAGATGACTTTGAAATACAAATTTAAGCTGACGGTTTGAATCTTGGACCGGTTGAATCTCTGACTGGCCGAGAGTTGAACCATGTATGGGCAGGCTGATTGTACCCAAGTCAATCCCTTGATCGACTTGGGTACAAGCAGCCTGTCAGATTTCCAATGCGATTATTGCCAGTGGCTATAGCCGCTGTCAATAATCACTGTGTTCTCCCTACGCCCCCCCTCCCCGCTTGAAGAACACAATAGCTGCCTTGGAAGGATTCCCCCTTTAACACCGACTGTGTTGATGGGGGAATCTTTCCTGCAACCACATCGTATCATCTATGGCTGGCTTTAGACCACGACCAGCCATAATAAGATTCAGCCTGAACTCGAGAAAACTAGTGAAAAAATACAGAGTTGAAATATACATTTATAGGTAAACTGCTTTAAACTGCCAAGGATTTTCAATATTGTTTGAGCAGTTGTGTGATCCTGGCACCTCTGAAGGACAAGAGGCTTGACCTGTATAGCAGAACAGCTTTTAAAAAGACATACACAACCTACAGATTGGAGAATGAAGGAATAGTGGCACACTGATGAGGTCATCCTTGTTCTGTCCCTTCATGACTATATTATTTCCTATTGGTGCTGCCCATATATGAAATTTAGGAAAGTCCATAGATACAGAGTCCATGTATGTGGTTGTCCAAACTTGGGTCCCACAGTACTGCTCCCACACCCGACTAGACCTTCACTACTAAATTTCTTTTGGACTCATTCATACCAGAGGCTGTGCTTTGTATTCATTTTTGGGGTGCCATACATTTTAAATGGCACACCAATGCACCTTGCTGAAGGGCGTGTGCTGCAAGTTGTTGCATTGCCATGCATTATGCTGAATGCATGTCTGAGGTGCATTCAAAGGTGTGCTTGGGTGATGATAAAGTGCACAGTAGCACACGTATTAGTATAAAACCATCGCGACCCAGTCCTGAGCTCCGTGACTGCGGGACCAGCGGACACGATCACCGCTGGTGTCCCGCGATCGGGTCACAGAGCTGAAGAACGGGGAGAGGTATGTGTAAACAAACCTCTCCCCCTGCTTCCTAGTGATGCTGTCACTGATCGTCTGTTCCCTGTCATAGGGAAAGATGATCAGTGACGTCACATGCCAAGCCACGCCCCCCTAGAGTAAGAAAAAAAACACAGGGCTCACGTAACCCCTCCCCGCCCCCTAGTGGTTAACTCCTTCACTGCCAGTGTCATTTACACAGGAATCAGTGCATTTAAATGTCCAATGTGTCCGCCATAATGTCACAGTCACAATAAAAATCGCTGATCGCCGCCATTACTAGTAAAAAAAAAAAATATTAATAAAAATGCTATAAAACTATCCCCTAATTTGTAAGCGCTATAACTTTTGCGCAAACCAATCAATAATCGCTAACCAAAAATATATAGAAGAATACGTATCGGCCTAAACTGAGGAAAAAAATGTGTTTTATACATTTTTTCGGGGATATTTATTATAGCAAAAAGTTAAAAATATTGAATTTTTTTCCAAATTGTCACTCTATTTTTGTTTATAGCGCAAAAAAATAAAAACCGCAGGCGATCAAATACCACCAAAAGAAAGCTCTATTTGTGGGAAAAAAAGGACGCCAATTTTGTTTGGGAGCCACATCGCACGACCGCGCAATTGTCAGTTAAAGCAACGCAGTGCCAAATCGCAAAAAGGGGCCTGGTCCTTTGGCTGCAAATTGGTCCGGGCTTAAGTGGTTAAAGTTATGTTATATGAACATGAACATTTAACAAATATAAAGTAGGTGTTATCCCAATACAGCTGCAAAAATGGAAATACAGTTTAATAAAAACTGGAGTGAATGAACATGAAGGCTGTCACTGTTGACCTCTACCTGTGGCTGTGGCTGGAATTTCACCCCCTGTTGCTTTTGGTAGGGGTAGTTCTTCTGTCTCAAGGACATTCAGCTAAACCATTCTTATCCCATAAACATGATACCATATTTCTTCGATCGCAGTTTATTGGAACAAGCTAGGTGAAACTACAAATAACAAGAATAAACCTTGATAAGTACAATATCCCATAAATTTAGCATACATTTCAAAGACAAATATATACAGTACAATATGAGACAGTAAACACTCACTTTTTAAGTTCAATAAGGAATGATGATAAGAGATTGAAACAGGACATCTTGCAGTCTAGAAAAGCATGGTGAATGTGTCTCTTCATGTGAGACTTTACCCAGAATACTTTGCCTTCCAAGTACTTCCTAGGTTATAAACTTTAATAATAAAATGTACACAACAGAAGCAATACCAAAAAGGGACGCTAGATGGCGCCTACGTCCTGCAAATGATTCCTATAGAAAATAACAACATTAAATGTCATTTACAACAACACAAATGCAGATAATCAGAATATATACATCTGATGGGCAGAACACTCCCCGCCTGACGTCAAGTGACGTCACTAACAGAGTCCTCCGTAGAAAGTAACAGAACAAGTTCAGTCACTGGTCTCAAGAACACTTTGGCCTCATTCTGTTGAAAGGTCTTGACCTCGACCTTACGGACAAGATTATCTTTGCTTGGCAGTACTTTGGTGACTAGACCTAAAGGCCACATGTTCCTTAGTGTCAGGCAATCTCTCATGAGCACAACATCACCAAGTTTAAGGTTAGGTTTTTCTGAGTGCCACTTCCACCTTAGTTGAAGAGTAGATGTGTATTGCTCCCTCCACCGACTCCAGAAGGTATTGGCAAGAGTTTGAACTTGTCTCCATTGACGTTTGTAAAGGTCCTTCTCACAAAACTCTCCAGCTGGAGTACCTACAAGACCAGTCTTTTGCGTGAGCAACATGGTAGGTGTGAGAACCATTGGATCTTCAGAGTCACTTGGAATTGAAGTTAAGGGTCTGGCGTTAATGATGGCTGTAACCTCTGCCATAAATGTCACTAAACACTCGTGAGTAAGCCTTGCAGTTCCTACTTGTAGGAAGATAGAGTCAAGAATTCTGCGGGCTATGCCTATCATCCTCTCCCACACACCTCCCATGTGAGAAGAGTGAGGTGGATTGAAGATCCACGTGCAGTCTTGCTTACTCAAATACCTTTTTACACTGGGGATGTCCAAGTTGGAAGGAATTTGCAGTTCTTTCACTGCTCCTACAAAGTTAGATCCTCTGTCAGAGCGAATGAGTTTCACTGGGCCTCGGATTGCAATGAAACGTCTAAGAGCATTAATGAAACTTGAAGTGTCCAGCCTGGATATGGTGTGTTTAGGCAGTGGTGCAAGTTTTGCTTTTCCCAGGTAAGCTACAGCAGCAATTGCTTTAACAGAAGCATCCGCAAACACACAAAGTCTTTGCATCTGAACATCTGCAGATGACAGAGGAGCATATGGGTGTGGAATTTTAAGATTAGATAGCGCTGTTAGTGAGTCCTTCCACTCTAGCCATAGGTTCTTCCTGTCGGTGGGGAGAGGGTGGTCCCAATCTAGCGACTCACAGGTTAAGTCTCTGAGTAGTGCCTTACCCTGGATGGTGACAGGTGCTGCAAAGCCTAAAGGATCGTATAGGCTGTTTATGGTAGACAGGACACCTCTACGGGTAAAGGGTTTTTCCTCTGTGTTTACTTGGAAAGTGAAGGTGTCAGATCTTAAGTCCCAAAGCAAACCAAGGCTGCGTTGCATGGGGAGTGAGTCTGTGCCTAGATCTAAGTCCTTTAACTCGTTGGAATGGTCTTGGACAGGAAAGGCTTCTAAAACTTCTCTACTGTTGGAAGCAATCTTGTGGAGCCTTAAGTTGGAACACGCAAGCATTGCCTGAGTTCTTTTGAGGAGACTGATTGCGGCTTAATTTGTGGGTAGTGATTTCAAGCAATCGTCTACATAGAAATCCTTGTCCACAAATTGTCTGACATCTGATCCATACTCTGACTCTCCCACTCTAGCAGAGTGTCTGAGGCCATATATAGCAACTGCAGGGGAAGGGCTGTTGCCAAATATGTGCACCTTCATGCGGTATTCTGTGATGTCTCCAGAGGGGTTGTTGTCCCTGAACCAGAGAAACCTCAGAAAGTTTCGGTGTTCTTCCTTAACAAGAAAGCAATAGAATATTTGTTGTATGTCTGCCATGAATGCGACTGAATCCTTGCGGAAGCGGAGAAGTACTCCTAATAGTCTGTTGTTGAGGTCAGGGCCAGAAAGAAGGACATCATTTAGAGAGACACCTTCATGCTTGGCGCTGGAATCAAACACCACTCTAATCTGCCCTGGCTTCTTAGGGTGATAGACCCCAAATATGGGTAAGTACCAACATTCTTATGAGTCTTTGAGGTCTGGAGCTACCTCAGCATGGCCATTTTGGAATATTTTGCCCATGAAGGAAAAGAAATGTTCTCTCATCTCTGGTTTCCTTTGCAGATTGTGTCTTAAAGAAGTGAGGCGTTTATATGCTAGTTCCCTGTTGTTAGGCAAACATTGTCTTTGTGGCCTAAAGGGAAGAGGTGCTACCCAGTTATTAGTCACGTCTTTCTCCATACTGCTTTCCATAACCTCTAGGAAGATCCTATCCTCAATGGACATTGCTACCTGGTTGTCTTCCTTTGTTCTCCTGAACACTGAGTGTCCTAAGTCGCTTTGGTCATCGTCATAGGTATTGCTGTCACAGAGGGGACTTAGGAAAGGAAGAGGTACAGGGTTGTTGTGAGGTAGCTCCTTTATGAGGATGTGATTTTGACAGGGTTGGAAAAGAGAAGGACGACCATTCTCGAGGGTACTAGTGAGCAGATTATTAACAGATGCCGGTTTGTGTGCACCTCCCAGGCAAACATCACCTATAATGACCCACCCAAGATCCAGTTTTTGGGCATATGGAGCACTTTTAGGACCGTTGATCAGTTTCCTTACTTTGTAAGATATCCCTCCCTAGGAGTAAGTTTATCTGAGCCTGATCATCAAGTTCTGGTATGAGATGTGCTATGTGCTTCAAGTGAGTCTGGTGAGCTGCTGCGTCTGGTGTGGGGATCTCTGATCTGTTGTCTGGCATCTGGTTGTACTCTATTATGGTCGGTAAGGGTAGGCATGTCTTACCATCCATAGATTCAATTTGTAGGCCGTCAGCCCTTCTCCCCGCCGTTTCCACTGTACCTGCACAAGTCCTAAGGGAGTAGGGGCTGCTGGGGCCTTTAGGGTTTAGAATGTCAAAAAATACAGGTCTAGCTAGTGACTTATTACTCTGATCATCCAAAATGACGTAGAGCTTGACTGCTTTGTCTCTGTGTCCCTTTGGGTACACTTTCACTAGACAGATTTTAGAGCAGGATCTGCCACCTGTACTTCCTTTGCAGACTTCAGTGCACTGTGAAGTGATTGCTGTGGTATCTGTACTAGAGTCTTTGGTCTCCCTGCCTTGCTCCTTGTCACCATGGACAGGTGGGAAGGTTCTTGGAGTAGGCCTTGGGTGTAAAGCTGTGTGGTGCTCTGTGCTGTCACACTCTGTGCATTTGACACTGACCTTACAGTCCTTGGCGAAGTGTGTAGACGAAGAGCAGCACTTGTAACAGATGTTGCTCTCTTTGAGGAAAGCTTTGCGTTCCTGGATGGTCTTTGTCCTGAAGGCTCTGCATTTCAGAAGAGGATGTGGCATCTTATGTAGAGGGCAGAACTTCGTAGGGTCATTGTCTTGATCCTCTGGCTGAGACTCTGCAAATCTGTGGGAAGAAATGTTAGTTTTGTGCACTGCTACTGGAGCCCTGAGTTGCTTAGGGCCAGCAGAAGTGATGTAAGACACTGGAAAAATGAAGCTGGGGTCATCTTTCGTTCCTGCTTGTCTGTCTACAAAGTCCACAAACTCACTAAATGGTGGAAAGGGCACATTGTGTTTCCGTTTGTATTTACAGCCATGAGCAATCCATCTTTCGTGTAACTCATAAGGAAGTTTTTGAGCTAAGGAGTTAATACCTCTAGCAGAGTCAAGATAGGAAAGGCCAGGTAGGTCACCTTCTGCTTTAGCAACTTGTAAATCCATAAATAGGTCACTGAATTATCTGAGTCTTTGGTAACCTCTGCTAGGTATTTTTGGAAAGTCTTCTATCCTTTTAAACAGTGTACTCTCTATAGCCTCTGGTGAGCCATAACATCTATCCAGTCTGTTCCAGATGTTTGTAAGGCCTATCTCAGGGTGGTTTATATTAATGTCTCTGATCCTTTTGGCTTGTTCAGCAGAATCATTGCCAAGCCACTTTACAAGGAGTTCTATTTGTTGTCTGCAAGATAGATCTAGACCTTGGATAACACTCTGGAAAGAGGATCGCCACGCCCTGTAATGTTGAGGGCGATCACTAAATTTGGCAAGTCCTTGGGTAACTAACTCGCCAGGAACTTGGCAAAGTCTACAGTAGCCTGATTGGCATTGGGGTAGGCTGCTGGAGTATTGTGGTGCGGTGTAAAGGCATACCTGATAGAAGTCTCTTCTTTATGCTCTCTGGGCTCTAACTTGCATACGGTTGGCAGTTCGTACCGGCTTGTTGCATATACCTTTGGAGTGAAGACAGGCGTTTGATGTTTGTATGAAGGTTGAGTACCTTTTGGAGTAGAAGGTTTGGTTGAGACTGGAACGTCTGGAACTCTGTCAGATTTTTCTTGCCTGTAGCACTGGGGTCCAAGGTCGTCTTGTTGCTGCTTGATTTGGTGTGACTCCCTGATGTCATGTTTAATTTCTTGTTGTGGGATGCTGCTTGGGTCACATCACAGTGCTGGTAGACATAATCCGACGTGCGTTGCAAGGAATCTTGGTGTTCTTCCTCTAGGCCTGGTATGCTGCTACCTGCTCTTGGCTCATCGTAGACGGCTGCTTCTAGAGCTTCTGCTTCTGCAATGGCGGCGGCAGCATCTCGTTCCACTGCCAGCTTCTCCATGTTAGCTTCTAAGATAGCTTGCTGCAGTTTCAGAGATGCCTCTTGCTGAGCTCTTTCGTATTCCAGGCGTATTCTTTCCATCTCTCTCTCTTGTTCCATGCGTACTCTTTCTTGCTCTATGCGTACTCTTTCTTGCTCTCTCTCTTGTTCCTGTCTCACCCTTTCTGCTTCAAGGTGGGCCTTTTCTTTTTTCATCTGCAGGTCTTGGTCTGCGAATGCGGCCCTGGCTCTTGCTGCTTCCGCTTTCGAACGGGCGATAGCTGCTGCATTTGCGACAGATGACCTAGATGAGCTTGCTTGTGATCGTGTTTTGTAAGAAGATGTTCTACTGTGAGACATGGCTGCGGGGAAGAAGCTGTCTTGCTGTATAGAGACCGTTCTAGTGTCGGTACTGCTTGACAGAGCGCGTCTCTGTGTAGCGTGGCTGCTTGCTTTGCCTCCCACAGGCCTGCTTCTTTAAGGCTTCTGACTGTATGGTACTGTGTAGCCCCAGGCTGTACAGACTTCTGAAGTCAGCGTATCTTCCCTTCAGAGGTCAGCTTAAAAATGTCACTGTTCTGTCTCAAGGACATTCAGCTAAACCATTCTTATCCCATAAACATGATACCATATTTCTTCGATCGCAGTTTATTGGAACAAGCTAGGTGAAACTACAAATAACAAGAATAAACCTTGATAAGTACAATATCCCATACATTTAGCATACATTTCAAAGACAAATATACACAGTACAATATGAGACAGTAAACACTCACTTTTTAAGTTCAATAAGGAATGATGATAAGAGATTGAAACAGGACATCTTGCAGTCTAGAAAAGCATGGTGAATGTGTCTCTTCCTGTGAGACTTTACCCAGAATACTTTGCCTTCCAAGTACTTCCTAGGTTATAAACTTTAATAATAAAATGTACACAACAGAAGCAATACCAAAAAGGGACGCTAGATGGCGCCTACACCCTGCAAATGATTCCTATAGAAAATAACAACATTAAATGTAATTTACAACAACACAAATGCAGATAATCAGAATATATACATCTGATGGGCAGAACAGTAGTGCCTGCCAAGCTTGACCCATTCAAGTGAACAGAGCCATTCTACAAGCACCCCACCACCATGTGCAATGTGGCAGGCCATAGCAAGGTTCAAGGGGACGATAATACAATGCTCACTACGTGCCAAGTGCTCTCTAAAGAGCGATCTGCGTTTGGATCAAATCATGTGTAAACGAGCTATAAAGTTTTGACACACTCTCTTGAGATGGACATCTCCATGCTGATGACTCTTTAGTAGTGTAACTTTGTAGTATTTTTTTTTTTTCTTCATCTTAGTTATATTGGAATATTTTTATTTCTCATCAGTGGAAGATATGTGAAAGTTAGAAACCTTTTATAACCATGTGTAAAATGTCAATAGGCTTGATTTACAGCCTTGATGTTTGTGGAAAAACAAGAAGGTAACTTAGTAATGATGATCCACCAACGCAGACTTTAGCGGGTGACTCACTGCTGTATAATTTTGGACTGCTGGCTGTCTGCAATATGTTGAGGTCAAATGAATATTGAGATACATCTGGTATTCAGAAGACATGGCCAAGTAACTGCACAGGTCAGAGCAGTTTTTCTTTTTTTATTTCAAGAACAAACTTGACAAACTTCTTTACAAGTACCATTTTAGTATATAAGACCGAACTACGGCAGTCATAGAGTTTTATCATGACATGATCTTCTACAATATGTTAAGATTGCCTCTTTGTTCAATGCATTGGGGGTTATTTACTAAAGTCAAATCCCCTTTGCACTACAAGTGCAAACTACAAGTGCAAAGTGCACTTGAAATTGCACTGAAAGTGCACTTGGAAGTACAGTCGCTGTAGATCCGAGGGGGACATGCAAGGAAAAGAAAAAACAGCATTTTAGCTTGCACATGATTGGATAAGAAAATCAGCAGAGCTTCCCCTCATTTCAGATCTACCCCTTAGATTTACAGCGACTGCGCTTCCTAGTGCACTTTCAATGCAATTTCAAGTGCACTTTGCACTTGTAGTTTGCACTTGTAGTGCAAAGTGGATTTGCCTTTCGTAAATAACCCCCCATGCTACTAAACACTTGTCAATGGAAATACAAATTGTTTGGGATTAAAGGGAAACTCTGCTTTTGTTAAAATAAATATAATGGTAAATAGTAAAATGAAAATGTAATATATTTTAATCTGTAGCCAAAATGTTCTAAAATTGTAAAAATGTATATATTTCCTCCTTGCAACCATTGTAACAGATTGCTGGATATTTTCTGCATGAAGTCCAGTGGCGGCTGGTGCTCAAAATTATTTTTTGGGGGGGGGGGGGCAAATAAACTGAGCAATTCTGAAAAAAAAACATCAATTGCAGCCACTGTGCCCATCAAACGCTGCCACTGTGCCATCAAACGCTACCACTGTGCCATCAAATGCAGCCACTGTGCCCATCAAACACTGCCACTGTGCCCATTGAACACTGCTACTGTGCCCATCTAATGCTGCCACTTTGCCATCGAATGCAGCCACTGTGCCCATAAATTGCAGCCACTGTGCCCATCAAACGCTGCCACTGTGCCATCAAACGCTGCCACTGTGCCATCAAACGCTGCCACTGTGCCCATCAAATGCTGCCACTGTGCCCATCTAACGCTGCCACTGTGCCCATCTAACGCTGCCACTGTGCCCATCTAACGCTGCCACTGTGCCCATCAAATGCTGCCACTGTGCCATCAAATGCAGCCACTGTGACCATCAAACACTGCCACTGTGCCCATTGAACACTGCTACTGTGCCCATCTAATGCTGCCACTTTGCCATCGAATGCAGCCACTGTGCCCATCAATTGCAGCCACTGTGCCCATCAAACGCTGCCACTGTGCCATCAAACGCTGCCACTGTGCCATCAAATGCAGCCACTGTGCCCATCTAACGCTGCCACTGTGCCCAGCTAACGCTGCCACTGTGCCCATCAAATGCTGCCACTGTGCCATCAAATGCCACCACTGTGCCCATCAAACGCTGCCACTGTGCCATCAAACGCTGCCATTGTGCCATCAAACGCTGCCACTGTGCCATCAAACGCTGCCACTGTGCCCATCAAATGCTGCCACTGTGCCATCAAATGCTGCCACTGTGCCATCAAATTCTGCCACTGTGCCATCAAACGCAGCCACTGTGACCATCAAATGCTGCCACTGTGCCCATCGAATGCTGCCACTTTGCCCATCGAATGTTGCCACTGTGCCCATCAAATGCTGCCACTGTGTCCATTGAATCCCGCCACTGTGCCATAAAATGCTGCCACTGTGCCCATTAAATGCTGCCACTGTGCCATAAAATGCTGCCACTGTGCCCATTGAATGCTACCACTGTGCCATCAAATGCTGCCACTGTGCCCATTGAATGCCGCCACTGTGCCATTAAATGCTGCCACTGTGCCATCGAATGCGGCCACGGAGACCCCCCTGTGCTTACCGTCTGCCCAGAACTTACCCTGTCTCGGTTGGGCAGTGGGTCTTCCATGCGTCTCCACCCGTCCTCTCCTCTTGATAGGCGTCCAATCACTGCGCCTGTCGTTTCAGCCAATCAGGTGATGGGTAACAGACCCGAGCACCTGATTGGCAGAGAGGCGGTTCAGTGTTAGGAAAGTGAATATTCATTCGCTTTTCTAACACACCTGGGTGGACTGCAAGCGCCAAGCATATTTTCAATGAGAATGGCATAATAAAAAATACTGAACTGAAAGCCGAAGTAGTATAAGACATGGATTTATTGTATTGTATTATACTACTTCGGCTTTCAGTTCAGTATTTTTTATTACATTGTTGCCAGAATGGATGGCTCTGCCATTTTGCGATCCTTGTGAGCGACTATCCTCGCCATTTGATCATTGTCCACCGGGCAGCTCTCTTCCTGCTCGATTGTTCCAGGGAATGTTACCATCATTCCCTCTCAGTGGCTATTGATTCATGTATGTGGGAGATGCATCCGCATTGGGTCATGCTGCTAACTTTTTCATTAAACAACCATATATAGTAAGTATTCCAATGATTTCCATGCTATGTATGATATACTTTGTAAACTGTGTCATGTTACCGTATTACATATACTGATTTATTTAATTTTTTTTTTAGACGGTATACTCTGTTTCTATTCCTCCCTGATGAAGGAATTGATCCTGTTTTTCCGAAACATGTTGGGAGAAGGAGTCATTTGGTAAACCTCAATGTATGACTAAGTCCATATTTATATGAGACTAACCTGGGGCCACCCACCTTCTATTTCAGAGTATTGTACAATACATTGATAGTTATATGATGGTTCATTGTTTTTATTCAATACCTATGAATTGATGGAAAAAACTGTTTTAATCATCTGTAGTAAAATGTATACTTTTTTTATACACTTTGGTTATGCTCTACTTAAAGTCCCATAGGGGGTTCCTTCTTCTTTTTTGGTAAACAGTCATTCGGGATGTGGCAGTACAGTCACTAGACTACAGTTCAATACTAGTGAAGTTCTTTATCAAAAATTATAAAAACAAACCCACTAGATCAGTCTCATGATATCTTAAAGTGATTGTAAACCTCAGACATAAAAAATGAACAAAGCACCTTCCGCTATAGTGTGTGCTAAACTCAATCCAAAGCACAGACTTTGGTTTTTCTCTGCTCTTTCTTCTCTCTGCTATCTGCATGACAATAGATTAACAATAGATTAAGCCGACACCTCAGCCTCTCGGGAGGTGGCACGACCCCCCTCTCCCAAACACAAAGCAGATGACTCCTCCCCTTAGCTCAGCTTTCTCTGAGCCTGTGAAGAGGAGGTGTGTCACATTCCATCAATCAACTATCAGCTTCCACTCAGTTCTGTGCTCTAGGCTCTACAGTGCGTGTAACATCAGATATCTGCCCCCTGCTTTCTGTTTCAGAGAAAAATCCTTTTATCTGTGTGTTGTAGAAGGCCCGCTGTAGAAGGCCGCACAGGGCAGATGGCTGCAGATAAACAGGTACAACGTATATAGGAGGATTTGTATCATCTCTGTGTACAGTATCATCTGAGGACATTCCCTTCACTAGGTATATGTAAGGGTTTACAGCTGCTTTAAAGCTACAGTTTAGTATAAAAACTTAAGGATGCCATTTTAATTACTAAATATATTTAAATTATAGTAATTCCTCTAAAGCTTACAGTTTAACCACTTGCAGCCCGCCATATAGCAAAATGACGGTGGCAAAGTGGTCGCGATATCCTGACCGGAAGTCATATGACGGCATTACTGCGATCTTTGTTGCTGTGTGTCAGTCTGACACACCGCAACACATATCTAGGTAAAGAGTCTCTGACGGAGACTCTTTACCACATGATCAGCCGTGTCCAATCACGGCTGATCACAGTGTAAACAGGAAGAGCAGTTGCTCGGCTTTTCCTTACTCGCGTCTGTCAGACGTGAGTAGAGGAGAGCTGTTCGGCTGCTCCTCTGACAGGGGGGGGGGTCTGTTCTGAATGATTATCAGCGCAGCCCCCCGATGATGCCCACACTGGACCACCAGAGATGCCTACCACTAGACACCACCAGGTATGCCACCCATGGCCACCAGGGATGACAATCAGTGCCCACAATGGATGCCAAACGGTGCCCACAATGGAATGCCAATTAGTGCGCACAATGCCTGCCAATCAGTGCCCACAATGGATGCCTGTCAATCAGTGATGCCCATCAGTACCATCCATTAGTGTACATCAGTGCCACCTATCAGTGCCCATCCTTGCTAATCTGTGCCACCTATCAGTGCCCATTTGTGCCGCCTATCAGTGCCCATCTGTGCCACCTATCAGTGCCCATCAGTGCTGCCTTTCAGTGCCCATCAGTGCTTCCTATGTGTACCCATCAGTGCTGCATATCAGTGCCACCTATCAGTGCCGTCTATCAGTGCCACATATTAGTGCCCATCATCAGTCCCAATCAGTGCCACCTCATTGGTGACCATCAGTGCTGTCTTATCAGTGCCCGTCAGTGAAGCCCCATCAGTGCCCATCAGTGAAGGAGAAAACTTATTTACAAAGTTTTGTAACAGAAACAAAAAACAAGTTTTTTTTTTCTGTCTTTTTTTTATTTGTTTGGCAGAAAATAAAAATCGCAGAGGTGATCAAATACCACCAATAGAAGGCTCTATTTGTGGGAACAAAATGGTAAAAATGTAGTTTGGGTACAGTGTAGCATGACTACGCAATTGTCATTCAAAGTGCGACAGCGCTGAAAGCTGAAAATTGGTCTGGGCAGGAAGGTGTATAAGTGCCTGGTATTGAAGTGGTTAAACCTGAACATCTATAGATTCTCTTTTTGTTACTTATGTTGATTTTTTTTCATTTAGACAGACCAGGAAAAGTGTTCCGATTTTTTGAATCAGGTGAATTTGAAAGTGTGCATCGGTGCAGTGACAGCGAGGGCAGAAGAGGGCATTTGTGTGTAGTGGGGGTGAGTGTAGAATTGCCAGTCAGTGCAGTGACAGCAAATAGGGTCTCAATGGAAGAACGGGGGGTCGGGTGTGGTGGTGCATTGGTGATGACAGCAAAAGAAAATCACTTTTTGAGCAGCCACCAAAACAGGAATAGAAGGGAAATCTATTACCGTATTTATCGGCATATAACATGCACGGGCGTATAACACACACCTTCATTTTAGGAGGGAAGTTTCAGGAAATAATGTTTTAATTAAAGCAAAATAAAGGTCAGTGCCCATCAATGCAGCCTTACCATTGCCCATCTGCAGCCTGATGAATGCCATCTGAAGCCTCACAATTGCCCATCAATGCAACTTGATCAATGCCCATCTTCAGTCTTACAATTGCCCATTAATGCCCATCTGCAGTCTCACAATTGCCCATCAATGCCCATCTGCAGCCTCACAATTGCCCATCAATGCAGCTTGATCAGTGCCCATCTACAGCCTCACAATTGCCCATCAATGCAGCTTGATCAATACCCATCTGCAGCCTCACAATTGCCCATCAATGCAGCTTGATCAGTGCCCATCTACAGCCCCACAATTGCCTATCAATGCAGCTTGATCAATGCCCTCCAAATTGCAGTATTGGCATATAACACGCACACACTATTTGCACCCGATTTTCAGGGTGAAAAAGTGCGTGTTATACGCCAATAAATACAGTAATTGGCACACAAGTACTGGTGACTACCATACGATTTCCATGACTTCCTGTTGTAGCCAATGAACGAGAAGTGATGGGAAATCTCCCCAATGGGTCATAGATTGGGAATAACTGACAGGTTTATTATCCCTCCTTTATGATACTCAAAATAAAAAATAGGTTTTGCCTTCAGTTCTACTTTAACTGCAGGAGAGAAAAATCATGTCTTCTGCCAGACCTGGCTTTGCTGTGTGGCAGAACTGTAATCCCAGGACTTGATGGATGGAAATACAATTTCATCTGTGTGTTTGTATTTCATCTGTGTGCTTAGCTGTTTGCCTGGCGCGTCGCTTCAATGATTTTAGTGCCGCATTTTGACATGTAAAAGTTAGCTGGATAACTAGGAACACTTTTAATGACATTAATCTGTTAAATAAACTGTAACTTAAATTTTGCAGTCATATTTATTAGGTAATTGAATATCCTTAAGTAGGTAGTTGCAGTGTATACTTCCTCCATACAACCCCATGCTATGCATTATGAAGTGTCACCTTGCTATTAAGTACGGTGTAAATTACCAGTCTGCCATCTGCTTGCTTAGCTTCCTTAATAGTGCATACAAGCATATTTAGATCTTTTGGCAGTTAATTATAATCCCATTAAGCGTACTGTTACAGTGGTGTATGGGGTTCTGGGGCATAACTCTTGTCAGTGGTAAGAAGCAGCCATTTCCACAATTTATAGTTCTGTCCCTGTGCATGTCAAGGTCACATATTCAGAGCAATCACCCTTAATCTCATTTAATCCAAATGGCCAGAGGACAGGAGTACAGAATGTTGTCGGTAAACGCGGTCTGCATTGATCATTCATGTGTGGCATGCTGAACCCAGACTAACCCTTATTTCCTTGGCCAGTGTCTGCTAATAGAGAACGTACAGACATTTCTCTATAGATGGCTCTACAGTTATCCTAAGCAGATTATTACTCAGAGTATCTCAGACAGTTTTCACTGGAAGTACTCATTAAGCTCAAATCCTGGATACTAATTAGATTAAAATAAAATAGCAAATGCTGCAATACAGGTTGATATATATATATATATATATATATATATATATATATATATATATATACACACACAAAAGATAATCCTTGAACTGGTGTTGACACTAAGGAATGTATTTTTAACTATCCAGAAATACAGTAGAATTCTATAAATGCATTATATATTTAAAGCGATTTTCCATTGGCAGATAGACCTTATGCCGCGTACACACGAGCGGAATTTCCTGCAGGAGAGCTCCAGCCCTCCTCTGGTCCTCCTCCAGACCCATACTTTCTGCTTTTAAGCAATGCATCCAGCTTCTTCCCAGCAGCAGCATAAGGAAAGGGGGGGGGGGTGCACTGTGATGTTAGGGAGAGTGGGGGACTCAACTTCTGATGGTGGGGTGGCTCTTGACATCTAATGTAAGGGGAGGGGATGCTCTGGACATCTAATCTTACAGATACAACCGACCCTTTTGAGGACAATCATAATGCTGATGCGCCCCACATTGAAATTGAGTTTGACACTCCTGCCCTTGAAGTTAGGCATTAGTGAAAGTCAATAGGTTGGGACCCTTCTTTGGTACGGTTCCTCAAATTTAGTACCTTTATGGCAGTAATTAAGTACCAGACCCTGTCTCCGAGTCAGTGGGGTGCAACTGGAAGCCTACTTTATAGGTCATAGGTATAACTTGGTAGTCTTCAAGGGGATTGAGACTCCAGTATATACTCAGTATGTTGCTGGTTATTGGTTATCTACATTTGTTATTTATATTGGTTATTCTAATTTGTTATTTATATTTAGAGCTTTATTAAATAGCTTGGCTGCTGTGGCCATTAAATCCCAGTTGGTGTCAGAGTGTAAAGGGAATGTTTAGAGAAGTTGGAAGGCAGTTTACAGCTCAGGAAACATAAATCCATTTATCCTTCCCCTTTTACTTGTATGGTAGTCTGTACAACTAAATGATAGCTCTTTATGAAAATGGAGCTAGAGATGGCGTTTAAGTGTTAAAGAGGTGTATCCCTTAAAAAAAAAAAAAAATTAAAAGGCAGCAGCTGCAAATACTACAGCTGCTGACTTTTAATAATCGGACACTTACCTGTTCCAGGGTCCAGCGATGCGGGGGTCGAAGCTCCGCTAGCCCCCTGATCCGCCGTGATTGGCCGCACAGTAATCTGGGACACATGACAGGTCCCAGATGACTGGGGAGCCCTTCCTGCGCTGAGGGGAAGTGATGTCACCAGCCGAGGCTACACAGGAGGCAGACTACGAGGGACCCCATAGTATCAGGCATTTAGATGTATGGCAAAAAAAAAAAAAAAATGCAAATTATTTTATTTATTTATTTTTTTAGGATTTTTAAGCCTTTTTTTTTTTTTTTAGGGGGAAACACCACTTTAAGGCAATATTTAGCAATTTTTTTTCAAGCAGTTTCAATTAGTGCTTTCAAATTTTGTTCACTCATAGGAAAAAATAATATTTGTTTATTCAAGTGCCATTTAGTTAATACTTAATAATAGTAACCCGGAAAAGTAGAAAAATATTATATCTCCTTTAAACGAAACTGATCTCAAAAATACATCAGAGATTTCAGTTTGGGTTCAAACCAATTATATTACACAACATGTGCAGCGGTAACAATGAAACAGTGACCAATTAATCAGTGTGTAAGATAAATGTCTGTGTCTACACTGCGGTGAGATCTAATTAAACGTTTCACTCTAAAAGAAGGAGAATTGTGCTACATGAGGCTAAAACACTCTAGCCCAGGCCACCCAGGAGCACAAATATTTTTTCTTTAGTTAATTTAAGTTAGAAACTTTTGGCCTGGAAGAACTTTTGCTCTGCTCCTGAGCTGATTTACTTTAAACTTATAAAACTCCACTAAAAGTATTTTTTTACTCCAAATATTTTTTTAAAAAGTTATGAAACTGCCAATTATATCACTAAAAGTTGTAGTACCCTCAATGACAACATACAGCAGAACTCGTTGTGTAATGTAGTGTGTAAAAATTTGTGTTTTCATGTATTTTCTGATATGTTAAATGCTATTGTCTTTACAGAAGTTAAATGACAAGTTGTCTATCTTTAACCATGATATATTTTTATTTACTAGGTGCAATAGGAACATGCTGCACTCAATCCTCTGGATACAAGAAGTTACACATAATATTTAAGATAAAAAAGGTGCGCAAACTCCTATATTCCTACAGCCACAATTACAAAAGACTATATCCCATCACCTGCTTATATATTTGAAAACAAGAAATCAATGTGAAATTCTACCTTAAAAATGTATAAACTACACAGTGTAACCAACACTTTATAAACAATATTACATAAAAATAAACGTGAAGGGTAAAAAAATGTATTAACTTAAAAAGTCCACTCCCAGTGTCCAAATATAGTCCAAAAAGGACGATCCACTTAAAATATGAATGCAAAGTGCTACCTCCTTACCAGATTATCAGAATCTCTAAGCGAAAGAGATCAATTCAAAAGCACTTGAACAAATATGTAAGATCACTCCCAGGGTCCACTTTCAAAACATGTCCAATGAATCTTAAATTCACAAGGATGCCCAGATTTTTCCTCAGGGATAGTAGGGAGAGAACAATAGAAGCCCATAGATTAGTATCGCTATAACCTTACCATTTATGATATATACATTATACTCACAAAAAACACAGGATACATAAAACATCAAACACCTTGCAGTTGACACTGGCAGGCATAATTACATCACAGGCCACTGACCCCCCCAACGCGTGCTTTATCTACAAGTGTGTCTAGCCTTAGGTGATCTATTAAAGTGGAAGTAAACCCCCCTATCGTTTTCAGCCAAGGAAGCTGCCATCTTTGCCTCTGTTTAATCTTCAACTGCCACAGTGCTGCACATGTGATCCGTTATGACACCAGCCATTGGATGGTTTGACTGTTTGGTTGAGAGCACAGCCAATGTGCAGTTAGCATTCACGGCATGCCTTTTTTTTTTAGACTGTTAAATCGATGGGTTTACTTCCGCTTTAAAAGTATAAATAAGAATAGACATAAATAGACACAAAAATAGAGGACCCAAGCTCAAATTTTCACAACCAACCAGAAGAGACAGGACAATGACTCTTGCCCACTTTGGGCAGTTCTGATTAGATAGGGCCATACAGAGTTTCAATCTGAAAGTCAAATGGAAAGCAGCTTCTGTTGTGCTCTCTTTAACCACTTGCCTACCGGGCACTTACACCCCCTTCCTGCCCAGGCCATTTTCCAGATTTCAGCGCTGTCGTAGTTTGAATGACAATTGCGCGGTCATGCTACACTGTACCCAAACAAATATTTTATCATTTTCTTCACACAAATAGTGCTTTCTTTTGGTGGTATTTAATCACTGCTGGGTTTTGAAAAAAAAAATTTTTTTACTTAGTTACAAAATTTACAGACAGAAACTAAGTAATTTTTCTCCTTCACCGATGTGCGCTGATGAGGCGGCACTGATGGGCACTGATAGGCTGAACTTATGGGCACTGATTAGGTGGCACTGATGAGGAAGCACTTAAATGCCGCATTTATGGTCACTGATAGGTGGCACTGATATGTGGCACTGATGGGCACTGTTAGGTGGCCCTGATGGGCACTGATAGGCGGCACTGGTGGGCACTGATAAGCAGCACTGGTGGGCTATGATTGGACACAGCAGAAACACATGGTTAAAGAGCCGCAGACACGGCTCTTTACAGAGATCGGGGTCGCGTCATGTTCTAGCAACACGGCACGGCCGCGATAGGCGCGCAAGGGTGGCCGTTCTTGGACAGCGTCATATGACGTCGTACCAGAATGAGAGCCGCACTGCCCCGCTGTCATTTGACGTTGGGCGGGCAGCAAGCAGTTAAAAGGAACAGTAATGTTCTGTGACATCACTGTTATGCAATTCCATGAATGTTAAAGCAGTCACAACCAAATAACTTAAGTGTCTTTAAATCCCTAAATTAAAATAAGATTTATTAATTTAAAAAAGCTGATGTTTGACCAGGTGAGGATTTGGGTGTCAGGGCTTGGACTTGAACCTGAACCTGGGATCTCTGTTGTGTCTGACAGTAACGCTTCTCACTGAGCTACTGGACAGCACCCTGTCTGATCCATTTGACAATGCTGCCTTGTACCTTGATTTCTGCTGAACCTTGAACACTTTGGTCCTCCCATGAACTTCCTGATTTAAGCCATCTCTCTGCACGTCCTGCTTGCCAGATTATTGTGCACTCTCCAACCAGTATCTTGCTCTTGTCTTCACTGCTGCTGTCCATATTTTGCTACCACTGTTCCTCGACTTCCCTTCTACCTGATCCCAACCGGCAAATAATCATTATTGACCTTTTGGCTTGTTTACTGGCTACGCTTCTGCTTGATCCTTACTTGCTTTGCCTGGCTTGTTCACCTCCAGGTGGGGCGATCCTGATGACCGGGGATGGCCAATGGTTAAAAAAAATGTAAAATTTTATTTTTTAACAATGAATATTACCATAATTTTGAGAAAATAACCTAATTTAAATGTTCTGAATGAATTATCCCCTAGCTAGGGAAAACCGGATTGTTCTTGGCACCATTAATGCAAACAAGGAGAATAATGACACCGTATTAAATGCAACTTTCAAATTATTACACCATTGTTGTAATGCAGTGGCTCGTTAAGTCAAAAAACCTGAAAGTGGAGGAGTGTCCTTGTTATTAGCCTGCTAATGAGTCTATTACATTGTTCTGAAAAAGCTCAGGTTACTGAGTGAAATCCATTAACGCTACGGTGCTATACAGCTTGGCCATCCAACCATCCGGCCACCCACATGGGGAACCACTATCCAGTGCAGACTTTGAAGAGCTGTCAGCAATCCAACATTGACTGATGATTTATTTAACTGCTTTAAAATATCCAGAGTAAGGTTACTTAAAAACCTGGGGATTCGAATGGTTGTTACACCTTACCATTATAAACGGATCATGGAGACAAGCAGCATAGTGGGTGAGATCTTGATAAGGGATGCTGTCAGGGCTCTAACCGCCCTGGGCAGGCCAGCCTGAACATGCGCAGGCACCCAGGCAACCCTGGCCTCCGTGGGCATCAGCGCGCCAGCCGGACATGTGCGCGCGCTCCCGTGCGCGATTAGCGGGCGCGTGCGCCCCCGTGCACGATCGGCGCCGCTTTGGCGCCAGTGGTCCTATTTAAAGGGGACAGCTGCCTGCATGCGGCACTGTCCGTCTCAGCTCCCCACCTGTACCCCATCTGAACCTGCCTGCTGACCTTATCTGTGACCCGGCCTGTCTGACCTTCGCTGCCTACTGCGTTCCTTGACCCCGGCTTGTTTGACCCTTCTTCTGGACTGTTTATTGTTGCTGAACCTCCGGCTTGCCTTCTGACCATTCCTCTGCCTGCCGCCTCTGTCTGATTACCCTGCCTGTTGAGACCCGGCTTGCCTGACCATCCCTGCTTCCAAGTGTTCCTGCACAGGTCCTGCTGCTGCTGCTGTTTGCTGTCGTTCCTGTTACCGGTCTTCCTCCTGTGTTCCTGTTTACCTGCTGAACCATCATCTGCAGTCCAACCATCCGGACAGACCTGCACCTACCCAGCATCAGCCATCTTCACCTATACGGACACTCCTACCCGCTGAGTTCATGGCTCCGCTGTTCCCAGTCCAGCAAGCCCTGAACCAGAGTTGTAAGAGAGGTCTCCAACCGTCAAGCCAGGCTCATCACTACCAGGTACCTAACAGTACGGACAGCCCATAATGACTGAGCCTGCGGAAGGAGCCTCTGCCATGCAGTAGATCTGTACCCACCTTGCAGCTCTTACACAAGCGGTGAAGTCCCTGCCGGAGGGATATACCAAGTTGGAAGAACAAGTGCAACAACTTGCCGGTCCCATGGCCGCTGCACCTCCTCCACCTCCAGTGCAACCCGTCTCCCAACCTACAGTGGTGATGCTTCCTCCTGAGCCAAGGGTTCCTGTTCCAGAGAGATTCTCAGGTGACGATCCAAGTTCCAGGCCTTCCGAGAAGCTTGCCAGCTGTACTTTGCTCTGCAACCTAGGACTTTCTCTCTGGAGGCCACCAAGGTGGGATTCGTGGTGTCCCTACTGCAAGGGGAACCCCAATCTTGGGCCCACCGCCTGTTGGGTGCTAACAGCATCATGACTCAGACTTTGGCTTCCTTCTTTCAGGCGATGGCACAGCTGTACGATGACCCCCAGCGTACGGCCACATCTGAATCTGCCCTATCCGTGCTCCAGCAAGGCTGTCGGACGGCCGAGGACTATATCACGGACTTCAGGCGTTGGAGCGCGGATACGCAATGGAATGACTCGGCCCTCAGACACCAGTTCCGCATGGGTCTATCTGAGGGTCTGAAGGACGAACTTGCCCATGTAGGAATTCCAGAGGCCCTTGAGGACCTAATCACCCTCACGATACAGCTGGACCGCCGTCTTCGGGAACGCCGAGCTGAACGCTCTTCACTGCCAAATCGCCCAGCCTGGATGGTCGCAAGGGCTCCTATCCCTGCCACTCGCTACTTACCCGCTCCCTCCGCAGCCCCGGTGGGACCTGCTCCTGATGGCTCCGAACCAATGCAGATCGGACTTTTGCGTTCTCCTTTGATGCCCGAGGAACGGGCCTGACGCCGTCAGCTGAACCTGTGGGGGCCCTGGACATTACGTGAACAATTGCCCTGTCAAGACACGTAAGTGCTTGTCATCCGTTTCTTCTTCCTCTGCATCCTGTCCAGCCAGTACAACTCACCTTACCCTTCCTCTGTCGTTGCAGTGCCGGGGAAGGACAATACTTACCAACGCCATCGTTGATTCCGGAGCGTGCAGTTGCTTTGTGGATGCCACCTTTGCCAATACACACGCCCTGCCCCTCCAGAAGAAGATTCAAGGACTTTCCGTATTCCTGGCTAATGGGTCCCGCATTAAGTCAGGCCAGGTGACACAAGAGACCCTGCCTTTACCTGCTACTATTCTTTCCCAACACCAGGAACTCTTAACCTTAGATGTGATCTCCTCTCCCTTGTTCCCGGTGATCCTGGGCATACCATGGCTCCAGGCCCATAACCCTCGGATCAACTGGTTGAGTTCCAGTCCCTACTGTCAAGAACACTGCTTACCCACGAGCTCCAGGATACCGTCTACTTTGCTTTGCCTAGACTCAGACCAAGACCTGTGCCAGTCTGTACCCCAACCTTATCACGACCTCCTGGATGTGTTCAGTAAGCGGGGGGCAGACTCCCTTCCGCCCCACCGTTCCTATGACTGTCCTATCGAGCTCCTTCCAAGGGCCGAGATCCCGTTTGGTCGCATATTTCCCCTATCTGAAAAGGAACAAGAAGCGTTGAAAGTCTACATTACTGAGAATCTGAAAAAAGGATTTATCCGCCACTCCACATCCCCCGCAGGCGCGGGAATATTTTTTGTCACCAAAAAAGATCAGACCTTGAGACCCTGCGTAGATTACCGGGAGCTAAACAAGGTTACGGTTAAAAACCGGTACCCTCTGCCTCTGATACCAGAACTTTTTCAAAAACTGAGATCGGCAACGATCTTTACTAAGTTGGACCTAAGGGGAGCATACAACCTGGTCCGCATTTGGGCCGGAGACGAGTGGAAGACAGCTTTCCGGACCCGCTTCGGGCACCACGAATACTTGGTCATGCCCTTCGGCCTCTGTAATGCCCCTGCCACGTTCCAGCATCTCATCAATGATGTGTTCAGAGACTTCTTGGACATTTTCGTAATTGTCTACCTGGATGACATTTTAATCTTCTCCCAATCACTGGAACAGCATCGAGGGCATGTGGGCAAGGTACTTCTTCGCCTCCGACGGCACGGCCTTTATGCGAAGGCCGAGAAATGTAAGTTTGAACAACAGGAGATCCAATTCTTGGGACTTGAAATTTCCCCGGCGGGCATCAGAATGGACCCTCAAAAAGTGTCTGCCGTTCTTGACTGGCCAACACCTGTGGACAAGAAAGGCATTCCACGGTTTGTCGGGTTCGCAAACTTCTATAGGAAGTTCATTAAGGGGTTCTCTGCCATCATCACCCCCATCACCCAGCTGACCAAACAGGGCACACGTTTCCACTGGGGTCCAGAAGCTCAAGAGACTGTTTACTTCTGCCCCCATCCTCAGCCATCCTGACCCTGCCCTCCCATACATCCTAGAGGTGGATGCATCAGAGGTAGCGGTTGGGGCAGTAGTGTCACAACGGCAAGGCAGTAAGGACGCTATGCATCCCGTGGGTTTTTTCTCCCTGAAACTTTCTCCAGCCGAGAGAAATTATGATGTCGGGGACCGTGAACCGTGTAAGTCAGCTCTAGAGGAATGGAGGTATCTATTGGAGGGCGCAAGTCACCCAGTTCTTATTTATACTGATCACAAGAACCTCGAGTACCTGCGAACTGCTAAGCGACTCAAACCCCGACAGGCCCGCTGGGCCTTGTTCTTCTCAAGATTCTGCTTCCACATCACGTATCGTCCCGGATCCAAGAATGTTAAGCCTGACGCGCTCTCGCGCATGTTTGACAACCCCAAAGACTCTGCCACCCCAGATACCATCTTGTCAACGGGCAACTTTCTGTTACTGCAACCAGATCTGCTTTCACAGATTAGAGAGGCATCCGCCAATTCCCCGGGACCCCCTGGGGTCACTCTAACATCCAGAGATGGGCTCCTCTGGAGGGGAAGTCAAGTTTTTGTTCCTGAAGTGGTTAGAGTTAAAGTCCTGACCCTGCTGCATGACCATCCGCTGGCAGGACACTTTGGAGCCCGCAAGACTGTGGAGCTGGTGCAACGCACTTTCTGGTGGCCAGGACTGAGGGAATTCTGCAAAACCTATGTTAACTCCTGCCCTGTCTGCAACCGCAGCAAAACCTCAAGGAACCGAACCTGGGGCCTTCTGAAACCTCTCCCTGCACCTGACCGACCTTGGAAGATGATAACGATGGACTTTATAGTCGAGCTTCCATGCTCCGAGGGGTGCACTGCCATCTTTGTGGTGGTGGATCGGTTGTCCAAAATGGCCCACTTCCTGCCTTTAAGGGGAACTCCATCTGCTGCGGAGACAGCCCACCTTTTTATTAAGGAGATAGTTAGGTTGCACGGGGTCCCGGCCAATATACAGTGGTGTGAAAAAGTGTTTGCCCCCTTCCTCATTTCCTGTTCCTTTGCATGTTTGTCACACTTAAGTGTTTCGGAACATCAAACCAATTTAAACAATAGTCAAGGACAACACAAGTAAAACACAAAATGCAATTTGTAAATGAAGGTGTTTATTATTAAAGGTGAAAAAAAATCCAAACCATCATGGCCCTGTGTGAAAAAGTGATTGCCCCTAAACCTAATAACTGGTTGGGCCACCCTTAGCAGCAACCAAGCGTTTGCGATAACGTGCAATGAGGCTTTTACAGCGTCCTGGAGGAATTTTGGCCCACTCATCTTTGCAGAATTGTCCTAATTCAGTAACATTAGAGGGTTTTCGAGCATGAACGGCCTTTTTAAGGTCATACCACAACATCTCAATAGGATTCAGGTCAGGACTTTGGCTAGGCCACTCCAAAGTCTTCATTTTGTTTTTCTTCAGCCATTCGGTGGTGGACTTGCTGGTGTGTTTAGGATCATTGTCCTGCTGCAGAACCCAAGTTCGTTTCAGCTTGAGTACACGAACAGATGGTCGGACATTCTCCTTCAGGATCTCTTGGTAGACAGCAGAATTCATAGTTCCTTTTATCACGGCAAGTCTTCCAGGTCCTGAAGCAGCAAAACAGCCCCAGACCATCACACTACCACCACCATATTTTACTGTTGGTATAATGTTCTTTTTCTGAAATGCAGTGTTCCTTCTACGCCAGATATACTTGGACACACACCTTCCAAAGAGTTCCACTTTTGTCTCATTGGTCCACAGAATGTTGTCCCAAAAGTCTTGGGGATCATCAAGATGTGTTGTGGAGAAATTGAGATGAGCTTTGATGTTCTTTTTGCTCAGCAGTGGTTTTCTCCTTGGAACTCTGCCATGCAGGCCATTTTTTGCCCAGTCTTTTCCTGATGGTGGAGGCATGAACGCTGACCTTAACTGAGGCAAGTGAGGCCTGCAGTTCCTTGGACATTGTTGTGGGGTCTTTTGTGACCTCTTGGATGAGTCGTCGCTGCGCTCTTGGGTAATTTTGGGTGGCCGGCCACTCCTGGGAAGGTTCACCACTGTTCCATGTCTTCGCCATTTGTGGATAATGGCTCTCACTGTGGTTCGCTGGATTCCCAAAGCTTTGGAAATGGCTTTATAACCCTTTCCAGACTGATAGATCTCAATTACTTTCTTTCTCAATTGTTCCTGAATTTCTTTGGGTCTCGGCATGATGTGTAGCTTTTAAGGATCTTCTGGTGGACCTTACTGTGTCAAGCAGCTCCTATTTAAGTGATGCCTTGATTGTGAACAGGTGTGGCAATAATCAGGCCTGGGTGTGGCTAGAGAAATTGAACTCAGGTGTGGACAACCACAGTTATAGTATGTTTTAACAAGGGGGGCAATCACTTTTTCACACAGGGCCATGATGGTTTGGATTTTTTTTCACCTTTAATAATAAACACCTTCATTTACAAATTGCATTTTGTGTTTACTTGTGTTGTCCTTGACTATTGTTTAAATTGGTTTGATGTTCCGAAACACTTAAGTGTGACAAACATGCAAAGGAACAGGAAATGAGGAAGGGGGCAAACACTTTTTCACACCACTGTAGTCTCAGATGGGAAGTGAACTGGACCCCCCTGTTTCTGGAGAGCCCTTTGTGAAATTCTAAAGATCGAGCTGGCCCTTTCCTCCGCCTACCACCCCCAAACCAATGGGCAGACTGAACGCACCAACCAGACTTTGGAGCAGTATAATAGGTGCTTCACGTCCTTTGTGCAGGACGATTGGGTGTCCCTATTACCTTTAGCAGAATTTTCATACAATAATGCCAGCCATTCTGCCACAGGGCAATCCCCGTTCTTTGCCAATTACGGTTTTCACCTGTCTTTTCTCCCCGATTTCCAGTCCCAGCAGTCCAGGATACAGCAACCTTCCTCAGTCGCAACAACCGGATACTACAGGAAGCGATAGCAAGAAAATTTTTGATCAGAGGAGAAGGGGAGAACTGAACCTACAAGTGGGTGACCAGGTATGACTATCTACGACTAATCTTAAGCTTGCCTGTCCTTCTAAGAAGCTTGCCCCCAAGTTCCTAGGACCCTTTCCAGTAAGGAGAAAGATCAACGAGGTCTCCTACGAACTGTCCCTTCCCGACTCTATGAGAGTCCACCCGGTTTTCCACGTCTCCCTGTTAAAACCCTCTGTACCCGACCCCTTTCCGGATAGGGGAACAAGGCCGCCCGGACCTGTTCTTGTCCAGGGTAATGAGGAGTATGAGGTAGAGGCCATCCTTGACTGTAGGAAGCGGAGGGGGGAGAGACAGTTTCTGATAAAATGGAAGGGGTACAGGCCCGAGAGCAACTCATGGGAACCAGACTGTAATCTCCATGCTAAGAGACTAATCCGCACCTTCCTTTCTTCCCATCAAGAAAAACGGAACCTAGTGGGCACCCGGAGGTTGCCCCTTGTGAGGGGGCAATGTCAGGGCTCTAACCGCCCTGGGCGGGCCAGCCTGAACGTGCGCAGGCACCCAGGCAACCCTGGCCTCCGTGGGCATCAGCGCGCGCGTCGGCACGCGCCCGCCGGACATGTGCGCGCGCTCCCGTGCACGATTAGCGGGCGCACGCGCCCCCGTGCGCGTGCGCGATCGGCGCCACTTTGGCGCCAGTGGCCCTATTTAAAGGGGACATCTGCCTGCATGCGGCGCTGTCCGTCTCAGCTCCCCACCTGTACCCCACCTGAACCTGCCTGCTGACCTTATCTGTGACCCGGCCTGTCTGACCTTCGCTGCCTTCTCCGTTCCTTGACCCCGGCTTGTTTGACCCTGCTTCTGGACTGTTTATTGTTGCTGAACCTCCGGCTTGCCTTCTGACCATTCCTCTGCCTGCTGCCTCTGTCTGATTACCCTGCCTGTTGTGACCCGGCTTGCCTGACCATCCCTGCTTCCAAGTGTTCCTGCACAGGTCCTGCTGTTGCTGCTGTTTGCTGTCGTTCCTGTTACCAGTCTTCCTCCTGTGTTCCTGTTTACCTGCTGAACCATCATCTGCAGTCCAACCATCCAGACAGACCTGCACCTACCCAGCATCAGCCATCTTCACCTATACGGACACTCCTACCCGCTGTGTTCACGGCTCCGCTGTTCCCAGTCCAGCAAGCCCTGAACCAGAGTTGTAAGAGAGGTCTCCAACCGTCAAGTCAGGCTCATCACTACCAGGTACCTAACAGATGCTGAAGTACCGCCACTACAGAGTTTCATTTCTGTATCGCATTTATAAGTTCTTACGGTTATCAATTGTTGCAACTTTATCTACAAGTGACACTTCCAGCTCACCCCATATATCTCCCCACAGTGAATCTATTTATTTCTAACATCTAGACTCTATATCCACCCGCCATTGCACATGCGATTATCTCTGGATAGCATATATCTGCTCTTCCAATGTAGCTCAATATCATAGTGGCTGTTTCAATATCAATATCCCCGCTTCCAATGTTTGACACCGCTGTGTGTCATAGAATTCAAGGGATCCTTGAACGAATATTTCTTGCAATTTGGTGGTACTAGATGTCTTATCTCAGGCTTTGAACCATCAGCCATCCCCGTGTGTATGTGGAGTGGCTGTGAGTGTGCTGATGAACCCAGGCTTTTTTTTAATCACAATGTTGTCATTAAGTTTTAATCATTCTATTGGTGAAGGTTCTGATTAATTGCTCTGGCTATTTCGCCACATGATATGTTTATATTTCTGATTTTTGTATCAATAAAACTTTGTACCTATTTCGCAGTGTGTGTTCCATTTGAAGCCCCTTATTAAACCTCTCTGGTTTAATTTTCTCTGTATGCATGTTATTAAGGCTTCAGGATCCCCGGTTATATTAAGCTGAGTCAGTAAAGTACTTAATATAATATTTTTATTTAAACACTCAGCATTGAATTTTCCCTTTCCATATCTGTTATTGTCTCTTCATGCCTGACCCCTGATCGTGACATTGGGTGTGCAAGGTACACAATAAAACAATTAATCAAAATGCCTATGGTATACCTCATTCTGGCATTTCCCCACCGTTGTGGCTTCATCAGGGTGATGCAACCACCACATCTCAGGATCGCTAAGCTGCAATAGATTATATTTTTGTTTTTGGGTTTAAGTACTCTTTAAATGTATATCTTATTTTAGGCATCATTTTTTGTTGCTGGAAGGACTCATGATGACTGTTTCCTGTTACTTTTACTAATGGTATTGCTGGCGGAGTCTCTGGACCATGTAACCAGATCATATATTAAAATTAGTCTTTCCTCTGATGACATCCTTGTTAGCAAAAGTAAAACACTCTATCTAGCCTCACGTTAGGCACTTAACAGACTTAACTCTTCTTAAGGCCAAATGGATTATGTGAAAAAGGGGTCATGATTATGGAAATAATCTTATCAGTACACATTATGTCAAACTATATATGTAATGGAGCAATCATATTTGCCATTTCATAGTCAGGCTCTACTCCCTTTTTGAGTAATACACAATAATCTTGCTTTACTGCTCTGTCTCACTTTGCAGATCTTTGAGGTCCTGTTCACACCAGACCATGGTGAGGAAAATGTGCATCCATGCACATTTCCCACACCGTGTTCAAAACACTCTACACTTCGATCTACACTCTGCGATCTGCAGTGGGTGTCAAATTAAAGCTCAAATAAAAAGTTATGTGCCTTGTTAGCTGCTATGTGCCACCTAAAACAAAGCTGCTATCACCTATACATACTCTCATATATGTGTTCTGATTGCCAAATATCAAATATGTGGTGCGGAGCTAAAATAAACCATACACTCTCCACACGTTTCATCACTGATCAGGTGACTTCCTCAGGGATTTCCAAATCCTAGAAGAAAGTGCACAAGAAATCAGCAATCACCCAAGTCATATTCATTTAAGAGACATTTATTGTTGGAAAGCACTGAATCGGAAGTACATTTAACAATTAGTTTGTTGTATATTTTAGCGCTGCGCCACATATTTGATATAATGCAATGCTAACAACACCCTAAAAGTAGTTCACTAAGGCAGTGCGTTTGCCTGCACTGGATCGCATGGTAAAGAAGATTAATGCAATCAGGTTGCAGTGCATTTTTTTATAGTAGTGCATTCACTACTTTTGGTGCAGTGCAGTGCAATTTCAGCTCATTTATTTATTTTATCCTATTATGCCAACCCTCTGTCTTCAGTACTTTTTGAGTCACTACCTTGGAAATAGAACATAAATCATACAAGTCAGGTAAAATGAAAGAGTCATTGGGGTTTATTTACTAAAGCTGGAGAGCGCAAAATCAGGCTCACTTCTGCATAGAAACCAATCAGCTTCCAGGTTTTATTGCCAAAGCTTAATTGATCAAGATTAGGTTAGAAGCTGATTGGTTTCTATGCAGAAGTGAGCCTGATTTTACACTCTTCAGCTTTAGTAAATAAACCCCATTGTCTGGATATTTCTTCTGGAGCACGTGGACCAATATAACATCAAGCCACCCAGCCTTTCCTTAGTGAGAGGTCAACAATGGCAGGTTCAATGTTTCTCTCAGAAAAGTTTACCACCAACCGCATTAAAGTTAAATCTTTGGGGAATTGTTTAAAGGACCAAATCATGTAAAGCTTCCAATGAGGCCAATAATTCAGTACATCCTAAAATGCACAAAATAAAATCTATTTATAAATGTATTACAATAAGGTGGTCAGCTTTTAAACTGTTTGCAAGATTTTACGTAATTGGACTCTGAGTGGACCCAGTGTGGATATTACTGAGCCAAGAAGGGAGTCAGAGGTCATAAAGTATTACAGAAGTTGTCCTATCAACTACCTGCTTCATCTCCCATAAGGCTTGGCATAATTGACCATTCAGTGTGAGGTCAAAATAACTGAAAGAGAGCAATTATCAGACTTCAGATGACCTCTGACCCTCTAACAATCCTATTAAATCTCCAGTTACTCTTCTACATGCGCTTTGTGGTATTGTGCAATAATAATGTTATTTGTTCACAAAATTCAAGTCAGTTCTGTAAATGTTTCTGGAAGCCTCCACTGATCACGACTACAGTCTCAATACATAGTGAGGGAAATGGGATCTTTGTGACCAGCTGAAGTATTATATGAGCCAGGAAATGCCGACATCAGTATCTGCACTGTTATCAGCATCTCAGGAACACATGGCGAAAATAGATGCTGCCAGGCCATCAGCATATGACTTGTATGCTGAAAGAATAAATAACCAAGAATTCTATTACCGTGTTTGAAAAGCCAGCATTTGAATTTCTACCAGTTTTAAAAAATTTACTTTAAGGAACAAATATTGTTTGACCAGAGAGGGACCTTATATACCTTGTTTTATATTTTCTCAGTCAATAATCTAATAAAAACTGTATGGGACAAATGAAAAGTGGCAAATGACAGATAGAGACTGAATGCCAGAACCCAAATGGTGCTGGTTTATCAACTTAGAATAGTTGTTACTAAGGATGAGCCGAACACCCCCCCTGTTCAGTTCGCACCAGAACCTGCAAACAGACCTAAAGCTTGTGTGAACTTTAGAACCCTATAAAAGTCTATGGGACTCGAATGTTCAAAATCAAAAGTGCTAATTTTAAAGGCTAATATGCAAGTTATTGTCATAAAAAGTGTTTAGGGACCTGGGTCCTGCCCCAGGGGACATGTATCAATGCAAAAAAGAAGTTTTAAAAACTGTAGTTTTTTCAGGAGCAGTGATTTTAATAATGCTTAAAGTGAAACAATAAAAGTGTAATATTCCTTTAAATTTCTTCCTGGGGGGTGTGTATAGTATGCCTGTAAAAGGGTGCATGTTTCCCGTGCTTAGAACTGTCCATGCACAAAGTGTAATTTTTTCAGGAAAAAAAGCTATTTAAAATCACTCGCGGCTATAATGAATTGCCGACTCCCGTAATACAGAGAACAGTCATTCATTGAAAGTCATTGATAAAAAAAATAAAAATAAAAATAAAAAAGCATGGGGGTTCCCCCAAATTCAATTACCAGGCCCTTCAGGTCTGCTATGGATATTAAGGGGAACCCTTCGTCAAATTTTAAAAAAAAATGACGTGGGGTTCCCCCTAAATATCCATCCCAGACCCTTCAGGTCTGGGATGGATTTTAAGGGGAACCCCGCACCAAAAAATAAAAAAATGGTGTGGGGTCCCCCTCAAAATCCATACCAGACCCTTATCCGAGCACGCAACCTGGCAGGCCGCAGGAAAAGAGGGGGGATGAGAGCGGCCCCCCCTCCCTCCTGAACCGTACCAGGCCACATGCCCTCAACATTGGGAGGGTGCTTTGGTGTTCCCATCCCAGAGTTGGGATTTAAAGTTTTTGGTATAATTATTTTTAAAGGTTTAGCTCACATTTACCTAAAAACTGCTAAGGCAGATAAGGGATGTCTGTAGATAAAAACAAACTGTGCAGCTCTGACTAAAGTGGAATAATACCCTTGCTATAGGTGTAAGCCATATACATGCCTCCTAAAGCCCGACTGGAATACTTGAATTGTGTTGCTAAGTAATGCCTAGTCGTTAATGCTCACCCTCACCATCAAAGGGGTGACCTCTCAAACCCTGAGCTCAGAGCTCAACCCTGTGATGGGAACACTAACAACTAGGCCTTATTTAGCAATGTCCTAGCAATATCCTGGGAGTATTCCAGTTAGGGTTTTGGAAGTATGTAAATGGCCTACACCTGTAACAAAGGTATTATTCAACTTTAATAACTTTTTTTCCAACTTTTTTACTATATAATTAGGGTTGTCACTCCAGGACATATCTTTTTGATCTGATATCGGTTGGTCTTGACTACATGTTTATGATCCCAAACTACCTTACTACATACATTATTCAACTTTATTCAGAGCTGCACAGTTTGTTTTTATCTACAGACACCCCTTACCGGCATAGGCATTTTTTTTGTAAAGATAAACCAACCCTTTAAAGAGACTTAAGAATATAATTTAGAATGAATGCTGTTATTTGGTTGGCATGATAGAATAACAGGCTTTAATATTAATGAATAATTATTTATGGACAGTGTCAAAAGCAGGTTGCCTTGGCCTCCTACTTGAAAACATTTGTGTTTTGCTATGATCTAATATTCACACTCAGCATGTGATTGCGGAAGACTCACCCCTGTTGTCCATCTCTGGAAAAACCGAAAGCATGCCACTGTGACATAACATATGTCTTCACTGCAAGCTGAGCAAGCAAAAAATTCCCCTCTGTGGCCTTTTTGGAAATGCAATTTCAAAGAACTATTTTCTTCCTTGATTAATTTGTAATGAGATAAAAGTAGGTTTAGGATGTTTTTAAAAATGAAGGGTAAAACTTTGTTTGAAAATGAAAAGAGTCAATATCCATGACAATACAAAAGCTGCATCATAGAAATTCTATGTGTGTGCTTAGAGAGAGCAAAGGAGATGAACAGCTTTCCATATTTTTTTTTTACTTTTTTGTAACTTCTTACTAGATGAATTAATAGCATAAAGAAATATGCTTCCAGCATTGCTATATGACTAATTAGTAAATGGCATATGGGAGAAAGAAAATAATAACCTGCTCAAAGCCAGAGGACAGATCGCAAAAAAGTCAGCTCACCTAACCAGAAGATCCAGCAGCATTTAAATTACATGATCTGTGTTCTCTAACCGCATTCTTAGAAGTTGATGAAGATTTCAGGACTTGGTATTCTATTTAAATATCAACACCCCCACTAAGGGTGTCTGGTTCCACAATGGGTCCTTGTTGTCCTTTTTCTGCTCCAGAAGTGGGCAGGTCCTAGAATGGTGCCACGTAACATGAGCCCAGAGCAGCGTTATGATATACTGTCAGATGATGGGTACTTGATGCACTGGACTTACATGGAGTAGGTTCAATAACAATGGGCATCATTAAACCCTGAAGAGATCTGACCTGGGACAATATAGAGGATGACACATAGGACAGCGCTGGGAAATGGAGAGGGTGGGCAAAGCAATAGATTTCAGTAGTTGAGGGGCAGAAAAAAGGTCAGAATTTGGAGATGGGCTTTAAAACCTCTCTTATTGATTTGAATTATTAATGTCACCAGCAACACATTTCAACCTGCAACTCTGTGTAATCTCTCCCACCATGTGACTGTAGCCTGCTCTTATCCCCAGGACTAGGAGTTATAGGCATCATGATATTCCACCCACTGACAGCTACACAGCCAGGCCTTTCCCAGTTTGCCAATCAACTACACTATTTATTTAGCTTATTTAGTGTTCAGGCAATCACCCATTGCCTGAGATATAGGTTAACACCCTATCCCAACACTCCAGTTTATGTTAGTCTCTGCTCTCCTGCATTCCTACTTCTATGGTTACCGACTTCAGATTCTATTCAAATACTACACTTGTTTGCTGCCCGTCCTAAACTTTGGCCTGTCCCTGTCTCCGAATAAGTCAACTTTGTACCACATTCTGGTTCGAACTCCTGGCCAGTTGCCATATGCACAGGGGTGCCTGAGGTCTGCAACCTGGTGCAACCTGGTAGATTTATTACCCCTAGCAATTTGTTCTGGTGAGGATCTGGTGGTGTGTACTGCAACTCTGTGTTGTGGCCTTTTTAAGGGCTCACAGAGAGGGTTCAATATCCTTTATTACCCATGACAGAGTAGGTCTGAAGACAAAAAGCCAAACATGCGAGAGAACAATGCAATATTATAACTCAAAGACTGGAGCTCTCTCCAAACTCTCAAAGTCTAGAGCTTCATCTAATGGTACACAATACTCAGCCTTACGGACAATTAGCAGCAGGGGGCAGGACTAACCATGACATGTAAGCTCTAACGAGCAGGGCCCTCTGATTCCTCCTATATTGGATTGTATTGTAACTGTACTGTCTGCCCTCATGTTTTAAAGCTCTGCTAAAACTGTTGGTGCTATATGAATCCTATATAATAATATACAGGGAAATTTCTATAACTGCTTATATCTCTGGATCTCCCGATTGTGTTGGCATGTAGGTTTCCCTGACAGTAGCCCATGTTTCTGCATTTTTTTCTTCAACTATTCAGCATGGAATGCCACTGTGTGTAAACTGTTAAAGCTGAAATTAGACTCCGATTGGCTACTATGCCCAGCTGCACCACATTTTGCACTTTCCAGTTTTAGTAAATCAGCCCCAAAGTCTTGAAGTGGCTAAAAATATTCATAAAATTATGTTGTCTATATTCATGAATACATGGCATAATCTGTTTCTTCATTACATATCAATTCAAATTGGTCTCAGCCTCTTGCAATAGCTGTACAGCAGAGCTCCCAATGGAAGAGGGAGAAGCAGCACAGCAGCACGGGGAGTCAGTTGGGCTTCAGTGTTCATGTTCTAACAAGGTAAATGGTGATAGGAAGAGAGAGCAGAGTGACATGGAGCTAAGCCCATCGATTATCTGCTTCTCCTTACAATGTCCAGTCACAGGCGCGGGGAGGGACAAGACCTGTAAATGTTAGCTGCATCAGAGAAAAAAAATGTAATTTTATCAAACAATTACATCTTACTTGTGTGGCTAGCATAAGAGTTCTCTGCTCCAAAAAATCCAATTTAAATTTAAGGAGTGAATTGAAATCAAAAGCAAACCAAAAATACCTAAGTAAACTAGTCCTAAACTTACAGTAGTTTAGTGTTATCAGGATGGAGACATAGATGGGCAGAAGGGGGATGTGCCCTGGGCGCCAAGGCACTACGTGGATAAGAGGTGCTAAGAGCAGATGAAAACTCAGCTTTCCAGCCACCTGAATAATAGGAGTGACACTGCCATCATTCCTGTCATTTAGAGCAGAGTACAGTACAGGCTGCAATAGCTGCTGAAGGGAGGATTTTGCTCCCTGCTCCTTCCAGCTGCAGGACTGGAATCCCCCCCACCTCCTCCAGCAGCTTTAGGCTCTGGTGTAGACAACCCCGAGGAAGTTTTTTGTCTGGGCAGGATAGGAATAGCCAGCTTCAGAGATCCAGCCCTCCCAGCTGCCTGCCTGGAAGAGGTAGATGGGAGCGAGTATGCTGAGGTAAAATTAGCTGGCGGTATTTGAAGTCATTGCTCCTGCTCCCTGAACAAGACTAGAGCACAGAAAGTAGGGGAATGGGACTGGAGCAGTCTAGAATCGAGGGGTTAATATTGCCATGACCACCAATGCAGGTGGGGAATGGGGGTTTAACTTTCTCTGCCACTGACCACCCCACTTTCATTGGTGGTCAGTGGCAGTGAATGTTAACCCTCCACCCCCCCCACCTTGCATTGGTCTTCATGGCAGTAACATTTTAACCCACCACTCCCCTGTATTTGTTGTAATGTCAGTGAAAGTTAACCGCCTCATTCCACATTGGCGGTCATGGGAGGGGTTACATTTCAATGCCACTGACCACTTATGTGGGGGAGGGGGTTAATATTACTGACATACTGACACCTGTCCTAGGGGTTATTAATGTGGTCACTGAAATCAATGCTGGGAGTTATTAATGTGTCCTTTGATACCTGTGTTGGGGGTTATTATGGTCGTCCACTGGCACCAGTACTGGGGGTTATTAATGTGTCCACTGACACCAATTCTGGGGGTTATTAATGTGTCCGCTGACATCAATACTGGGGGCAATTCTTGCGCTTGGGTAGGGGGGGGCACTGGTTGACCTTGTCCCGTCACTGAGTGTTATAATCCTATATACACTGTGAATAACCTGCCCATGGCATAACACAGGCATATACAGGTTTTAGTGCAAAAGGAAAGAAAAACTGCACTGTCTTATAAAGATATTGAAAAATATATGTATACTAGCGGCCTGCACAACAGGTAACTGTAATGAGTGAATAAAATTTAAATATAAAAAAGTGCGGCGCTCATAGAGCACGAAAATAACAATCAATGTCTAAAAGTGATGATACTAAATAATGATACAGTATCCAAAAATAAAAATTCATATATGAATGTGTGTCACTAAAAATAGTGAACAAACAAATATGATAAATCAAATGGATTGTGAGTCAAAAGATCATATATATGGAAAGGGTTGGTAGACCTACTAATCACATAATCGCATAGATCACATATACAATAAATATGACAGTACAAAAATCTTGAATATATATCACCATATAAACAAAACCATATAGCAATGTGAGTTACAAATAGTGATCTAAGCAAAAAACACCACCTAATAGTGACATAAATTCAACATTGGTGCGTTGAGAAATATATAACAGGTGACTTGGTGCAAGTTGTCTGTTGTAGTCCACCACCTCTTGGGAATGCGCTTAACAGATAGCGTGAACTCAGATAGGCTTACGCCGTATGAGTCACAAAAGGCAGTTGGTGTCACTACACCCGTGGGAGCATCTACTTGGGGATGGTGCCAAACGACAAGATCCTTCACTGGATATATCCAAAGAACTCTCAGGAGGGAGGGATGATGGATGTTATACCACTGGTAGTACTCAAATTAGTGGGACCAATAAAGAGAAAAATTGAGCCACATAGTATAATACCATAGGGGATTTATTTTGACAAAGCATATAAAAATGGGTACTCACATTTAAAACGACATGTAAAAGCATATAGTGGTGTACCGGTAACGCAGTGGTAACAGCTAACCGAGTCCCGACGCGGTTCGCCTCATACAGGCATCATCTGGGGGTGCTGGTCCACTGCGGCCACTGCGTATATATAGGATGGGGGTACCTGAATTAGGGCCAGACTGCCATCACCTGTGTGGTCGTGCTGAAATGACACTTCCTGTATCTGCAAAGATGGCGCCTATGGCTTGTGTGTCAAGCCTCCTTTTGGTATACACACTAAAGGTGTTTGCAAGCATGGCCCCAGAGGCTTGAGTATCAAGCCTCATTTTGATAACAGAGGAAGGTCAATGATAAAGAAAGCACTTCCATATGTCAGCTGAAATGACACTTCCTGTATCTGCAAAGATGGCGTCTATGGCTTGTGTGTCAAGCCTCCTTTTGGTATACACACTAAAGGTGTTTGCAAGCATGGCCCCAGAGGCTTGAGTATCAAGCCTCATTTTGATAACAGAGGAAGTTCAATGATAAAGAAAGCACTTCCATGTGTCAGCTGAAATGACACTTCCTGTATCTGCAAAGATGGCGTCTATGGCTTTTGTGTCAAGCCTCCTTTTGGTATACACACTAAAGGTGTTTACAAGCATGGCCCCAGAGGCTTGAGTATCAAGCCTCATTTTGATAACAGAGGAAGGTCAATGATAAAGAAAGCACTTCCATATGTCAGCTGAAATGACACTTCCTGTATCTGCAAAGATGGCGCCCTCCAATCTGGGAGACACTACATTAAGCCGGCACCGGCACTCATTAGAGTACCGGATGCTGGAGGCACCTGAACTGGCCACATCTCTCCTGATCAGTAAGTTCACTTACAACCTAATTAACTATCCATTACTATTTGCTTTTTTGCACACTAAAATAGCTGCATTCCATCTTACTTACTACCTTCATTGTTCTCAGGGGACAAACTCCTACCTGTGTTACCAAACCTTGAATATTGTATTGGATCAATACTGCTAACCAGTACCATACTATATATAAACATATTCCCATGCAGGTATGTTTCTTTTCCATTCCAAACCCACTTCGAATGACTCATGAATCTCTGCTATACTATTTATACTAAGTTTATAATATTAACTCCTTATAGGTGCCTCCCTTAAAGTAAGCACTGAGACTTGTTGTCCTTTCCACAGTGATATGCTATACATTTGTAGTTTATTTTTTCCACAACTGAGCAACACTGTGTTCTATTGTTTATTATAAAATAATGCAAATCCAAAAATTGTAGCGCTAATACATGCACAATGAGTGAATGTGTATTACAACGTTCTAGACCAAACATTAATGATGTGAACCAAAAATGTGAATGATAGTACTGGAAGTGACCCCAGTGGGAACAAAAATATAAAGTTCATATAAGTGATAACATCAACTGATAAGTCCCTCTAATCAGCTCAATAGGAAGAAGCAGGGTAAAACAAGCTTGACTGATGTCGCTGTGAGGCGTGTGTACTCTTACCGGAAGTGTTGGATGTGGGTACCGTACGGCATCCACATCAGACAGGCTTAGAGATGGAGGGTCTTGCATCTAGGGGTCGAGAGGAGACCACCACGGAATGGAACTCAAACAGCTTCCAAGACAGGACACTGGATCTGTCAGCAACAGCAAGGTATACTCGGCATCCGGGCATCCGATGGTCACGGGGATGATCCCAAGGACCGAGGAAATGGGATAAAAAAATGGAGACAACTCCGATGGTGCAGGTCAAACGGATATGGATTTATTCACATATTCATGTGACAAATATAAAAAATAGATAAAATCTCGAGAAAATATGGAAATGGGTCGGCAATATGAGGGGTGTGAGACAGCAGGCCCGACGCGTTTCGACTCTATCGGTCTTCCACAGGGGCATATCTCTAACCCCCCCACATTGCCACAAACAATTTATAGACATGGAACTGACAAAACATCCCGCCCCCTTGGTCGGAAACAGGAAGTAGACGCCTCCCGCCCAGACCAAATACAATAAGGGGGGAGGGTTAAATGATGTCCATACATTCAAATATAGGCTTCAGGGGAATCTAAAAACACTGAATAACAAAGCAACGATCCTAATATATCCTGAATGTGAGATGGATCTCGCGGCCAATACATGGATGCTACCAAGATTAAATGAGTGCATAATAAAACAGATACCCCCGCTAGTAAGCCTGTCTGATGCTCAGGCTGTATGGGCCAATCAGAGGCCGAAAAACAATGTTCCCGCCAAAATAATAGTCCAGTCACGGCCCTCTACCAGACCGGATATCCGGGAGTGGCCAAACAATGCGTGGAATGACGGTGGTACGCGATGGCGTAAATACATTGCGGGTCAGAGCATAGCACATAAGCCTGGTCAGGTGACCTGGGGCATATCGAAACCGGAAATAAACAAAGTAAAATAACCGAAAATAAGTGCCGCACGTTGGTGCGCAATGGCGTCACATCCGCAGGGAGGCGGAGAACGCGGAAAAAGAATAGTGAAAATAGACCGGAAAAGTCTAGTGCGTGATGACGTCATGCGTCGATGTGCATAGTACGGACCACATCCAATACGCTGGATGTCCATACCAGTGATGACGTGTGCTGCCCGTAAAGCAACGACGTCTAACGTAATGGCGTCACCGCTAAGGCGTGATAGGTGTAGGAAAAACACAAAAGACTAAACAGTGTGTATATGCAGAGGGATGATCTAAGTGCGTAATGACGTCACATTATAACGTACAGACCCGGTCCTGTGCGCACAGCGTCCCTGCTGGCGGTGACGTATACTACAAGTAAAACAGCAACGTCCAACATGACAGCGTCAACATTAAACCACAATGGATGTGAAGGACTGTCCGCATGCGAAACACCGCTAGATGGACAGACCACAGGGACATCATGTAAAAAATGTGAAAAGTGACTGAGGCTCAGCAAGGAAGGACACTAAGAGTGCCACTGTCCATATACGAAAAGTAAAATAACTATAAATTGTATGTAATGAGAGTGATATACAATCCAGGTGAACTGGTTACAAGAGTATATTATGAAAAGCATGAAAAAATGCTAAATTAAACTAAACGTGAATGTGTATTGATGTGCGTATCGTAAATGGGATCAGAACGCAGTGACACTGAGTGACAATCTCACATCCAGTTTACATTATACATCAACAAAATCAATATTAGAAAAATGGTATAAAGGATAAATGTAAATAAGGGAAATGAGGGAAAAGAGGGTCCCCGTTGTAATAGATCCTAGACTGCCCATAGGAGCGAAGTGCCACTCACCCCCGGTTAATGAAACAGTTGATATCCCACTCAACGTTCATGCCGAAGGGTGAGTAGCACTTGGACTCATGGATCCAATAGGTTTCCAACCTAGAGACCCCTCGTAGGTTGGACTCCCCACGCCAGTGGGGGACGAATTTATCGATTACTTGAAACTGGGTCCCTGATGGGTCTCTATTATGATGTTCGCGGTAATGGCGGGGGACACTATGTTTAATGCACCCCTTTCGAATTTTGGCCAAATGTTCGTTAACACGTATGGAGAACGTACGAATAGTACGTCCGACATACTGCAATTTGCACGGACACGTGATCAGGTACACTATAAATTTGGTGGCACATGTGGTAAAGTGTTTCATAGCGTAGGTGCGTGCAGTGACAGTAGAACGGAAATTGTCTGTCATTCGTCTGCCTAGTGTGTTGTGTAGGCAGACGTTGCATCTTTTGCATGGGAAATACCCCTTACAATGCTGAAAGAATGAAGTCATCCAGGGGGGGTCGACGACATTGGGAGCGATGTCGCCCTGAACTGACCGGGCACCCCTAAAAATGATGCCCGCCCGTTCAGGGAGAGAAGGTCCCAAGACACGATCACTGCGTAGGACCTTCCAATGTCTAGCTATGATTTTCTTGACCTCTTTATGTTGGGTGGAAAAAGAGGTAAAGAAAGACCACCTGAATTTGTTATCTCTGGGGGTCTTAGGATGGTCAACTAATAGGGACTTCCTATCTACCACAGCCACAGATTTTATATCTGCATCTAGGGTATCTGGTTGGTATCCCTTTTCTACAAACCTTTGTTTCAAAGTCTGGCACTGTTGAAAAAAGGTAGAATCGTTCGTACAGTTCCTCCTCATTCGAAGGAACTGTCCTCTTGGGACTGATTTGAGCCAATGATAATGGTGACAGCTCCCGACAGGAATATAACCATTCCTGTCGGTGGGCTTAAAGTAGGTTTTAAACTCAAAGCCTCGTGCAGTGGACTCTATCTCCAGGTCAAGAAAATGTATATTCGTAAAACTGGCCTCGTAGCTCAAGACTATCCCCCGATCATTCCGATTGAGGGTGGTCATGAACTCGTCTAAGGAAGGCATATCACCCTTCCATAGGAGGAGGACGTCGTCTATGTATCTGGTCCATAGGACAAGTTCGGGACGCCCAAGGGCATAGACGACGTCCTCCTCCCACTGGGCCATGAAAAGATTGGCCACACTAGGGGCGTATTTGGCCCCCATGGCCACCCCCTTAATTTGGGAGTAAAAAGTGCCCTGGAACCAAAAATAATTATGTTTGGTGGCAAATCGCAATAAATCCAAAATAAAGTTCTTCTGGATCGAGGAAAGGGATGAGAGACTGGATAAGTAGAACTCAACCGCGCCAATGCCCAAATGGTGGGAGATACAGGTATATAGCGCGGAAACATCCGCTGTGACCATAATCAAACCCTCCTGGTATTCGACTGATTCGAGCAACCGAATCACGTCTTTGGTATCCTTAAGATACGAGGGGATTAATCTAACTAATGGCTGTAAATAAAAATCTATGTACCTACCAATCCTCGAGGTCACGGAATCGATGCCACTAACGATGGGGCGACCAGGAGGATTGGTAGGACACTTGTGGACCTTGGGGAGATAATAAATGATAGGGATTCTGGGAGCCAAAGGGACAAGGAACTCCCTCTCCTTGCAGTTGAGTACACTGAGAGAGAAACCTTCCTCAATTAATTCGATCAGGGCCTTCTTATATTTCGTGGTGGGATCACCACTTAGAATGGTGTATGTGGACCGATCATCCAACTGTCTTAGCATCTCCCTATTGTAATCCTCTCGGTCCAGTACCACAATCCCGCCTCCCTTATCAGCGGGGCGGACAATAATGTTTTTATTTTTGCACAAGGATTTTAGTCCCTGGGATATGGCTGGATCTTGGTGTACCTTTTTAACAGGGAGAGCTTCTAAATCGTTTAGGACCAAATTCTTAAACACGTTGATGGAATGAGACGTGGTATTAGGTGGATTAAAAAGTGACGGATTGGACAATCCGGAATGAACGCTGGAAGAGGGGATCTCATTACCAGTCGTGGTAGAAGGAACGGTTAAAAAATGCCGTTGAATATTCAACTTTCTGATGTATTTCTGCACATCGACAAAGGTTGAAAAACGGTCCAATGGCCGTGGAGGAACGAACTTCAAACCCTTGTCAAGTACCCGGGTTTCTGCATCAGAAAGTTGAATTTTACTAAGATTATAGATGCCTGCACCAATGGGAGTTAAACCCTTTTTCTTTTGCCTCTGGAGGCGTCGCCCCCCTCTGGTACCTCGTTTCGTTTTGGACTTGGAGGGTAACTGGGGGGGTCCCTGTAAAAACCCGAAGGCTGGGAAGCCCCTCGGGGTTGGGAATTGTGATGGTAAGGATGGGAATTGCGCATGGGTTCTCTACCTTGGTTGCTATGTGGGTGTTGCTCCCCATACATCCCATGATTCCCATACTCACGAGGTGGTACGTGTCTGATGTAATCTTTGACAGGTGTACTTTGGGAGTAATGGTTCCTGTCATCCTGCCAATATGCAGGGGGTGTACCATATGACTCAGCCCGGCGGGAGCCTCCTCTCCCTTTCTGCTGACTTTTCCTCCCCCTTGTGAGATGATTATTGCCCCTGGAGTTGTGTCTTCCCCTGTTGTGATTGTTCTGAACATATGTATTGGGGGTGTACTCAACTGGGGTGTAAAAGTCATCCCTGGAGCCTCTCTGGAGATTGGACGGTGGGGGCTCATAAGTCAACCTACGATCAGACTGAAGTACAACCGGTTCAACTGTGTCCATAAGAGGAGCATTGTCAACAGTATTACTGTTAGTGACAAGCTTTTTTTTGCCAATTAAAGACTAAATTGTTTTTGTAGTCAGTTAAATCACGGTTGTACTTTTTCTGTTTCTTGTTTTTCTGGTCTTTTTCTTCCTTTTCTAGGAAGTTTTTAAGGTTGGTCGAGAGGGTGACATAGTCATGTGAACCATTAAAAGGTGTTAGTTTAGTTTTGAGATCTTCGATCTCTTGATCTATAGTTACAAGTCTAGCTTGTTTGCGTTCAACCAAAAAATCATTAAGCTTAATCCCGACATCATTAAAATATCTGGACCATGATTCAAGGTCTGAGTCTCCCTGTTGGGGGGATACATCCCATCTCAAACCTCTTGGTACCATACGCTCCTTAGTGTATTGTTCCAAAAACGCTATATCCCACTGTAGATGGATTTCAGTGGTCATAACGTTTTTGAGCCTAAGAAATAAACCACTAAGTTCGGTGTCCGTATTGGTGGTTACAAAAACACCATTAGTATTGAGGGACCTGGAGATCCTATACTCAAAAACATCCATTAAGATGTTATGAAGTAGCAGCAGTGATAAAAATTGTCAGCAAGAGAAAATAAATTGGGGAAAACACCGCGCTACTCAAATTAAACGATGTAAAAAGCCGCTAACAAACAAAACAAACAAAGTCAAAAAAGCATGCAAATCCAAAAATTGTAGCGCTAATACATGCACAATGAGTGAATGTGTATTACAACGTTCTAGACCAAACATTAATGATGTGAACCAAAAATGTGAATGATAGTACTGGAAGTGACCCCAGTGGGAACAAAAATATAAAGTTCATATAAGTGATAACATCAACTGATAAGTCCCTCTAATCAGCTCAATAGGAAGAAGCAGGGTAAAACAAGCTTGACTGATGTCGCTGTGAGGCGTGTGTACTCTTACCGGAAGTGTTGGATGTGGGTACCGTACGGCATCCACATCAGACAGGCTTAGAGATGGAGGGTCTTGCATCTAGGGGTCGAGAGGAGACCACCACGGAATGGAACTCAAACAGCTTCCAAGACAGGACACTGGATCTGTCAGCAACAGCAAGGTATACTCGGCATCCGGGCATCCGATGGTCACGGGGATGATCCCAAGGACCGAGGAAATGGGATAAAAAAATGGAGACAACTCCGATGGTGCAGGTCAAACGGATATGGATTTATTCACATATTCATGTGACAAATATAAAAAATAGATAAAATCTCGAGAAAATATGGAAATGGGTCGGCAATATGAGGGGTGTGAGACAGCAGGCCCGACGCGTTTCGACTCTATCGGTCTTCCACAGGGGCATATCTCTAACCCCCCCACATTGCCACAAACAATTTATAGACATGGAACTGACAAAACATCCCGCCACCTTGGTCGGAAACAGGAAGTAGACGCCTCCCGCCCAGACCAAATACAATAAGGGGGAGGGTTAAATGATGTCCATACATTCAAATATAGGCATCAGGGGAATCTAAAAACACTGAATAACAAAGCAACGATCCTAATATATCCTGAATGTGAGATGGATCTCGCGGCCAATACATGGATGCTACTAAGATTAAATGAGTGCATAATAAAACAGATACCCCCGCTAGTAAGCCTGTCTGATGCTCAGGCTGTATGGGCCAATCAGAGGCCGAAAAACAATGTTCCCGCCAAAATAATAGTCCAGTCACGGCCCTCTACCAGACCGGATATCCGGGAGTGGCCAAACAATGCGTGGAATGACGGTGGTACGCGATGGCGTAAATACATTGCGGGTCAGAGCATAGCACATAAGCCTGGTCAGGTGACCTGGGGCATATCGAAACCAGAAATAAACAAAGTAAAATAACCGAAAATAAGTGCCGCAATTGGTGCGCAATGGCGTCACATCCGCAGGGAGGCGGAGAACGCGGAAAAAGAATAGTGAAAATAGACCGGAAAAGTCTAGTGCGTGATGACGTCATGCGTCGATGTGCATAGTACGGACCACATCCAATACGCTGGATGTCCATACCAGTGATGACGTGTGCTGCCCGTAAAGCAACGACGTCTAACGTAATGGCGTCACCGCTAAGGCGTGATAGGTGTAGGAAAAACACAAAAGACTAAACAGTGTGTATATGCAGAGGGATGATCTAAGTGCGTAATGACGTCACATTATAACGTACAGACCCCGTCCTGTGCGCACAGCGTCCCTGCTGGCGGTGACGTATACTACAAGTAAAACAGCAACGTCCAACATGACAGCGTCAACATTAAACCACAATGGATGTGAAGGACTGTCCGCATGCAAAACACCGCTAGATGGACAGACCACAGGGACATCATGTAAAAAATGTGAAAAGTGACTGAGGCTCAGCAAGGAAGGACACTAAGAGTGCCACTGTCCATATACGAAAAGTTAAATAACTATAAATTGTATGTAATGAGAGTGATATACAATCCAGGTGAACTGGTTACAAGAGTATATTATGAAAAGCATGAAAAAATGCTAAATTAAACTAAACGTGAATGTGTATTGATGTGCGTATCGTAAATGGGATCAGAACGCAGTGACACTGAGTGACAATCTCACATCCAGTTTACATTATACATCAACAAAATCAATATTAGAAAAATGGTATAAAGGATAAATGTAAATAAGGGAAATGAGGGAAAAGAGGGTCCCCGTTGTAATAGATCCTAGACTGCCCATAGGAGCGAAGTGCCACTCACCCCCGGTTAATGAAACAGTTGATATCCCACTCAACGTTCATGCCGAAGGGTGAGTAGCACTTCAACTCATGGATCCAATAGGTTTCCAACCTAGAGACCCCTCGTAGGTTGGACTCCCCACGCCAGTGGGGGACGAATTTATCGATTACTTGAAACTGGGTCCCTGATGGGTCTCTATTATGATGTTCGCGGTAATGGCGGGGGACACTATGTTTAATGCACCCCTTTCGAATTTTGGCCAAATGTTCGTTAACACGTATGGAGAAAGTACGAATAGTACGTCCGACATACTGCAATTTGCACGGACACGTGATCAGGTACACTATAAATTTGGTGGCACATGTGGTAAAGTGTTTCATAGCGTAGGTGCGTGCAGTGACAGTAGAACGGAAATTGTCTGTCATTCGTCTGCCTAGTGTGTTGTGTAGGCAGACGTTGCATCTTTTGCATGGGAAATACCCTCCAAGTCCAAAACGAAACGAGGTACCAGAGGGGGGCGACGCCTCCAGAGGCAAAAGAAAAAGGGTTTAACTCCCATTGGTGCAGGCATCTATAATCTTAGTAAAATTCAACTTTCTGATGCAGAAACCCGGGTACTTGACAAGGGTTTGAAGTTCGTTCCTCCACGGCCATTGGACCGTTTTTCAACCTTTGTCGATGTGCAGAAATACATCAGAAAGTTGAATATTCAACTGCATTTTTTAACCGTTCCTTCTACCACGACTGGTAATGAGATCCCCTCTTCCAGCGTTCATTCCGGATTGTCCAATCCGTCACTTTTTAATCCACCTAATACCACGTCTCATTCCATCAACGTGTTTAAGAATTTGGTCCTAAACGATTTAGAAGCTCTCCCTGTTAAAAAGGTACACCAAGATCCAGCCATATCCCAGGGACTAAAATCCTTGTGCAAAAATAAAAACATTATTGTCCGCCCCGCTGATAAGGGAGGCGGGATTGTGGTACTGGACCGAGAGGATTACAATAGGGAGATGCTAAGACAGTTGGATGATCGGTCCACATACACCATTCTAAGTGGTGATCCCACCACGAAATATAAGAAGGCCCTGATCGAATTAATTGAGGAAGGTTTCTCTCTCAGTGTACTCAACTGCAAGGAGAGGGAGTTCCTTGTCCCTTTGGCTCCCAGAATCCCTATCATTTATTATCTCCCCAAGGTCCACAAGTGTCCTACCAATCCTCCTGGTCGCCCCATCGTTAGTGGCATCGATTCCGTGACCTCGAGGATTGGTAGGTACATAGATTTTTATTTACAGCCATTAGTTAGATTAATCCCCTCGTATCTTAAGGATACCAAAGACGTGATTCGGTTGCTCGAATCAGTCGAATACCAGGAGGGTTTGATTATGGTCACAGCGGATGTTTCCGCGCTATATACCTGTATCTCCCACCATTTGGGCATTGGCGCGGTTGAGTTCTACTTATCCAGTCTCTCATCCCTTTCCTCGATCCAGAAGAACTTTATTTTGGATTTATTGCGATTTGCCACCAAACATAATTATTTTTGGTTCCAGGGCACTTTTTACTCCCAAATTAAGGGAGTGGCCATGGGGGCCAAATACGCCCCTAGTGTGGCCAATCTTTTCATGGCCCAGTGGGAGGAGGACGTCGTCTATGCCCTTGGGCGTCCCGAACTTGTCCTATGGACCAGATACATAGACGACGTCCTCCTCCTATGGAAGGGTGATATGCCTTCCTTAGACGAGTTCATGACCACCCTCAATCGGAATGATCGGGGGATAGTCTTGAGCTACGAGGCCAGTTTTACGAATATACATTTTCTTGACCTGGAGATAGAGTCCACTGCACGAGGCTTTGAGTTTAAAACCTACTTTAAGCCCACCGACAGGAATGGTTATATTCCTGTCGGGAGCTGTCACCATGATCATTGGCTCAAATCAGTCCCAAGAGGACAGTTCCTTCGAATGAGGAGGAACTGTACGAACGATTCTACCTTTTTTCAACAGTGCCAGACTTTGAAACAAAGGTTTGTAGAAAAGGGATACCAACCAGATACCCTAGATGCAGATATAAAATCTGTGGCTGTGGTAGATAGGAAGTCCCTATTAGTTGACCATCCTAAGACCCCCAGAGATAACAAATTCAGGTGGTCTTTCTTTACCTCTTTTTCCACCCAACATAAAGAGGTCAAGAAAATCATAGCTAGACATTGGAAGGTCCTACGCAGTGATCGTGTCTTGGGACCTTCTCTCCCTGAACGGGCGGGCATCATTTTTAGGGGTGCCCGGTCCGTTCAGGGCGACATCGCTCCCAATGTCGTCGACCCCCCCAGGATGACTTCATTCTTTCAGCATTGTAAGGGGTATTTCCCATGCAAAAGATGCAACGTCTGCCTACACAACACACTAGGCAGACGAATGACAGACAATTTCCGTTCTACTGTCACTGCACGCACCTACGCTATGAAACACTTTACCACATGTGCCACCAAATTTATAGTGTACCTGATCACGTGTCCGTGCAAATTGCAGTATGTCGGACGTACTATTCGTACGTTCTCCATACGTGTTAACGAACATTTGGCCAAAATTCGAAAGGGGTGCATTAAACATAGTGTCCCCCGCCATTACCGCGAACATCATAATAGAGACCCATCAGGGACCCAGTTTCAAGTAATCGATAAATTCGTCCCCCACTGGCGTGGGGAGTCCAACCTACGAGGGGTCTCTAGGTTGGAAACCTATTGGATCCATGAGTTGAAGTGCTACTCACCCTTCGGCATGAACGTTGAGTGGGATATCAACTGTTTCATTAACCGGGGGTGAGTGGCACTTCGCTCTTATGGGCAGTCTAGGATCTATTACAACGGGGACCCTCTTTTCCCTCATTTCCCTTATTTACATTTATCCTTTATACCATTTTTCTAATATTGATTTTGTTGATGTATAATGTAAACTGGATGTGAGATTGTCACTCAGTGTCACTGCGTTCTGATCCCATTTACGATACGCACATCAATACACATTCACGTTTAGTTTAATTTAGCATTTTTTCATGCTTTTCATAATATACTCTTGTAACCAGTTCACCTGGATTGTATATCACTCTCATTACATACAATTTATAGTTATTTTACTTTTCGTATATGGACAGTGGCACTCTTAGTGTCCTTCCTTGCTGAGCCTCAGTCACTTTTCACATTTTTTACATGATGTCCCTGTGGTCTGTCCATCTAGCGGTGTTTCGCATGCGGACAGTCCTTCACATCCATTGTGGTTTAATGTTGACGCTGTCATGTTGGACGTTGCTGTTTTACTTGTAGTATACGTCACCGCCAGCAGGGACGCTGTGCGCACAGGACCGGGTCTGTACGTTATAATGTGACGTCATTACGCACTTAGATCATCCCTCTGCATATACACACTGTTTAGTCTTTTGTGTTTTTCCTACACCTATCACGCCTTAGCGGTGACGCCATTACGTTAGACGTCGTTGCTTTACGGGCAGCACACGTCATCACTGGTATGGACATCCAGCGTATTGGATGTGGTCCGTACTATGCACATCGACGCATGACGTCATCACGCACTAGACTTTTCCGGTCTATTTTCACTATTCTTTTTCCGCGTTCTCCGCCTCCCTGCGGATGTGACGCCATTGCGCACCAACGTGCGGCACTTATTTTCGGTTATTTTACTTTGTTTATTTCCGGTTTCGATATGCCCCAGGTCACCTGACCAGGCTTATGTGCTATGCTCTGACCCGCAATGTATTTACGCCATCGCGTACCACCGTCATTCCACGCATTGTTTGGCCACTCCCGGATATCCGGTCTGGTAGAGGGCCGTGACTGGACTATTATTTTGGCGGGAACATTGTTTTTCGGCCTCTGATTGGCCCATACAGCCTGAGCATCAGACAGGCTTACTAGCGGGGGTATCTGTTTTATTATGCACTCATTTAATCTTGGTAGCATCCATGTATTGGCCGCGAGATCCATCTCACATTCAGGATATATTAGGATCGTTGCTTTGTTATTCAGTGTTTTTAGATTCCCCTGAAGCCTATATTTGAATGTATGGACATCATTTAACCCTCCCCCTTATTGTATTTGGTCTGGGCGGGAGGCGTCTACTTCCTGTTTCCGACCAAGGGGGCGGGATGTTTTGTCAGTTCCATGTCTATAAATTGTTTGTGGCAATGTGGGGGGGTTAGAGATATGCCCCTGTGGAAGACCGATAGAGTCGAAACGCGTCGGGCCTGCTGTCTCACACCCCTCATATTGCCGACCCATTTCCATATTTTCTCGAGATTTTATCTATTTTTTATATTTGTCACATGAATATGTGAATAAATCCATATCCGTTTGACCTGCACCATCGGAGTTGTCTCCATTTTTTATCCCATTTCCTCGGTCCTTGGGATCATCCCCGTGACCATCGGATGCCCGGATGCCGAGTATACCTTGCTGTTGCTGACAGATCCAGTGTCCTGTCTTGGAAGCTGTTTGAGTTCCATTCCGTGGTGGTCTCCTCTCGACCCCTAGATGCAAGACCCTCCATCTCTAAGCCTGTCTGATGTGGATGCCGTACGGTACCCACATCCAACACTTCCGGTAAGAGTACACACGCCTCACAGCGACATCAGTCAAGCTTGTTTTACCCTGCTTCTTCCTATTGAGCTGATTAGAGGGACTTATCAGTTGATGTTATCACTTATATGAACTTTATATTTTTGTTCCCACTGGGGTCACTTCCAGTACTATCATTCACATTTTTGGTTCACATCATTAATGTTTGGTCTAGAACGTTGTAATACACATTCACTCATTGTGCATGTATTAGCGCTACAATTTTTGGATTTGCATGCTTTTTTGACTTTGTTTGTTTTGTTTGTTAGCGGCTTTTTACATCGTTTAATTTGAGTAGCGCGGTGTTTTCCCCAATTTATTATAAAATAATGATTAGCCCTAATATATGTAATCTAATGATGATACTTATTGCTAGGTCTAGTATGTCTCCTGCTACCCACAGAAAGGTGACCACCCGGCGACCCCGTCTTGGTTTCAGTCGATTTCTTTTACGTTTTCTATCCATTAGTGATTTCCGGGTAAGCTGGGGCTGGGTACATTAGGCAGTATATTACATCTAACTAGGACGGGTTGATTGGATGTATGGATGCACTCCCACTCTCCTCCTCACCCCCCCCCCCCCCTCCCCACCTTGAGCGTTGATTGCCTGAATCCATGCACTGTCAATAACTATTATTATTTCTTCTACATAGATACAACCTTTTGCATAGTAGGCCAGCCCTCAGGAAGCCATCTGTATGGCGAAACATGTCGGATGCTATAATGGCCTGCATCACCTACTCCAGGTTTTTCCATCCAATATAATTGAAAAATTCCTTGTTGCAAGATATTGTATTTTGAACCAAGCAAATTATGTTTTCTATATGTGATGACCTGTTTAAATGGGGGCCTTTGAGCATATGTATCAATTTTGCCACTAGGCATTGATAAATGTTTATTCTTTTGTTAAACTGTGTTCAAAATATTTCAAATAAAATTATATATTTTTAAATTAAGCATTGAATTGTCAGCAACCCCCATCTTTTTTCTGATTTTTGCACTGATATAATCCCTACCATCCACTCCTTCCATACATCTAACTACAAAGGGATGAGGTGCTGTATAACGTAGTGGATCCATCTATACACACATTGCTATATGGTTTTGTTTATATGGTGATATATATTCAAGATTTTTCTACTGTATTTATTGTATATGTGATCTATGAGATTATGTGATTAGTAGGTCTACCAACCCTTTCCATATATATGATCTTTTGATTCACAATCCATTTGATTTATCATATTTGTTTGTTCACTATTTTTAGTGACACACATTCATATATAAATTTTTATTTTTGGATACTGTATCATTATTTAGTATCATCACTTTTAGACATTGATATTTTCGTGCTCTATGAGCGCCGCACTTTTGCATATACAGGTTTTATCTGCTGCAATGGAATACATCGAAAGTGTTTTTAAATATGCTGCTATCAACATCTATATCAATAATATGAGGACGAAAACTGGAATGTGTAGGTAGCAAGATGTTGTTATATTTATTTGCAGTAGATTGATAACATTGATATTATGGGAATATTAGACTGTGGTAATATATGAATATTGATTGCAAAACGTAGGCATTATTCATCTGATCGCTATTCCCCTACAGACCTTTTTTCTTCTTTTTTATGTTTTCTTCTTTAGGCAAAGCAATGCATCCACACTGATACAAGTTGGAAGTATGAAGGATTACTGCAGAGGAAATGCATTAAGCATACGTTGAGAATCTCCAAGTACTAAGAATCACATTCTACCCAAAGAAGTACATCAAATGATGAACAATTTCTTTATTTTTTAGTTTCAGGTGAAGCTACCTAGTATTAGTGACAAGATACCTACTGCAAGTCTTCTGTTAATACTTTAGTTTTCATATTGACAGTATATTGGTGGGTTAGGCTCAAATCAGAACAACATCAAAGAGAAAAAAAATACCAGAAATGTGGAGCTATGATTTAGATTACATTTTAACAGGATTTTTATTTGAAATCAGATAAATACGTTCCAAAAGCTTCAAAGCATAACGTGTGCAATGTCCTACAGTTCCTTGTCTCAGCCTGGGAAGAAAAGCCTGTCCCCTGCCAGCATGCTGCAGAGAAGGACCCTTGTAGGAAGTGGCGGGGGTCTCTATACAGAAGTCCGAAAGCTAAAGCCCTCCAATCAGCAGGGGGCAAGCGTTTTACTGATTGCAGTGCTATGAGCCTGATTCAGCAGGGGGGTAAAATTTATAGAAAAATATGAGTATGGCTGAGAAAGTCAGCACCACATCCCTTAATAGACTGAAAACAATATACCATACAGGATGAGACTGTAGAGGTGCTGGAAACCACCTCTCAGAATAAAAGGTCAATACACTGTTAAAGGTAAATAGTATTTATTACAAAAATAGTAAAAAAGACACACTAGACATACTAGGGGTCTAACTTGTCTATATTTCCTGGTGTTCGCTCCCTGATATCTGGGGTTGGTGTCTGTGGCACGGAGGTAGGACCGGTTCTGATCTTGCCCACGTGTCTGTTTCACTTTTCAGCATCTCTGACCGGCGTCGGAGTGAGGGGTACCTGCATCTCTCTTGACATCGCTAACTGTTCTGTTTCTATATAAACTGTAAGTCAGTGTACAATCAATAAAGTAAATTAGAAATTCTTTGTTTATGGAATGTATATTATGTTTATATTTTTGTTTTTCAGTTGTTCCAAACCACACATAACCCCTGAACCCTGATGAAGCCAATACAGGCAAAGCGCGTTGGTACGGAGCGAGTCATCATTCCCTGCTGTAAGGAACCACCACTTGTGCTTTTAAGGGGTTAGACCCCTAGTATGTCTATTGTATCTTTTTTTACTATTTTTGTAATAAATTCTTTTTCACCTTTAACAATGTATTGACTTTTATTCTGAAAGGGAGTTTTCAGCACCTCTAAAGTCCCATCCTGTATGGTATATTGTTTTCAGCAGGGGGTAAGCCAGACCTCTGTAGAGATACCACTGCTACCACATGGATAGCAAACTTAATTAAAGTTTAATTGAGCTTTAAAATAACATTGGTATATAGCAAAGTATTGGTTTTACAAAGCACTACGGTAGCATGCTAAAACAACAAATTCATTTATTTTGATCATGGAATTGCATAGGTTTTTGAAACGGGCATGCACTGTTAACAAAAATCAATTGAGAATACATCATTCAAATTAACTGCTGGCTTCATTGCAGAAACAAGTCTGTCGCCTTCAAGCTCCAACTCTGATCTTGCAAAACTATGTAACACGGTCTTGTGTTTGTATTCTATTTCTGTATCTGTGAGCTATGATGATATCATTCACACAAGACCTGAGATACACTTGCCAAACTATAGCAGCGACTAAACAGGATATTTACTATAGTCTTCTAAATTTGGTAAGTCCAGCTCTAATCCGCGGCTGTTGATTTGATCTTTAAACAAATGCTTTCAATGGAAGTGACAAAGTGTCCTCTGCAAAGGTTTTTACAAACAGAAGCTGCTTTGATTTTGTACGATGGTGAGAGCGTGAAGTAGTTGTCAGACCATGATGCCTGTGTTACAAGACCTCTGCCTTAAGGGGGAAAGGAAAGTTTCTTTATGGATAATTAAGGACTGTACACCACAGGTGGAGCCCAGAAGATACCTACAAAAGGAGACTTTATAGCAAATCAAGCATAAAAACACTTGATGTACTTCACTGGAAAAATGACAGCGGTATAGCATGGTTGAGAAACTTTTAAAACTGCTTTGGGACTTTCCAGTACCGTCTAAATACAGTGAGTAACTGTTGCTCATATTTTTAGTTTATTTGTACTCATTATGCATCATGAGTTATTTCTTGGCTTTCTGCAAGTCTCATCGTGGCTTGGTGTTTACTCAGTATCAGGTGCTCCGATCTCACAGGCACTTGTGCGATGTTTCACTAGTTGTAGATGGCCATGAGTTTCCTGCACATAAGTCATTGCTGGCTTGCTCTAGTGACTACTTCAACGCAATGTTTAAAGATTACACAAAAGAGTCCAGAGCCTCTGTTATTCACCTAAAAGTTATCACGGCAGCAGGTCTACAAAACATTCTGGATTTTATATACACAGCATGGCTGTCTCTTTCCTTCAATACTTTGGAAGATACTTTGGAAGCTGCAAATTATCTGCAAGTGGTTGATGCAATACCGTTGTGTAGTAAGTTCCTAATCAACAGCTGTGACTTGCAAAACTGTTGCTTTGTTGCCAATATTGCTTTAAAATATTACCTTGTAGATGCTTTAGAAGAAGCAGAACAGTTTATCAAAAATAATTTATGGAATCTGTTACAAGAAGATATAGAAGGGACAGAGTTGGTGGAATTAAATGTAAAGTCAATGATAAACTTAATTAAATCGGATACTATCCCTAAAGTCAATGAACAATGTTTATTACGTTTAGTTCTTAAGTGGTTACAATATGATAGAACCAGACTTTTACATGCTAAAGTGTTTTTTGAAAATGTCAGATTTGGTCTGTTGTCGCTGGATACCCTCAGGAAACTTTACAAACAATCAGAGGTTCCTTTAACACCATCTATCAAAAATGTAATCATAAAAGCAATAAACTACCATTCCTTCCCCTCAAAGCAACCTCTTTTACAGGATAAATACAGCACTCTGCGGAACCAAAAGGGATGGATACTTCTTGTTGGAGGAACAGCCAATGGGGAATTAGTTGAGAATGTGCTAGGATTTGATGTCTACTCTCATAAGTGGAGAATGGTAACAAATCTAAAAGTGAAAGTTCAGAATCATTGCACTTGTGTGATTGGTAACTTCCTCTATGTGATTGGAGGAGAAACTACTGAGAGTACAAAGAGCAGTTCAAGCAGCACTTGTTTGTTGGCTACAAATACTGTCTACCGCTTTGACCCAAGGTTCAATCAGTGGATCCAAGTCAGCTCCATGTTGGAACAAAGAGCACAGTTTTCCTGTTGTGTTGTAGACAATCACATCTTTGTTATTGGTGGCAGGGGCAATCAACAAGTCACATATTCATCAGTAGAAGTCTATGACATAAATAGAGATACTTGGACAAGATCTAAAGACTTGCCTTGCAAAATACATGGTCAAGCAAATGCAGTGCATAATAACATAATTTATATCTCAGGAGGCAAACTTGATGGCCGAGTCAACAGCTCTAAAGATGTGTATTCTTTTAATAGACTGGAAGGACAGTGGAAAAAACAAGCACCTATGACAATTGCAAGGTTTGGTCACCAGATGGCCACTGTAAAGGATGCAATATTCACATTCTTGGGAATTTATGAACCATTTTCTGATATAGAAAGATATGATCCAATGGACAATCAATGGACTAGGTTGAGACCAATGACCTTCGACAGGTTTTGCTATGGTTTAGTGGTGGTGGAGCAAACTGTGCTTTTTCTAGGTGGCAAAAAATGGCAGGATTCTCGGGAGGTTGCAACACATAACGTTGTTGGGTATGATGCAGAAAATGACTGCTGGGAAGAGATTTGCAGTCTGGCTTTTCCATTTTGTGGACTAAAATGCGAAATTCTCCAGATGTCAGATGTAAATGAAGCCAATGACATAAATGGCAAAGTGCATTCACAGATGAAGTGAGGGGAACATTTTTACTTTTTCAGGTTCAGAGTAGCATACAAACAATGACTCATAAATGGTAATGTATGTGCATTTAAAAAGACAGTAACTTCCAAATATGACGGTGGGAAAAATACATTTAGCTAATATATATATATATATTTTTAAACATGGTGGTCCAATTGGTAGTTGACCATATGTACCAGAAAATCACAACTTTAGTCTCTATAGGAGGTTATGTTTATTCAATGTTAGAATTTCTCTAGTCAGCAGCCAGCCATGAATTTAGCAAGGTGTAACTGACTAAGCAAAGCAATTGTGTTGCAACATCCCTCGAGGGCTGGAATTGTGCACCCTGCTATTCGTAGTTCAAGAGATGTAAACTTAACTGGTCTAGATATAGCTCCTGTAAAAAAGGAAGAGTACATTTACATCTTATTGCATTTATGCTATATCTAATATTTTTCTGGCACATTTAGCATCAAGGGACATAACCTTTATGATTCCATATGATGGTATTTAATGACATTCTATTGTTTCACTTTAATGTTATATGAAAGATTTAGTTAATTATGGTCACTGATATCAATAACAAATGCATATACACATGGCAAAAAGTTTACGGACACCTGATCATCACACTTACAGTATATAAGCTTGTTGGACATCCTATTACATGGGTATTAACTGTTTCAGAAAGGCTTTGCAGACAATTTTGGAATGTGTCTTGTGGGATTAGACATTGGAAGTACTAGATCACAATCTACAGAGAAGTTTTATTGTATCTGTCACACTCCTTACAGGCTTGCCCACAGTTCATGTTTAGGATAGGAACCTTCACCAGCACACCTTGGTATAGTGATAATCTTGTCCTTAATTCACATAAAGGTATCACGGGCTGACGTTTTGGGACCTTTCAGTATCCCCTCTTTAAAAAGAGTCAGCTTACTCATGATCTGCCTTCCAACTCATCCCAAAGGTGTTCAATATGGTTGAGGTCAGGGCACTGTGCAGGATAATCAATCAGGCTAATCATCAAGTTCCACCACATCAAATTTGTCAAATCCTGTCTTTATGGAGCACAGGGCACATTCATGCTAGAACGGACAAATAGATTTCCCAAAAACTATTGTCACAAGGTTGGAAACACACAATTTTTCAAAATGTTTGTAGGCTCAGTTCACAAGTTTAATGAATTTAGGTATGTGACTAATTTTCAAAAGTTATTGGACTGGCTGATGAGAACTGTCACTATTTTGAAAGTAAGTACATTTATCCAACTCTAATAGCTTTTTGAATTGAGCCTTTTGTATGCTATTGCATTAATAGTACCCTTTACTAAAAACACGTAAACTCAATAGGTAGATGTGTCCACACAAACTTTTGGCCATATAGGTAAGTGTTATGGCCAGGTGTCCTCTTGGAGTTAAGTGAGTTTGCCTTTATTTAAGCTGGGGGTGCTGCACTCACCTGTTGAATGGTTGTGATGAGGACATCATATAAGTCTATTCTAGTAGTAGCTTTTACATTGTTTTCAGTACATTAGCAGTAAACCTCCCAATAATTTATTGATTATTTAGGATGCGTTTGGCATGCAGAACCCTAGTCAATGTATGCAGTCGGCAGCCAACTAAAATAAACAGAATATCATGGAGGCCTCATTACAAGCAGCCTGTGGATGACATGTATGTAGTGCAGCCCTTTTAAACAGAGTCAAATGTGCTGAATGTGCTCATGTGTATATAGTGTCCAACTATATTTTGGCGTGTTTACTGCTGTGATAAGTATAGATAGTATCTTGTAATGCTCACTAAGTATACTAATAGGCTTACAGTCAATGAAGTATGTAGAGTCAAGCTGAGACAGAAATGTCATTCATTTGTACAGATAATGTGACACTATTTCACTCATGTCTACGTATGAAACTAGAAGGTCGGACTCAGTCTGTACAGTATGCAAATGATTTTTGCATCAACTAATGTACCTCTTTGTTCAGTCTTTACCTTCCCTACCCTGTTACCATCTTGGCCTGCCACAGCTTCCATTGGCGCTACTGGACCATGTCCATTTTATTTTTATCATCCCTAATCAGTAGTGTCCCATTGGTCCAGTACTGCACAGGTGGGTCTAATTCAGGAGAAGTTGGCCTCCCACAGGTCATGGGAAACTCCAGGTATAAGGCAAAGAGTATGAACAGGCCTACATCCTATCTACTGAAATTGCACAAAAAGATACGTATACCGCTCAAGGTGGGCGTCTCTTAATGGGCTTGGGGTGCTGGTTTGACTAATTTCACTCGAGCAAATTAGTCAGGTAAGAATATGAATGAACACAATCTGAGCTGCAACAGCCATTTTCATTTATTGCATAGTATCAGGGGTCACCTCTGAAATGTTTTGTGCTGCAAAGGTGTTTTTCATTGTGGAACCTGTCAGAGGTCACCCCCTGATACCATTTAATTAATAAGGAAAGTTGCTGCAGCCTGAAGTACTGTGATTCATTTACTTTACTGACAGATGCGATTGTACTTTCTCTTCTAGCTGCCCTCCTGGGGAAGGCAGTGCACACTTGACAACAGGAATTAGAGGCAGAAAGTTAAAATAAAAATGAAAAATAAGGACATGAAAATTTAAATAGAAATCCTATTCTTCCCTAGGTGGCTGGTTCGCATCTACGCCTTAGAGATGAGTGTGAAACGTAGAGGGAAATTATATGGTCCCATTTACATCTATGCATATGCATTACAACGCACTGTAAAAAAAACATGGAACAGTGTCAATCTAGACAGCCATTACAGAACAGAAAGAAACTGGAGAAACACTAAGGGTTTTTATTCTTAAAAAGCGCTGCGTCTCCTGTGAAATTGCATGTGCATTTGTTCTGTAAAAATCAGCGCAAAAAAGGAATGTTATTAGGCTATTTTCTCTCCAGGTGAAATATTTTTCATTCATAAAGAGTAGAGTGAATCAGAAGATACCACATTATGGCCACTAGATGGAGCTGAAGATCAAAGGAAATAAATGCTTATTTGCTATGATCATTATCTGCCTCTAGTGACCATAATGTAGTATTGTCCCGATTCACTCTATTTTGTATGAACAAAAAACATTAAACTTGGAGAGAAAATAGACTAATATTCGTTTTTGCCCCCATTTGCACAGAATGCATGTAAGCACAGTTTTGCAGAACTAATATCTCTAGACATTTTTAATAAATACACAAAGAGTTAATGCTACTGCTTTAGTGTTAGTCCAGCATGAGCTGAATAAATTAATAATTCCGGAGAGTAATTTAAATTTGAAAAGATCACTATTGGGTGCCTTGCATATTCAGACATCTAGTTAAAATAGATATAGCATTATCCTCAATGCTCTCCTTAAAATGTACTCTACAGATTTACTATTAAAGAACACACCTAGCAGTTGTTACTCTTGGTTTGGCTATACAATAAATGTGGCAGTATTTCATTAGGCAAATAAAACTGACCATCTTACTTAGGATGTTAATACCATTCTGTGAACAGCAGTGGTAGCAAGCTATATTATAAATGCTGCAGCAAAAATCTACATTTGCCAATGCAGGCAGACATCCCATAGACCAATACGTCCCCTCTATCAACATAACTAAAGTGTCTGCAGCTTCACAGCATATGCAAAAGATTGAAAAGCAGAACTAATGATAAAAAATATAAAAGCAATAGAAAATAGAGTACTTAATGGAAAGGGGGAGGTCAGAAGCTTCCACACCGTATAGTCCCGACAGGCTTGCAGAACAATCTGATTAAACAACATTACTATACAAAGTAGCAGACATCATTGCATTTTCTTATCTCTGGTTTGCAGTCATATCAAGGCATGTTTATTTTTCCATAGTGCAGGAATATTTTGGTATTATCCTTGTGAAACGGTCTGAAAAAATGTGCACATGACTGGGAAAATATGATATTATATAGAGTAGATACAGGTAGACTTCATGGAGTGCTCTAGTTTACTCCTATAACTCAAAAACTTATCGGTAGGTTAGTTGGCTTCAACTCCAACTGACCCTAATGTATGTGACTTGTAGGAACATTAAAGGCCAAGTTCACCATTAGGACCATGTTACACACTCATACTTAGGGTGTAGCATGTAATATGGTGGGGATGACAGTGGCCTACACAGCCACATAATTCATTCACAGAGATAGCCACCATGGCCGATGGACATGTAGTTTTCATTAGAACACATGTCCAGTAATCATCACACTTGTAGCCCTTTAATACTTCCTGCCTCTCTCTAATTGAAGGCCCTTACCTTGGTATAGGCAAAGAGCTAGAGGAAGTGTCTGCAGAAGCCTGACATTGCACCCATGACCCACTGGCTGTAGTTGCAATGCTCAGGTCCACAAGAAAAAAAAAATTGAATGCAATTTTTTTTTTTGCAAATATATGTGAATTTATTTATTTTTTGCAAAAGGTGGACTTAAAGTGAAAGTTTAGGCAAAAACAAAACTAACTCTAATCCAACTCTATGCTATATTCTAAGACTAATCTATCTAGCCATGTAAAGCAAAAATTGCTGTACTGACCTGTTCTGCAGCCGATCCAGTCTGGTCTCCAGCAGTGGATGCTGTGTACAGGAGAGAACCGACAATGGCTGGGAAATGCCTGGGAAGTGACATTACCCTTAGCCCCCGTACACACGGTCCGAAATTCCGACCACAAAATCCGTCTGATTTTTCCCGATGGATTTTGTCCGACACTGGTGTTGCATATACACGGTCGTTTGTCCGATCATTCTGAACGTGATGACGTTCATTGCGTACGACGGAACTACGTAGAGGCTAGTAGCCAATAGCTTTGGTCTCGTAATTTGATCTGAGAATGCGTGGCACTTTGTCCATCGGAATTCTCTACACACTATCGGAAAAAGTCCGATCTTGTTGTCGGAAAATTTGAGAGCAGGATCTCAAATTTTTCCGACGTAAAAAGTCCGATGGAGCCCACACACGGGCAGATTTTCCGACAACATGGTCCAATCGGACATTTTCCGTCGGAATTTCTGACCGTGTGTACGGTGGTATAGACTTACTATGGGGCTTCTGTTGGCTGCCTCTCCTGCACATGCCTACACAGTGAAGCTGCCACTGACAGCTCAGCATGGGACCAGACTGGAGTGGCCACAGAACAGATAAAGTTGTGTTCAAAATAATAGCAGTCCAACATCACTAACCAGATCAATCACTATTTTTGGTATATATTATAATTCTACATGACAAATAATTTATTAGTAGGTCTAGTAGAGTAATAGAAAACTGACAGTCCCAACAGTCATGAAGTGTGCTGCTGATTCTGTATAATTAAATCATTAATTGAAATCAAAATAATAGCAGTGTGGCATTTAATTAGTGAGGTCATTCAGTCTGTGAAAAAAACAGGTGACAAACAGGCGGCTCTTATTTAAGGATGAAGGAAGCAAATGTTGTACATGCTGCGTATAGTGCATTTCGCGTTGAAAATCTGAGTAAAATGGGTTGATCCAGACATTGCTCAGAAGAACAGCGTACTTTGATTAAAAAGTTGATTGGAGAGGGGAACGCATATAAAGATGTGCAGAAACAGATAGGCTGCTCAGCTAAAATGATCTCAAATGCTTTAAAATGGAAACCAAAACCAGAAAGACGTGGAAGAAAATGAAAAACTACCATTCAAATAGATCGAAGAATAGCCAAAATGGCAAAGACTTAGCCAATGATCAGCACCAGGGTGGTGAAAGAAGGTCTAAAGTTACCTGTGATTACTGTATCAATTAGAAGACGCCTATATGAAGCCAAGATATCGGCAAGAAGTGCCATTGTTGATAAAATTACATGCTGAAGAGGTTACAATTTGCCAAAGAACACATTGACTGGCCTAAAGAGAAATGGCGCAACATTTTGTGGACTGATGGAAACAAGATTGTTCTCTTTGGGTCTAGGAGCTGCAGACAGTTTGTCAGATGACCCCCAAACACCGAATTCAAGCCACAGTACACTATGAAGACAGTGAAGCAAGTACACTATGAAGACAGTGAAGCATGGTGGTGCAAGCAACATGATATGGGGATGTTTCTCATACTATGGTGTTGGGCCTGTTTATTACATACCAGGGATTATGGATCAGTTTGAATACATCAAAATACTTGAAGAGGTCATGTTGCCTTATGCCGAAGAGTAAATGTCTTTGAAATGGGTGTTTAAACAAGACAATGACCCCAAACACACCAGTACCAACCTGATTAATGTTACGGAGTGGTCAGTCTAATCCCCAGACCTTAATCCAATAGAAAAATTGTGGAGTGATATCAAAAATGCTGTTTCTGAGGTAAGACCAAGAAATGCAGAGGAATTGTGGAATGCAGTGCAATCGTTCTGGGCTGGAATACCTGTTCACAGGTGCCAGAAGTTGGACGATTCCATGCAACACTTCTCATAAACAATGGTTATACAACTAAATACAAGTTCAGTGATTCACAGGAAAAGTAAATCTTCGAGCATTTTTTCAGTTTATACAGTAAATGTTTGAGTTTGTAAAGTAAAATGCAGACACTGCTATTTTTGTGGAAAAGCTTAATATTCATTCTTCATTTTCTGTAAAGTAATAACACATTCTAAACATTTTTCTTCATACTTTGATTTAGAATAGACTGTGCAGTGCTCCCAATGCATTTGGGTGTATAAAAATAAAAGCTATTTTAAGGATTTTGAGCTTTACTCACTTTTTTAAATACACTGCTATTAATTTTAACACAACTAAGTACAGAGATTTGTGCTTTACGGGGCTATATAGATTAGTCTTAGAATGTTGCATAGAGTAGTTTTTGCCTAAACCTCCACTTTAAGCTTTTTATGCAGAGATTAACATAAATGATCAGTGAATTTGGCATTAGTTCTAGCCCAACTCTAGCCGAAACATTCATTTTTTGAACTTTGGATAGATTGTAGAAGAAATGTATTTCTGTTAGTAGTCCCAATCAGGGGACTTTTCCTTACTTCCTGTTCCTGTGACATCTCAGCAAGTGATAGGATGTTGCTGGGACAGAAAAGCACAAACTGTAATACTGTCAAAAGTTTTATCTCTTTCCCACTCTACCACAAAGAGCAAAAAAAAAACCTGACATAGGTTCTTACCGTTACCTGCTCTGTTGGAATTAAAAATGTATTGGCTAAAGTTAGGCCTTAAAGACTGCGACATTGCGGCGGACAAATCTGACCCTAAGTGTCATTTTTTGGGGACCAGTGACACCAATACAGTGATCAGTGCTAAAAAAAATGCACTGATCACTGTATAAATGACACTGTCAGAGAAGGGGTTAACGTTAGGGGCAATCAAAGGGTTAAGTGTGTTCCCTGCAAGTGTTTTGTGTGGGGGATGATATGACAGGAAAAACTCACAGATCCCGGTTCCTGATTACTAGGAACAGAAGATCTCAGTGTACTTCCCTGTCAGAACGGGGATCTGCTTTGTTTAAATAGGCAGATCCCTGTTCTGCCTCTCTGTGGAGAAATAATAGGTGGCCAGCGGACATCGAGTCCGCTGGACCCCCAGGTTGGCTCCCCTGCCGTGCAGCGGTATCTATTGCACAAAACAACATACAGGTACGTTGACTTGTCCGCTGCAGACTTTTAATAAGCACACACTCAACTGTCCCAGGATCCACCCACCCGAACCCTTGGTTCTCTTCCTCTCCTCAGCGCTGACATTACAAGTGTTGGGCACCTGGGTGTGACAGCTTGTGGCTTCACAGCCGCGAATGCGCGAATCGCGCTGCGCCTCCTCAGTGGTTGGGCAATCTTCTGGGACCTGTGACGTGTCCCAGAAGATTGCAGGGAGGGAGGGGGAAAGGGGAATTTCTGCTCAGATTGCCTAGGTGGCTGTCAAAACTAGATACCTACTCCCCCCTAAAAAAATGAAATGCTAAATGTGGCATAGGAGAGGGGGAGTAATGCTTAATCACTTCAATACCGGGCACTTTTGCCCCTTCCTGCCCAGAACAATTTTCAGCTTTCACCTCTGTTGAACTTTGAATGACAATTGCGCGGTCGTGCAACACTGTACCCAAACTAAATTTTTATCATTTTCTTCCCACAAATAGAGTTTTCTTTTGGTGGTATTTGATCACCTCTGGGGTTTTTATTTTTTGCTAAACAAACTAAAAAAGACTGACATTTTTGAAAAAAAAAAACGTGTTTTCTTAGTTTCTGTCATACAATTTTGTTTTCTCCTTCATTGACGGGCACTGATGAGGAGGAACTGAAATGTAGAGTTGATGGGCACTGATATGCAGCACTGATGGGCACCGATAGGCAGCACTGATATGCAGCAGTGTTGGGCACTGACAGGTGGCACTGATGGGCAGCACTGATGAGGCGCTGACAGGTGTTACTGCTGGGCGCTGATTGGCATTGTAGTGGGCACTGACTGGCATTCCTGATGGGGCACTGACTGGTAGATGATGATTGCTGATTGGCAGCTGATGGACATGTTATCCTGCCGGACATCATATGATGTCTAGTCAGGATAACAGAACCACCGCCTGTCCATCAATCAGTTATAGGTCGGGCGGTAAGTGATTAAAGTGGAACTTCCCCTTTTGGGTGGAGCTCCGCTTTAACTCAAAAGATTTGGTATTTTATAGGGAACATCTAAAAGTGTTCCAGTGCACTTCCTGGTTTGTTAAAGGCAGTCTTGGCATACCAACCTGCGTTTTCTGCAGTGTGAGATCATCTAGGGCACTGCGCCTGGGACTGCTAGATCCATGAGATATAGCATGAGATTTGGGTGTTACTAATCTGCTTGCTGGAAAGGAATCTGCAATGAATGTTTCTTCCTGCTTCTGCTCCATTTATTATGTGGATCTTTAATTTGTGAACCTCTATTGGTGATTGTTAAATATTCCCTCACCAGTCATTATATCACCAGTCATGGGGCGGGGCTTTGAAATGAGGAAGAAAATCCCTATTTATCCCTACCTACCAAGATGGCCACCTCCATACTGATACCCAGTGTAAAACAAGGCATGGTATGGGTAAAAATTCAGCTGCATAGAGACCAATACTGGTAACTAGTTATTTTGCCTCTGCTTACCTTTTCTGAGCACAGCATCCCAATTCAAGGGGGAAGCTGAAAATGCACATCTTGTAGGCATCGTACAGTCATAGGATAATGTTTACAAATGAATTCACGTGCAGTTTCGTGACTTGATCACAATAGTTGTGTTCACATGGTGCAAAACAGCAGCAACAACATTTAAAAACAATATTGTGTGGGAGTGTATTTCAAGCAAGCAAATAGTTCCTGTTTGTGATGTCACAACATTGTCTGGGGTACTTATCTCTCCCACCAACTAGACATTGTACAGCTTTTAAATAAAGATTACAAAGATAAAAATGCGAGTGCGTATTCAATTCATTACTAAGAGAGCATTTAGTGGGAGGGACCATTAAATATATATTTTTTTTTTTTCAAATTCTTTATTTATTTATATCATCCCATTATACATAGCATTTAGTTCATTTAATTCAATACATAGATAGATTGTCAGAGGCTCTTCATTACGTATCAATAAGTCAATTTAACCGTCAGAGTCATTAATATTTAGAGATCCATACTTAGTACTTTTAAATCTTATTCTATGCATTGAAATTTCTACGTTCTAAATTTGATTTGTTCAGTTCTCCATGAATATAGGGATAATATTATTTTCCAAGTACCCTAAGCGTTACCATTAAATATAAACCCACTACAAATTGTAAACATTCCAACTTTCTAGGAAAGAGGGACATCATTTGGTACCCAATTGTTTTTAGGTCCTTGTCACCATCAGTCATTTAAGTTAAAAAAAAAAAAAAGATTTCACGACACCAAACACAACAGCCAACATCAACAAATATAAGAGTTTTGATGCTTCTTTTAGATATGTAGTTGGAGGATGGGCCACATTTTTTCTACCCGCCAATCAACCCTTCTAAGCTGTAATAGGCAGCAGAAAGAGGTGTTTACATGCCATGGCTGCTATGCTTCACTTCGTGCCAAAGTTTACCTGACCTTTGGCAAATGCTACACACTGCAAATGCAGAAGTGCGACAAACTCCCCGAACACATGTAATATGTTTTTTCAGCAAAAATGGGATTAAAACAGGCGGTGAAGAGGTGTCAAATCGCTTCAACGCCTGTCAGTAGTCTCTGAAGCACAATCCGAAAGCTGATCGGGCTTCAGAGGAAAGGGAGATTTAGACGTACATCTAAATCTACCCTGAACAATTAAATCATTAGTTATATGTTTTGTAATTAAAGTGCCTCTGAATGATAACCTACAAAAATGCCTCTGTGTAGAAAAAATAGTCTCGATATCAACCTCAAATCTCACTGCTCATGATGTTGATCTTTGCCCTTTTGAAGAGGTATGGTGGCTACAGAATTTTCAGCATCAAGCACTATTGCAATTGTGTTGGATGCCTGGTCCTCCACTGAGCACTATGGCTTTAACTATTGACCCCTACATGACTAATCTCTTCTGCTGGTGTTTGGTTGAACTACAAAGTGCAGTGGGGTCCAGGCATTCAACACTCCTGGAAACATTTGATCCTGCAGATTTTCTTTTTCAGAGAGCAAAGATCAGTGGTGCAGGCAGCTGGACAGGTGAGTATTAAAGTGTGTTATCACCTTAGCAGTCAAATCTGAGAAACTCCCCACTATATATTTGCTATGTATTTCCATTAAAACAGCATACCTAAAAATAATATTAAGCAAATATTTGTTACCTTTTTAGTTGCATCTTTGGAGCAGGAGATATAGGACAGATTGGAAAGACAAAACTGAGGTATTTTGCTGTTACTATCGTGAGAACTTCATTCCTTTGGACAGACAGTTCTGTACATTTAGTTAGGCCGGTCATAGATGGAGCAAATTTCTTTCCTGCAACCACAGGTTCCCAAGGTACAACCAGCTTGGGAACATTCAGCCTGCCCATACATGGTTCGAATCTCAGCCAGTTCTTGCAGAACTAGCCAAGATTTGAACCATCTATAGCTGGCTTTAAAAACGGATTGCCAAAACTTTTAGCACAGTACAGATAGGGCTAATTATGGCAAACACTGAACATTATGACAAAGAACTAAAGATAGCCATAGATGCATCGAATCTGGGCTGGTTCAGCAGGAACCGGCAGAGATATGATCCATCTATGGGCAGGCTGGTTGTACCCAAGTCGATCAACCGACTTGGGTACAAGTTTTCAAAACAAAAGCATCAAGGTGAGCAATCATTTTTAAAGACGTTTTGGGGGTTATTCTATGTGAATTAGGGCAAGTAATATATTTAAAGTAGATGTTACCCCCTCAAAATTGCAAAAGAGGAAAAACATTTTAAATCTTTTCTTTATAGTAAGGCATTTAAAAAAATGTTTTATTCTAGCAACAATATAATTGTACTTATACTGTATATTATTATATATATATATATATATATATATACACACACACACACACACACACATACAGTATCTATATAGTGTACAAATAAGGCCCTAAGTAGGGGAAAGCAGCAAACTCATCGTAGTCCCATGCTGACTTTTTATTGGCTTCCATATCGAAAGCAGGAGAATCCAACTGGGAAAAGGCGAGTATGTGCTGCTGGAGAGGGCAGCAATTCCCTGCATGAACAAAGGCCAGGTTTGCTTTGAGAAAATAATTATGCCAAAAGAGAAATTTCTTTCCCCAGCATAATTTCATGAGTTTACATTTTTAGTGATCATAGTGTTAACCTGAAAATTATTTTTGATATGTCGAAAATGATAAACACAAAGTTAAAATATTAAATACTTTTCCCCCTTCTTGTAGAGAAAAGCAGCTTTCAACAAGTGCACAGCTAGTGCTGGGATTTTTTTTTTTTTTTTTTTTTTTTTTTTTTTTTTAGTAGCTCAGCATGAACTGCAATCAACAAAGCACCCTGTAATGTTTATTGGTAATGTAAGAATTTTAGTAGTAGAGTGCAAAAGTTTTTTATGTGGGGATAAAATTAATCATTTTTCCAATAACAACCTAAAATGTGCATACACAGAAAAAAATTTAAAAATAAAACCAGTGTTTGGTGTGTTCACCTTTGCTTTTATAAAAGCATAAATTCTTCTTGATATACAGGGGGAATTAAAAAAAAGCTGCTGAACCACTTTTCTGGTGTTAATCAAGGCTGTTACTGTATTGCGCCAAATTCATAAAAGCATTTGCTCCACTTTTGGTTCTGACAGCGACTCTTGCGCCAGATTCAGGTAGTTCTACAATGCGCCACTTTTACATCATGGCACAATGAATAAGCCAAATTTAAAACAAAATGCTGACACATCATATCTTACGAAAGTGGAGCTAATTAAGATCAACTCTTTTTTTTTGGCATATGGAGAAAAAACGGGCGCAGACAGATTTAGCAAACTTGTCTCACATGCATTTTAAAAGTGGCACAGCATGCATTAAATTTGAGTACAAATTAGAGACAGGTACAGTAATTTGGCGCATGCTGCACCACTTTTAGAACACGAGAAACACTTTTGCAAAATCTGCGCCAGTCTTTCTGAATTTCAGGGTCAGTTATTTAAGAAAATCAGCAGGTAGGTTGTTTTCCTCAAATATAACACTTGCCACTGTGGATTTAGCCTCAGTTTCCTCCGTCTCTTCATATAATCCCAGGCAGCCTCAGTCGGGTTGATTTACTAAAGTAAACAGACTGTTCACCTTGCAAGGGAATTTGACCCAAAGCTTACTGAATGCGGTGAATCTCTGCTAAACTTCATTATCCAATCGAGTGCAAGAAAGTGCCTTTTTTTAAATTTTCCTTGCAGGTGGCTAGGTATTGTTTGCAAAGTGAAATTTCAACACATGCAAAGAAAAAAATACCATCCGGTCTATATTTCTGTCTATATTGTATCAAAAGGTATAAAATTTCTATTTCTTTAAATAAAACCATTGTATACAATACAAATACAGTTCAGTATTTTCCTTACATCATATATCCTCTAGTATTTAGATCCCAAACATCAACAGAAGATTCTTTATAAATTGTAGCTAAGCATTATCCTACCCTACAATATAATACAATAGGATTTTGTATTAAGTTGTATGGCTTTTTAGCCACAAGTCTTCCATGAATACCACTTCTGACCAGACTTTAGTGAACTGTAGCCGAGTGCAACAAGGTCCCATTGGTTTCTGCCATGTTGAAGCTGATGGTGCAACTGGACAGCCTCTGACTGTAAGCTTGAAGTTTTCTTGGTTGTCCATGGTATTTTTGATTCTCTACATTACCAGTTTCTTTGTGCTTCTGCGGAAGAGCTCTAACGACATATCTGGAAAAACATGTTTTCTTAGAAATTTCTGCCTGTAATAGATCTTGTTGATGCAATAAGTGTACCCTGTGTGTTGTTGTTGTGCTTGGTCTTGCCTTTGTGAAAGTTTTTCCAAATTCTTTATTTATAGAAATAAAGCATCCAACAAATCAGTGCAATACAAAACAGTAGTAGCGTCTCACAAAAAGTAAAAAACATGCAAGTAGTAACTATTGGGGCATGTAATACCAGAAATGTCAAATAAATAACAGCTACATACTGTACATGCAAGTAAAAAGTCTTGGTAAATGTGAAGAGGCCCAGCTAGTGTTTTATAGTAATCTTAGGGGTATAGAGAACTTCCTAAATATTGTCTAAAAGCCACTATTGCTGGCCATAGTACTTCCCTAGTCGGATACAAAAATGTCTATAATTGAATAAGAGGGAGCTCAGGGAGGTATGGAAAGCACAAGAAAGGTGGGTTATGGCCTGGGGAAGGAGGGGGAAAAAAGAGGAGAAAAAAAGGGGGGGTAAAGGTGCTATGCTGATGCGCGTGTGTTAGTTTGAAGGTCCGAAAGACGTCAATCCTCAGAAGAGCCTTGCCCTCTTCAGAATAGACAAACATGTTCCAACATGACCATGTTTTTGTGTATTGTTCTCGCCTGTTTTGATTATGAGTACATGTGGAGGACTTCAGAGCAAAGTGTATGATATTCTGTTGCTGGTTGGTGTGAAGGTCCAGTTCCCATTTATTGAGGCCGGGCAGAGTAAAGTCTTTGGGGGGGGGGGGGGTTAGTAGCAAATACATCTTTGGAAGGGTATGAAGAACGGGAACCATGGTCTATGCAATAAGACTCAAACATCACTGGATGTCAAAACCTCGCTGGAATGCCTAAGGTACAACAAAAAAAAAAATATGAGGGAGTTGTAGCGCCTGACAAAAATCTAACCCTGTGAACTTTTTTTTCTTTTAACATTAAACTATCTTCAGTGACCTAGTTAGTAGAACATTTCTGCTTTTCCTCACCCAATTCCATGCCACCTACACAGCCGATTTCGTTTGATTCAATGACAGTATTTTGACCTATATGTTATTTTGCTGATCATTAGCACATGTTTTGTATAATTATTTATTCATACATTAGACCTTATATTTGCAAAATCCATAAAGTATCCATTATTAGGGTGTAACATGTAACATGTTACAAATGCACCAGCCCCTCTCCTCCGTTTTTGACACACAATCTAAAAAAAAAAAGTGTTTCATGAATGGGAAATCTACAAGTAACTTTAGGAACGTAAGTAAAGTAACCTTTGTGGCGGTCAGTTGGTAGTTCTCAATAAACTACCAGGGTGATGTTGATTACTCTAGGACAGTAATGGCGAACCTTGGCACCCCAGATGTTTTGGAACTACATTTCCCATGATGCTTAACTACACTGCAGAGTGCATGAGCAACATGGGAAATGTAGTTCCAACACATCTGGGGTGCCAAGGTTTGCCATCACTGCTCTAGGTAGTTCGAGTTTAACTGCCTGCCTGTTTTGGAGGTACAGGAACTTTAAATGCATGCAAGTGTACCTATGATAAGGAATACCGTTTTTCAAAAAAGCAAAGGGTGGACACACCAAACATTCATTTGATTCAGTTTTTTGCTCATGCACTTTTTATGTGGTTAATTGATATATAAAAATGATTCATTATACCTTAAGGCATCCTCAATTTACAGCAATTTTATAAATGCCTAAAAAGGGTTGTACAGTACTATATATATTACACACACACACACAAACACACAAACACACACTCCATAGCAAGCGGTTTTAGGGAATTTCAAGGGAAGGAAGTATTGTTTTAAAAATTAAGAATCAAGAGACAGACAAATATAGCCATGCAATAAAACATTTGCACATAATTACTTTTTGCTTATCAGCTTCTTTTATATTGTTTTGTTTTTATCCAATAAAACAATAGATGTTAATGCATTTTACATGAGCACAAACAATTTCAATAAACTTTTTTTTTCTGGGTAAATACAAAACAGATACTAGTATAATGTTCAAGTCTGTATTCATGCAGAAAGGAAATGCCTGTTTTATACAAACTGTTCTTTAAATTTACAAACAGTACCCTGGAGCATGTTTCCAATGGAAATTGCACATCTAGGATTAATTTTTTGTAGACACTTCAGAAAGGCCACTTGTTTCCTGTGCAAGTATGCAATGTTTATAAATCAATAATCATGAATCAACATAAAAATAACAGTAAATCATTGCATTTCCTAATATTCTACAAAGCATAATTAGTGGTAAATTCTGAGATTAAGTACATTCAGTAAGCTGCACAGGCAAGTGTATAAAGATGATGAACACCTTTATTAAACTATAGATGAAATATAATGTTTAATTATATAGATAGTGAGTTACAAGGTTCTAGTCTAAAGAGTATGGGGTTTCATTGTGCAAAGAACTAAGACTGTACATTAGGAAAAGCATATATAAAAGCAGAAAGCCTCACACTAAAGGCTTTGCCTACCCAAGGCTTAAATGGCAACTCTAAGCAACAGGTAAAATTAATTAACTGCTAATGCAATCCGGTAAACACTGCAACTGTGTTTAAGACTGGACCACACCATCAAATAATCTTGAAAACCACCACTAGGCAACATACAAAATCAGTCAGTAAATTGTCAATGTTAGGTTTTGTAACTATGATAAAACTATGATAAAATCAGAAGTTCCTTGATCCTAACCTTGGCATTATTTACTCCAGTGCAGCTAGAAAACAGGACGAAATTATGTGCTCCTATGTGGGTCTGTTGCTTTGGGTAAGATGATTGTGCTTGTAACTTTCTTTCTATCTGGGTCTATGAAGCTTCCTGTGGGCTGGCCAGAAAATATCTGGTCTGCTATTATTCTTGTTCAACAACTGATGTTCACAGAATACCAGAGGATCCAGAAGATGTTAACAAAAATCAGCTTGGGCTGCAATACTCGCCTTTAACTTTAAACTATCCACCACAGTACCATTTTTTTGGCCACACAATGTCAGTCTTTTAGGTTGAATGACAGTGAGCATCGCTTAACCTGGAAGACTAAGGAAAGATGGTGTCATGGCCCATCCCCTGAGCACAGCATATTCACAGTATATTAATGCAGAAAACGTCACCACATCTGCACCACTTTCCGCATCATTTAGGACCACCCACTTCTGGGAAGGAAGAGGACCCAGCACATCACCTGACTGACCAGACTACATCAGAAAAATGTAAACTGGGGAGAACATACATTTGGGGCTCTTGGAGAGGGAGGGCCTGGAGTTGGGCATCAAGTGCTTGGTTTACTAAAGCTATGCCTGCATGAAAAGAAGAATTACTGGTCATGGTCAGGTAAGGATGTGTGCTACGCATGCATGTAAATGCTTACATTTATGTTTTACTAGAGTGTACCTTAACTGGGTTTTTGTAATAATTTTTCTTTGCTTCTTGATATTTCACACCATTTGGTGCTAAGCAGAGCTACTGCTTCTGCAGCATGATTTAGAGCATTGCACATTCCCTGTGTGTCTCCAAGTGGAAGGCATCAGTGAGCTTACAGTGGGTAATTAAAAAATAGGCAGTCTGTATATTTATAAAAGGTCATGAATTTGTGTTCCCAGAATGCCAGATTACTAGCTTGCAAGGAGGTTTTATGTGGTGGCCTTGTGCATAATATTAGTGAAATAATGTTAGGATGAACAGACAAGTGTAGAAGTTTAAAGTGTTAGGCTTTATCCTCTGCATGCATTGTAAGAATTCATCTTTAGTTTTAATTGCATTGCACCTCCAACTATTATTAGTAGTTCATTTAAAATACCTTTCTATCCCAGTCTAGATTTTTGCCTCTGTCTATTTGCTGCAGCCATTCTAAAGGGTCAGACTCAAAGCTCTTTCCCCTCGTTTTCAATTATTTTACATTGCATGGAATGCTAAAAGAAGAATTAGAGCTTCTTGCTTAGTGTAGCCCATGGCCAGCGTTTGAACCCCAAATAGTGGAACCCCACCATGGAATTCTTGAGCTATACAAATGACATGGGTTATTTAACCTACCAGCCTCTAAAGAACACCAACAGTAAGCCATTGGTCTTCTTTCTCGAAGAAAATAAAACCATCTTCCATGTACTCTCACATAATTTACCTAAGGTTTGCAAATAAATTGCCTAAAATAAGTAGTTCATCTATTGAATCTAAATCTTTATTCAGAATTTGATGTAGTAATTCACCTTCCCAGCTACTTCCAGACCTGTGCAGCCTGGGTAGATTATCCGACTACAGGGATGACAAATCAACCTATGCTTATACTGATGTTTGGTATCATTCTTTCAGACAAACATTGATGTGTGGCTGAATATTACTCTTTTCTATGTGTTTATATTGCAATTTTTTACAACGCCAAGTTAGAGTCTTGCTGTTTGGTAAGCATGAAGGTGATGGCATCTCAATTATACAGCATGTACAATTCTGCATAAACCATTATAAAAACTCTTATGCAAGCAATAGGTAGGTGGGCAGTGCTGATTTTTGGACACTATCTCAGAAAAAGTAGAGCAAATGTACATATTAAAGCCTTGTTAAAACAATCCAATAACTGGAGAAAAATAAAAGCTAGCATGTCATAAAAAGGGTTAAATAGCACTAAACACTTGACATTCAAGGGTTTTGGCTCATATCTATAGGCCAAGGTTATGAGTTTCTGGAGTTTCCCCCTTATTTTCAACATATGGTTCTCCATTTTGATGGAGATTTGTGGTTTTAGAATAGACATAAATCATATCACCTTAAAGTGAACATGCGCCCATGTTAAAAGAGCTTTAAAACAAGCCATCACTAATCTTTGTATGTATAAGCATTGTGAAGTAATTGATTTCCAAATTTCCCAACAAAGGCACTGTCTTTTTTATGACAACATAATCTTAGCAGCTTGACACTGCCATACCTTTACTCTAAACAACCAGTAGGTGCTTCTAAGCTTTTTTTTTAAAACATTAATCCTGGGCTTGATGTTAAGCCTTTGTTGGAGAATCTTGCAGAAATAATTATTTTACATTAAAAGCAACTAGAGCGATCATGAACGGCTTATTTTAAAGCGCTTTCCTGCTTGTTAAGAATATGTAGTTTAAAGTCTATAGTCTGGGCACAGATGCACTTTATAATGTTGTTCACCCTCTCCAAAACCGTAATTTGGGCAATCCCACCTTGGGGGGAATCAACTAATGGAAATACATCAGTTTCATGGTATATACTGTATAATGGTGATTTTTCCCATGCGCCAAATTAACAATGATTTAAGACAATTTCGACATAGTGATGCATCAGCTGCACCCAATCACATTAAAAGTGCTAAGAGTTTCTATAAATGTCCAATCACGTACACAAAACACAAAAATAACAACATTACACCATTACCAGAGAGGCGCAAATACTGTTGCAAATATAACTTCAGTTTTTCACCAAAATGTTGGCATGTGCTACTTTTATTAATTTGTCACAGGTAGTGCTAGTTAAGCAAGCATGTAGAAAAGTGGCTCATATTACGGCATGTGCCAGTCATTGTTAATCACCTCCACTCTACTCTAGCTTCCTTCACATTTTGTTTTCACAATACTATAATGTGTAAATAATTCTAATTATAATAATACTGTAATGAGCAACTATTAGGAATAAACTGACCATTGTGTTTTACTTCAAAGCTCGTTAAAAATGTGTCATTTTGTGGTTAGTCTATATAGATTTAAAGGGTCTGCTTAAATAAATTATTACTTAGTAGCCTGCTAATACAGGCTAGATCGGGTAAATTGCTCACATGCTAGAACTGGCATACGAAAAACATGGTATAAAACAGTTTCCCGCATTGTGACATTTAGGTAATGTGCCTAAATATTTCTATTTCTGTTATTTCTAGGCTAAAATATTCTCTGCTTGACATTTGGTCCAAATGGGCCATGCTTAATTTTCCATTTGTATGCCAACCTAATATATTTAATGAACACATTTTTAGTAGTGCTTTGTACTCAGAAGCTTCAGTATATGAGAGAGCAATGTATAAAGCACTTTCCTATGAAGCATTTCTGAAGCGTTCAGCAAGCTTCAATCAGTGGGTTGGTTGTCCTGTATTTCTGGAGCGCCATTCAAAATTGGCACCCTCTTTGTTACTTTGGCATGTGAATCAGCTCATGCAACAAGAAGTATATGTAGCCAACATTTACACTGGATTTCATGATGTGCAGCCCACAGGAGATTCTTGCTGGCAGTTGTAAATGCTGTGGCACACATGGCGTGCAAACAGCTGTAGATGTCAGCGTTGGCTGTAAGATATGTACTATATGTGCAAATCAATGGCAGGCGCCACTCTGTTATGTTATCTGTTATTACTATATGTAACTGCTCAGCCAAGCAGTTAAACGTGAAAACCAACACTGGATGCAGCCAGTGTGCATCCAGGTTTAGCATTTCTGTGGAGTTTTGGCCGCACACAAATTGTCCGCAGGTAATTAGCCAGTTTGTATGTGGTCATAGCAGAGACTGTTGCTGCATCCAGAGGGGGCGTTAAGCAAAGTATCTGCGCACAAACTCCCATTTGAATGTAGCCTATCCTGGAGGAGAAAGCAGAGTGAGAGATAGATGAGCTCATCACTCTGCTACTACTCTTTTCACTGTCCAGTCATATGCTGGGTTGAGTCTAGTATGACCTGGGCCAAGATGAAATGTGGTTACTCTTGTTCACATGGCAGGCCCTCTGTTTTTCTAATAAATGTCTTATATGGACATTGTACTGTAATTTTTCTGATGTATGCAAGTCAGCAACTACCAAGATCCATTTCTTTTTGGTCTTAAATAAAAACTATAAAACATCTTGAGTAAAGCGGATTGATGCTTGCTGAAATCTTCCAGATACTTTGTAAAAAATAGCTGTACACACAGTTAAAAGCTGAGGCCCGTACGTACAAGGCCTTGTGGTCTTTTAATGTGATAAGAAGAATTTAGGGAAGTTTTTTGAAAGACAATACATACAAGTTCAACCTGTACCTGGAAACCCTTCAAGTCACAAAAGGGACCTCCAAAAAATACTATCAAACACCACCAAATGGCACAGGCACTTAATAAAAAAAAAAAAAAAAAAAAAGTGTCTTGCACAACTCTTTAAGCAGCTTCCACACTGGAGACACAAGACTTGCTGACATGACAAGGGTTACAAAAGGCACTGACTTCCTAGTTTTATAGGAATTTATGGCAATCATTATAGCTCTGTTTATTTGTAGCAGGCGGGTTAATTGGTCATTGCAATTGGCATGCACAGAGCTTGGTAAAGCTGAAAATTCAAAACTTAGAGTGGTTGCACAATTAGTTTTTCTTTGTAAGTGATGCAGCTAATATTTGTAGTGCTAGTTTAGTACCTTCCTTCCAATCCCAAGCACCCAACACCCTAATATATCTATAGTAAACCAATTTGAATTATCTGTGAAACTTAATAAAAATAGCTTTAGAATTACATGTTTATAGCCTGGGTGAAAAAATGCTACATTATTTTTTCTATAAGTACAGAAAATCAGTGCATGAGTACCATGATATGACATCATAGTACATGGTACCATATCACTTCAATTAAGGAAAGTAGCAAAATATGTGTCTTGGATTTAACATGTTCAACCAGAGTAAGAAAAATCCACTAGGGTACATTGGAACTTTATGTTTCATAGAAACAGATTGCCCATTTGTAAAATCTTTGAACATTTGTTTTTAGAAATCCATTTAAAAATTAAACTGGTATAATAGGTAATAGAATACATAAGTAAACTTTGCAGCAAATAATAATTCATATTTCATTTAATATAACACTATCACTAAACAATAGCTTTTTTTTATAAAGTTGGGATAATCGATGGGGAGGTAGATTTCTGGCCATTTGAAAATTCTGGCACTGTCATAGTATATATGTATGTATACGTGATATGGCTAATAATATATTAACAGGTCCATTTCCCAGAGTACATTCACATTAAAAGAACTCTTTATTTAACAGTAATTGGATTATTAAAAGTCTCATTAATTTTATTTCCTAATTTACAGTTAATATGTATGTCCTTTTTGAGAACCTCTAAAACACATCTGCAGCATTTAACACATCGTAGATGCATGAGCACAATAGAACTATGATTATAAAAATGTTACTCTGTTTTTTTGCCAAATAGTATATGGTTACCCAGAGATAATTTCTGTATAAATAGAAAATAAATCTATTTCAAATATAAATCCCTAACCTTGACCGACATATTAAATACATATTTTATTCATCTTTGTAACCACAAATATAACACAAAGCAAAACACTAATAGCATAAAAATAGACAGATTGCAAAAATAAGACAAAGGCATTATGGCCATACAATGCCTACTCCACATAGATCAGCAACATTAAAATAGATTTTACCAGACTTTCCATTGATTCATAATAATTTCCTTTAAAAAAATGGTGATTCTTCAGGGCATAGGTCTGACAGTACAACAATTATACATGCGTTTCAATATAAGAATGTGTATGAGAAAGAGACTGAATGAGGGCATCTACTTCAGAAGAAGCACTTTCACAGTCCTTTGTTTCACTTTTCTGACAGATGTCCAAAAAAAGATCAAGGTATAACTGCTTCCATTCTTGAAAGTCTCTAGATGTCAAACTGGGATTTTCCAGAAGTTTATCAATAGTAGCTACTTCTCCTTCTTTGGCCTGAAAAAATAAAAAAATAAAAATAAAATCAATGTTTTAGAAAGCAAGCATACTATAAGCATACTATAATAATAAAAATAACATAAAAAAAAAATGTCATAAATGTGTTTTCTATTACTTCATATTTTTTTCAACAAATCATTGATTCATATAGAACAATATCTCTAGCTTTTTGCATGCATTAGTTATTTAACCACCACAAGTCTATTTCACATAAATAACTTTTTTTTTTATCTAATGCATAGGGATGAGAAAATATAAGTTTCCCTAAAAAGTAAGAAAAAAAAAAAAAAGAGATTTAGTGAAAAGCACTGGAGGGAATAGGAAAGACCAATTTAAGGTGTTTTTTGTGGTTTCTTAAGGGTACAAAGGCCTTTAATCCTATATGAGGGTTAAAGATGCTCCTTTGAACCATTGTGTCTGATCTTATGCCATAAGAGCAGCCCTCACTTCAATATTTTACTTTATTCCCACATAAAAAAAAAGCAGTCCACAAAAAAGTAAGGATTTAAAAAAAAAAAATAATACAAACTGTGCATGAATAATAATTAAGACTAAATGAAAGAAAATGCAAATATTTTTTTTTTTTTAGGCAAATTTCATCTATGCAGCTAAAAACTTGAAACTTTCTACTTTCTACTAAAAATCAAATTTCTCCAAAATCCTTCTGACAACTTCTCTGGGCGGACATCCAATCTTTGGATATACCATCACGGCCACACAGGGCAGCCTGGCTCATCTTGCTCCCCACCACAGCCAGCTTTCTTCTCCACCATGGACTACCACACAGCTCCCAGCTCATTACAATCCATTGTGAACTGTCATCCTCTCTCTCCCCCTCCCCTGAGTTCTATTTGTTTAATATGGTATTTTACCTAATAAATTGTGCTACACTATGCCGGTTTGGCGCTTTCTTCCCTTCCTATTTTATAGACTGTGGATTTCCAGCCCACAAATGAAAGCAGCCTTGCCAGCACCACAGTGAAGGCCACTTTCTACTAAATGACATATTTATTCCTATACCTCCGGGATTTTTCAATACTTTTTTTACCTGGTAAATTACATTTTATCACTATAGGATGGGCACAGTGTCAGCACTGTAGTGTTTTTGGGTTGTGTCAAGAAATTAAAATGAGCACACTCGTTGGACTTTCTTAAAAATCCTAGCTTATTTTGCAATGGCAAATTGTATTTGATTTTTTCTTCGTAAAAAATGATTTTTAACAAATAGTGAAAAAATACAGTGCCTTGAAAAAGTTTTCATACCCCTTTCCACATTTTGTCATGTTACAATCAAAAACGCAAGTGTATTTTATTCAGATTTTATGTGGTAGACCAACACAAAGTGGCACATAATTGTAAGTGGAAGGAAAATTATAAATTATTTCCAATTTTTTTACAAATTAATATGTGAAAAGTGTGGCGTGCATTTGTATTCAATTTGTAGAACCACTTTTCACTGCAATTACAGCTGCAAGTCTTTTTGGGGATGTCGCTACCAGCTTTGCGCATCTAGAGAGGGACATTTTTGCCCATTCTTCTTTGCAAAATAGCTCAAGCTCAGATTGGATGGAGAGCATCTGAACAGCAATTTTCAAGTCTTGCCACAGATTCTCAATTGGACTTTGATTGGACCATTCTAACACATGAATATGCTTTGATCTAAACCATTCCATTGTAGCTCTGGCTGTATGTTTAGGGTCGCTGTTCTGCTGAAAGGAGAACATCTGCCCCAGTCACAAGTCTTTTACAGGTTTTCCTCTAAGACTGCCCTGTATTTGGCTCCATCCATCTTCCCATCAACTCTGACCAGCTGGCCTGTCCCTGCTGAAGAAAAGCATCCCCACAACATGATGCTACCACCACCATGTTTCATGGTGGGGATGGTGTGTTCAGGGTTAAGTGCAGTGATAGTTTTCCACCACACATAGCATTTTGCTTTTAGGCTTAAAAGTTCAATTTTGGTCTCATCTGACATGGCTTCTCGCAAACTGCAAATGGGATTTCTTATGGCTTTCTTTCAACAAGGGCTTTCTTCTTGCCACTCTTCCATAAGGGCCAGATTTGTGGGGTGCGTGACTAATAGTTGTCCTGTGGACAGATTCTCTCACCTGAGCTGTGGATCTCTGCAGCTCCTCCAGAGTTACCATGGGCCTCTTGGCTGCTTCTCTGATAAATGCTCTCCTTGCCTAGCCTGTCAGTTTAGGTAGACGGCCATGTCTTGGTAGGTTTGCAGTTGTGCCACTCTTTCTATTTTTGGATGATGGATTGAACAATGCTCCATGAGATGTTCAAAGCTTGGGATATTTTTTTTTATAACCTCGCCCTGCTTTAACCTTCTCTACAACTGTATCTCTGACCTGTCTGGTGTGTTTCTTGGACTTTATGACGCTGTTTGGTCACTAAGGTTCTCTAACAAACCTCTGAGGGCTTCACAGAACAGCTGTATTTATTCTGAGATTAAGTTACAGACAGGTGGACTCTATTTACTATTTACTTAATTAGGTGACTTCTGAAGGAAATTGATTCCACTAGGTTTTAGTTAGGGGTATCAGAGTAAAAGGGGGCTGAATACAAATGCACGCCACACTTTTCAGATATTTATTTGTAAACAAAAATTAAAACGATTTATCATTTTCCTTCCACCTCACAATTATGTGCCACTTTGTGTTGGTTTATCACATAAAATACATTTATGTTTTTGGTTGTAACATGACAAAATGTGAAAAATGTCAAGGGGTATGAATACTTTTTCAAGGCACTGTATACAAGATTCGTTTTTAAACTTGCTGACAACAAAAAGTGTGATACAAGCAGTCCCTGTAGCCCTGCAAGAACCACTTGCTGGACAGAGGAGTATTCATCTTTTAAAAGGCCGACTCTTGCCCAGTTTTATTTGAGGCAGGAATGGGGTAATTTTAAAAATATTTAACAATTTGCAACAACTGCCAGTGATTTAAGTTGTTTAAGGGTTTGTTAAATTCAATTTTATTAAGTGAACTAAGTAATAAGTAATTTATTAAGTAATACATCAAAATCAAAGGAATTGGGATTTTTAAAGGTGCGAAAACACAACAAAAATATTTATTTAAAATATAAAAAAATGTATTTAAGAAAGCATTAAAATTGACATAATCCTGTCCGATATAACCATACAATACATAGACAGATGCAACTGATTGAATCTCTACATGTTTCGCCACACCAGTGGCTTCTTCAGGAGAACTTATCAGGCACTGTACATATGATCACTATAGTTCAAAGCATAGAAAGATTTAGACAAGGAAAGATAATACATCAAATATTTAACATACAAATACACCTTTAACCACCTCAATACAGGGCACTTACACCCCCTTCCTGACCAGACCAATTTTCAGCTTTCAGTGCTCTCTCACTTTGAATGACAATTACTCAGTCATGCAACACTGTACCCATATGAAATTTGCGTCCTTTTTTTCACACAAATAGAGCTTTCTTTTGGTGGTATTTAATCACTAGTGGGTTTTTTATTTTTTGTGCTATAAATAAAAAATACCATAAATTTTGTTTAAAAAATGCATTTTTCTTTATTTCTGTCATAAAATTTAGCAAATTAGTAATTTTTCTTCATAAAATTTGGCCAGAATTTATACTGCTACATATCTTTGGTAAAAATAACCCAAATTAGTGTAAATTATTTGGTCTTTGTGAAAGTTATAGAGTCTACAAACTATGGTGCCAATCACTGAAAATTGATCACATCTGATCAAGCCTCCAGTATATCGGGTGTATCTCATATCTTGAGACACTAACAAGTCAGGAAAGTACAAATACCCCACAAATGACCCCTTTTTAGAAAGTAGACATCCCAAGGTATTAAGTAAGTAGCATGGTGAATTTTTTTAAGTTGTAATTTTTTCCCACAATTCTTTGCAAAATGAATATTTTTTTTATTTATTTTTTTTTTTTTACAAAATTCTCATATTAACAGGTTATTTCTCTCACAGAGCATATGCATACAACAGATTACACCCCAAAATACATTCTACTACTCCTCCTGAGTACGGCGATACCACATGTGTGGGACTTTTACACAGCCTGGCCACATACAAAGGCCCAGCATTGAAGTAGCACCTTCAGGCGTTCTACGAGCATAAATGACACATCTCATTTCTCAACCACCTATTACACTTTTGAAGGCCCTGGAGCACCAGGACAATGGAATTGCCCCCAAAATGACCCCATTTTGGAACGCAAACACCCCAACGTATAATCTATGAGGCATAATGAGTCTTTTGAGCGGTTCATTTTTTTCCAGAAGTTTTTGGAAAATGTGGAAAAAAAATTAAAACGCATTTTTTTTACACAAAGTTGTCCATTTATCAGATATTTCCAACATATAGCATGTGCACAACAAAGATGACACCCCAAAATACATTCTGCTACTCCTCCTGAGTATGGCGATACCACATGTGTGAGACTTTTACACAGCCTGGCCACATACAGAGGCCCAGCATTGAAGTAGCATCTTTAGGCGTTCTACGAGCATAAATGACATATATAATTTCCTGGCAACCTATCATTTTTGAAGTCCCTTCATATTTCTAACACATAGCATGTACATACCAAGAATTACAATTCAAAATAAATTTTATCGCGGAAAGGGTAAAAAAAAAAAAAAAAAGCATTACCTGTGCTTTTAGTAGTATCCACAGAGGAGAGCACTGGTCCAGGCAGCAGGTAGGGATGTGCTTAGCGACAGCAATGGTAATTATCCAGGCAACAGGCAGGAATATTGTCTATAGTCAGCACAAGGATATTGTCAGCACAGCAGTCCATAGAAATTGTCCAGGCAGAGACAGCCAGCACAGCCATAATATTGGTCCTGGTACACTGTTACCTGCATACACTCATTGTACCGCTCTCCAGCGCTTCATAAACATACTGCCTCTTGCTACAGATAATTATTTGCATAGTCGAGGTAGCGGTGTGGTCCATTCATGCGGCAGGCAGAGGCATGGTGGCAGTAAGTCAGCAGCAAGCTGAGGGCCGCAATCAGGTAAGACCTGTGCACAGGTGCACAGGGGTAGAGGCTTCGACCCACCCAAATCTCTATGAAGCCTCCGGGCTCCAGACCCTAATCCGAAAACCGGAGAAAACAAAAACAAATTGTTTTCTCCATCCGGAAAAACAATTCTGGAGCCCCTCACATATGTGAGACCCCTGTGTACTACAGTAGCAGGGCAATAGATCAGTCCAAGCGGTAGACAAAAGCATAGTCCATAAAACAGGCCAGGGTCAGTTCACGTGCAAGCAGTCCAATCGGTAGGCAGTAGCGTAGTTAATAAAACAGGCCAGGGTCAGTTTTTGTGGAAGCAGTCCAAACGGTAGGCAGAGGCATAGTAAAAAAAACAGGCCAGGGTCAGTTCACGTGGAAGCAGTCCAAACAGTAGGCAGAGGCATAGTCAAAAAAACAGGCCAGGGTCAGTTCACGTGGAAGCAGTCCAAACAGTAGGCAGAGGCATAGTCAAAAAAACAGGCCAGGGTCAGTTCACGTGGAAGGCAGTGGCATGGTAATTTGGGGAAGCATGGAAAATGGTCAGCACTGAAAATGGGGAAATGGTTAATATTTTAGGGATGTATGATAAAGTTGGAAGCATTCACCGATGCAAAGGCCAGGTTGGGAGGGACACTGGGGACAATGGACGCTGGTATCTGTCCGAAACCCTCTTTTGGTGCACACGCGACATTTTTTTTGCCTTCTTCGGCCTGCTTCAGATGGTGGAATTTTGAAGGGGAAGTGGCGCTCATAAAGTCGGCAAACAGTCTCAGAGCGAAGGTCTTCTGGAGGGGGTCCTTGGTGATAGGTGAGGGACGTGACAATTTCTTCTATGAATTTTAGAAAGGGGGCGTGGCTTTCCATGGATTTGGTGTAGACTACATAGGAATTATAAATGGCCAAATGGAAGAGATAAATTGCTACCTTCTTATACCAGAATCGGGACCTCCTTATTGACAAATAGGGCTTGATCATTTGATCATTGAAATCCACCCCCCCCATGTAGAGATTATAGTCTTGGACACATTTTGGCTTTTCAACGGGACCTTGTCTTCTTTGAACCTCAATTGTAGTGTCCTCATGGATGGTGGACATCATGTGCACGTCCCTTTTATCCTTCCACCTCAAGGCCAGCACTTCATTGCATCTCAATGATGCTCTTTCCCCCCTTCGCAGCTTTTTATTCGCCAGTGATTGTGGGAAGCCCTTCCTATTTTTTCTGGAGGTTCCGCAGGCCAGGGTTTTTGCCAGGTACAAGTGTCTGAAAAGGGGCAGGCTGGTATAAAAGTTGTCAAGGTATAGATGATATCCTTTGTTCAGAAGTGAGTATGCCAGGTCCCATACAATCTTTCCAGTTGTGCCCATGTAGGCCGGGCATTCAGGGGGCTGGAGCTGGGAATCTCTTCCTTCATATATGCGGAACGTATACAAATATCCCGTGGCTCTCTCACACAGTTTGTATAATTTGACTCCGTATCTGGCCCTTTTGCTAGGAATATATTGCTTTAATCCTAGCCGGCCAGAAAAGGGTACCAGGGACTCATCGACACATATATTCTGCTCGGGGACATAAAGTTCTGCAAATTGTTTGGAAAGGAAATTTATCAGTGGGCGAAGTTTATATAACTTGTCGTAATTTGGATGATTGTGGGGAGGGCACTGAGTGTTGTCGCTGAAGTGAAGAAAGCGCATTATGATGTTGTATCGGGACCTGGACATTATGGCAGAATAAATGGGCATGGCGTGCATGGGTTGGGTGGACCAATAGGTATGTCCTTCATTTTTTTTTGTAACCCCCATGTTTAGGGTGAGGCCCATAAACACTTTGAACTCATTCAAATTCAGATCTCTCCACTGAAACGGACGGGCATGTGATGATCGGGGGTTATTGGCAATATGCTGCTGGGCGTATAAATTTGTCTGGTCCACAATAAATTGCAGAAAAGTGTCGGGCAAAAATAAATGAAAGAAATCCATCTCTGAAAAATTTTGGGTGTTGGCCTGCACACCTGGCTGTGCTGTGAAAGGGGGAATAATTGGTGAAGCCGAGTCGGAAGGCAGCCATGTTGGGTTGGCAAGACCATCTGGCATATATGTAGAGGCCCTGGCTCTTGGGGGATGTGACACTCCAGTATTTGGATTAGAATTTCCTGGGCTGGTACTCAGGCGTGATGTGGCAGCACTGGTTCTGGGTCTGGGCATTTGTTGGTGGGGCCCATCGCCGGCAGCAGCGATGGTACTGGGCATTTGTTCCTGGGGCCTAACGCTGGCGGCAGCGCTGGTACTGGGCCTGGATATTTGTTCTTGGGGCCTATTGCTGGCGGCAGCGCTTGTACTGGGCCTGGGGATACAATCCTGGTTTCCAGAGTGCCGTGCCCTTTTAGGAGGGACCCATTCTTCTTCCGAATCATTTGCCGATTCACTATTCGGTTCAAATGCAGATTCGGAATCGAGATTTGATTTGGAATCGGGATTTGATTCGGAATCAGAATTTGATTCCGATGAGAACTCCCCGTTGCTCTCATCGGTCATGGAGAGGATCTGGAACGCCTCCTCACTATTGTAAAGCCTTTTGGACATGGCGCTGATGGCTGTGTGACAGGTGGCAGGTGACGGTCACTGATGGGCTGTGTGATGGGTAGCAGGTGACTTTCACTGATAGGTGATGACGGTGTGACAGGCGATGGTCACTGATGGGTGACAGGCCACGGACAGTGACAGGTAATGGTCACTGATGGCTGGCGGTCACTGATGGCTGGCGGTCACTGATGGGTGATGGCTGAAGACTGGCGGTGGCTGATGGCTGGCGGTCACTGATGGGTGACAGGTGATGGCTGATGGGTGACGGCTGGTGGTCACTGATGGGTGACGGCTGGCAGTCACTGATGGGTTACAGGTGATGGCTGGCGGTCACTGATGGGTGATGGATGACTGGTGGCGGTCACTGATGGGTGACGGGTGACTGGTGGCGGTCACTGATGGGTGACGGGTGACAGCTGGCGGTCACTGATGGGTGACGGGTGACTGGTGGCGGTCACTGATGGGTGACGGGTGACTGGTGGCGGTCGCTAATGGGTGACAGCTGGCGGTCACTGATGGGTGACGGGTGACAGCTGGCGGTCACTGATGGGTGACGGGTGACTGGTGGCGGTCAGTGATGGGTGACGGGTGACTGGTGGCGGTCAGTGATGGGTGACGGGTAACAGGCGCACCGCTGACGGTCACTGATGGCAGTCTCCTATGTGACAGGTGAACTTTATGGGGTGACTGTTGGGTGACAGATGACAATGGGGGGGGGCGATCTGACAAGTGTGGTGTTGGTGCAGACACTACAGAACACAGATCGGTAACTCACTGCTCCAGGCTCTTCTCTCCTCACACTAGAAACGGTGTGTGAGGAGAGAAGCGCTGGTAACAGCTCGTTACCGCGCTGTGTTTACATTTAGTGATCGGCTGTGAAAGGATCACAGCCGATCACGTGACTAAACAGCCAGCCAATGGCTGTTTACCGGCGTCAGTGACGAGCCGTGTTCCCGGGGAACACGCAGTCACCGATGTGCACGCGCAGCGCGCTCGCGATCGCGCGCATGCGCCGTGCACATTGGGGGTGGAACCATTTGTGATCGGCCGTGACTTCATCACGGCCGATCACGTGGTAAACAGCCATGACGAATGGCTGTTCACCCTCTTCGGTGGCGAGCGGAGTCTCCGTGACACACCGCCACCGAAGGAACGGGGATGCGCGCGCTCGATCGCGCGCATTCCCTGTTCAAAGGCGAGGACGTCATATGACGCCCTGCCGGAACAAGAGAAGCGCCGCCTGGCCGTCATTTGACGGCCGGCGGTCGGCAAGTGGTTAAATCATTTCCTGGATTAGGAAAGAGCTTGAGCAGCAAATCCTATAGAGTCCATATTTACCTGTATGTTCAATAAATGTATAAATTTATGAAATCTAAAGGCTCTAAAGCAGGGGTGCCCAACCAGTGGCCCGGGGGCCACATGTGGCCCGTGGAGCCTTCTGATGTGGCCCACAACCTCCTGCTTTGGGATAGCAGGTTCTCAAGCCCAGATCGTGGGTTGCCAACACACCATCCCAGAGCATCAGTGTTTTAAATGAAGCCAGTGGTAGAGGAAGCAAGCGGCTGTGGAGGGAGCAGAGCTGCATTTGCTTCCTGTATAGCACTGACTCCTGTCCCAAGCAGAGTGATACCAAATGCATTCTGCCTGGGACAGCAACAGTCAGCGATACCTGAATGGAAAACTGTTATTAAAGGTAAGTTTATTACTAAAATCAGTGTATATATGGGCATATCTGTTCTGCAGTGGTTACTGGGCTGCTTTCAAATGAATCCACAGGTGCAGCGCATTGCACCTTCGGGTTACCTGCACTGAGTCATAGACTTCTGTTATCTGCAGGTTTGGTGCGCTTTCAGAAAGTGCACTACACCTGCAGGATATAATAGACATTAATGGCAAAGTGCAGCTAACCTGCAGGAAAGCCACAGGTGCACTGTACTGCACCCGCAGTGCAGGCAAACTGCCGCACATCAGTGTGAAAGCAGCCTTAGGCCCCTTTCACATGATCGGTTCAACCCACGTGGACCCTCCATTCACCTCTATGGAGCGGCAGATGTAAACGGACTTGTGTCCATTTGCACCCACCTACCTCCAATCCGATCCACTAAAAAAAAAACAGAAGGAGATCCGTCCTGTTCAATCTGGTTGGATCGGATAGGGGGGCCCACAGAGTAGAGTGGGCTGGGTCCATGTCCTCTCTGCATATACAGAACGGACACGGATCCATCTTCTGTCCGCTCCACTTATTGTGGCCCGTGACCAGTTACCAAGTCGCTTAAGTGGTCCTCGCTCTTCAAAAGGTTGGGCACCCCTGCTCTAAAGTCATAGGGATGTATCAATTGGATCATTTGGTGAAACCATAGAGAGAGGTATGTAATAGCCCCCTAATGGTCCATCTATGAGGAAGATAAAAGGTAAAGGTAATCAAAGTCTGGGAAATATATAGAGATTCTAAACCAATCCAACCATGATAGATGGTGAACACCTACCTATCTGTAAAGAATCGCATTTGCAGTAAATCCTGGCCACCATAGACCACAAGGAATCCAAATTAAAATTCCCTTCTCAAGTGAGTAGAGAGACCATATAGGTTCTCAATTGGACTCCAAATTCCTTAGAAATCACCATAGGAAATCTAAGGCAGATACCACAGTACAAAAACAGAGGCTACCAACATCCAAGACACTAATTAGACTAAGTAACCATTGGTAAAACAGGATTCATTACCTCCCAAAGGAATGGTCTCCAACGTTCCTCTCCCTCTCCTATGCTAGACCGTGGCAGCTGTCTGCTGGCGGGGGTTCTTATATACCCGCTCCACCTCCAAAAGGCATCCAATGGCGCTGATGGAAGTGCAGACGCCGTGATAAGTCAGTGCGCATGTGCAAGCCACGCCGGATGTAATGTCAGACGTTAATTCAACGCAAGACGTGCCACGTGATAATGTGAGACCAGTGTCATGATGGTAACCATGCCAACAGAGAGGCGTGGTTAATAGAAATATGAACCAATGCCTCCCGGATGCCGTGCCAAGAATAGCAACAGGCAACAAGCTCCTCAACAGGGGACAGGCATATGACACTGATGCCACCTATTGGAGTCCAAGGGAAGTGGACAACATCAAAATGACGCCCTGGGCATCCATATGGTCACCTGATCCAGATCAAGCCCCTAGTGATTACATCTCTCAATTACACTCCAACAAAAGCTTATTTTCCACATAAAACACTTTTCAACACAATTAAATAAATAAAATAACCAAGGAGATAAAACGTATTAGTAAATTAGATAAAGAAATTCACTTATTATAAGAAAAAATAGGAAAAGACCCATATAGAGATGATGCTCAATCAAAACTTTTCCAAGCCATTGTACCCATACATGAACGAGGGGGAGATGGATAAAATTCTCCTTCAGCGGGAGACAAGATTCATTCCTTGGCTACCATTAATCATCCAGGTATGAATGAATCCATCAGCTATAAGCCTTTTCTGTAGGTTTTTAAAATTTTCCTAAATCATGAAATCTTGACCATTATCGAGATTAAATTCTCGATATTTGTTTATCCTTTCTAAGATTAATAATTGTCTGGTAACTGAATTGTAACCTGGCTTGGCAAAGTTTTGATGGAGCATCATCTCTATATATGGGTCTTTTGCCATTTTTTCATATAATAAGTGAATTTCTTTATCTAATTTACTGATAAGTTTTGGCTCCTTAGTTATTTTATTTATTTGTGTTGAAAAAGGTCTTTTATGTAGAAAATAAGCTTCCTTTAATGGAGTGTAATCGATAGATGTAATCACTAGGGGCTTGATCCAGATCAGGTGACCATATGGACGCCCAGGGACAATGTCAGTGTTGTATGTCTGTCCCCTGCTGAGGAGCTTGTTGCATTTTGCTATTTTTGGCGCGGCTTCCGGGAGGTGTTGGTTCATATTTCTATTAAGCGCGCCTCTCTATGGGCATGATTGCCATCATGGCACCGACCTGGCATCATCACACGGCACGTCTCACATCGAATTGATGTCTGACGTTACATCCAACGTGGCTTGTGTATGTGCACTGACTTATCACGCCGTCCGCACTTTGGAGATGGTATATAAGTGCCCTGCCAGCAGACAGCTGCCACGGTCCAGCATAGGAGAGGTAGAGGAATGTTGGAGACCATTCCTTTGGAAGGTAATGAATCCTGTTTTATCAACGGTTACTTAGTCTACTGTGGTATCGGCCTTAGATTTCCTATGAATTTGGAGCCCCATTGAGAACCTATATGGTCTCTGTTCACTTGAGAAGGGAACTTTAATTTGGATTCATTGAGGTCTATGGTGTCTAGGATTTACTGCAAATGCGATTCTTTACGGGTAGGTAGGTCTTTGCCATCTATTATGGTTGGATTGGTTAGAATTTCCATATGTTTCCCAGACTTTGATTACCTTTATCTTCCTCATAGATGGACCATTAGGGGGCTATTAGAAACCTCTCTCTATGGTTTCACCAAATGATCCAATTGATACATCCCTATGACTTTGGCGCCTTTAGATTTTATAAATGTATACATTGATTGAACATACAGGTAAATATAGACTCAGGATTTGCAGCTCAATCTCTTTGCCTAATCCAGGAAATGATTTAAAAGGTGTATTTGTATATTAAATATTTGATTGATGTATTATCTTTCCCTGTCTAAATCTTTCTATGCTTTGATCTAACATATGTACAGTGCCTGATAAAAAGTCTTCCTGAAGAAGCCATTGGTGTGGCAAAACATGTAGAGATTCAAATCAGTTGCATCTGTCTATGTATTGTATGGTTATATCAGACATGATTAGGTCAATTTAAATGCTTTCTTACATTTTTTTTATATTTTTATAAATATTTTTGTTGCGTTTTCGCACCTTAAAAATCCCAATTCTTTGGTTTTTGATTTACTATGTATTGTAGAGGGTCAGCCTGGGTCACCGCCTTTTGTAATCCCGCTATCTGTTCACTCAGTAAGCAATTTGTTTCCTGTTGCACAGCGACTGTCTGCACCAGGATCTGCTCCTGCCGAGCCTGTGCTTGTACCAGGGCTTGCTGGGCCTCCTGATGGCGGGCCTGCGCTTGTGTATTAGCCAGTACCAGCTGCTTAACCACATCCTCCATGGCTTGTTCAGACGTTTTCACTGTCTGTGCGGCTTTAACCCAGGACATGGGATTAGACTGGACCCTTCAAACTGCCCGCATTCTCCACCAATTGTAGGGGATCAGGGGGTGAAGAGCGGGCTCAGAGACAGTCCATTAAAAATAAAAATGGCTTTTATTCAGCAAAACATCAAACAAAAAAAAAACAGACATAAGGCCAGATAGACTGGTCTTAAGCAAGCAGGTACAGCTCACAGTTCATGGCTCCAAAAAGCTACAGTCTTTATATGGTTCACAGTTCATGGCTCCAAAAAGATACAGTCTTTATATGGTTTGTTTTTAAGCTCACCCAGCAGGTACACCGTCCAGCAATGGACACTTCCACACAGCATGCGGCTGTGTCTCTTTCTCCTACACAAACAGCTCCTCTCTGACATTTTCAACACACCTGAATATAAGCAGGTCTGAAGGGGAAGTACCTGCCCTCTTCGATTAACCCCTTCCTAACCCTGCCCCAGGCTGACCCTCTACAGTATATACAAGGGATGTGGTGCAAATGACTCTGATTCCCAGCCAAATTTTCTCTACTCCTTTAGTAAATTAACACCCTTCCAATCCAAAACCCCCATCACAGTCATGCAAACACACAAGGCTCATTTTAGACAAACTCTTTGATGTCCCAGTATGTTGTTAGATTACGAGTCAAAATCATAACATCCCTCATAAGAATTAAATTCAGATCTCCAAGGCCAACAAACTCACCATTACCTGGTCAATACAGGTCAAGTAAAAGTCACATAATGACTAAAGGCTATTTCCTTGTACATATTATACACCTCCTCCGTAACTGAAAACAGGTAACCAGTAAAAAAAACGTAAAGCCTCACCTATGGGTTTTTTTAAGTACCGAAGTTTGGCGCTATTCCACGAGCGTGTGCAATTTTGAAGCGTGACATGTTAAGTATCTATTTACTCGGCGTAACTTCATCTTTCACATGCTAAAAAATTGGGCTAACTTCTGTTTATTTTTTTTAAAGCATGAAACAAAACATGTTTGAAAAATTGCTGTGCAAATACTGTGCAAGATAAAAAGTTGCAATGACTATCATTGTATTCTCGAGGGTCTCTGCTAGAAAAACATATAGCATGTTTGGGGGTTCTATGTAATTTTCTAGCAAAAAAAATATGATGTTTACATGTAGGAGAGAAATGTCTAAATTGGCCCTTGGTGGCAAGTGGTTAAAAACCAGAGCAAGTTACAAGAATAATAAAATCTCTAAGGTTGAAATAGTTTTTAATTTTCTGTAGTGCTGATTATGTTTTGCAATGTTCACATAATGATCTGCTTTCTAGTTTCATTTATAAACAGCTGATGATTCATTTAGAATTAGAATTGTAAATGGCAGGATTGTAAACATATAGCGTTTATAGTTTTCTACTGAATAAAATATAGAGAGCAATAACAAAATAAAGTGGGCATAGCTGATACATTCTTAACCAACCCTGCTACCATAAACTGTACTGGTGGAACCAGAAAACATAATTAAATGCTACACACTGAACGTCATTAATGCAGGTACATTTATCGAAGTGTGACCTGGAGCTCTGGAAACCAGGAAGAGCTAGTATAGAAATTATACCCACATCTCCAGCCCCTGATCCTCACTAATAGCCAATCACTCTAATGAGCAGCCTCACTAACCAATAGTAAAGTACTGAAGGTGGGAGGGGTGGTTAGACGTTATACCAGGAAGTGTCTCAGAGCATCCTGATTTTCAGGTTCCAGACCAGACCTACAAGCACTGTGCCTGCTCCACAAGGTTAATAGCAATTTCTTTAGGACTTCTATTGCTTTAACAGTTATCCGACACAAACCAGCCTAAATTAATGAAATTATCCATTATAATCCTTTGACTTTCAGAAAAGAATAGATGGGAACTAATAAGACAAAAGAAAATGAAAACATTCTTGACATTTTTGTTAATAGCAACCAATCAGGTCTCATCTTCAGTCTCTTATACAATGTCTTAGTCTTACTTCATCAAAAAATAAACAAATAAAAAAAAAAAAAACAACCGACAATCCCTTACTTGATAGGGTCACCTTATGTTCATTATGTTCAGCAACTCACATTTACAGTTTTGGTTCGGAGGAAGTAACTTCCAAATTTTAATGTGACAACACTAAAGAAGTGACACTTTGCTACATTATAAAGTAGTCAGTGTACAGCATGTATAACAGTGTAATTTTGCTGTCCCCTCAAAATAACTCTACACACAGCCATTAATGTCTAAACTGCTGGCAACAAAAGTGAATACACCCCTAACTGAAAATATCCAAAGTGTCAATATTTTGTGTGGCCAGCACTGCCTTAACCCTCTTGGGCATGGAGTTCACCAAAGCTTCATAGGTTGCCACTGGAGTCCTCTTCCACTCCTCCATGACAACATCACAGAGCTGGTGGATGTCAACACACAGCCATTAATAGCTAAACTGCTGGCAACAAAAGTGAGTACACCCCTAAGTGAAAATGTCCAAATTGGGCCCAATTAACCATTTTCCTTCCGTGCCATGTGACTCGGTAGTGTTACAAGGTCTCAGGTGTGAATGGGAAGCGGGTGTGTTAAATTTGGTCTCATCGCTCTCACTCTCTCATACTGGTCACTGGAAGTTAAACATGGCACCTCATGGCAAAGAACTCTCTGAGGATCTGAAAAAAAGAATTGTTGCTCTAAATAAAGATGGCCTAGGCTATAAGAAGATTGGCAAGACCCTGAAACTGAGCTGCAACATGGTGGCCAAGACCATACAGCGGTTTAACAGGACAGGTTCCACTCAGAACAGGCCTCGCCATGGTCGACCAAAGAAGTTGAGTGCACGTGCTCAGCATCATATCCAGAGGTTGTCTTTTGGGAAATAGACGTATGAGTGCTGCCAGCATTGCTGCAGAGGTTGAAGGGGTGGTGGGGGGGGGGGTCAGCCTGTCAATGCTCATACCATATGCCGCACACTGCATTAAATTGGTCTGCATGGCTGTCATCCCAGAAGGAAGCCTCTTCTAAAGATGAAGCACTAAAAAGCCTGAAAACAGTTTGCTGAAGATAGGCAGACTAAGGACATGGATTAATGGAACCACGTCCTGTGGTCTGATGAGACCAAGATAAACTTATTTGGTTCAGATGGTGTCAAGCGTGTGTGGAGGCAACCAGGTGAGGAGTACAAAAACAAGTGTGTCTTGCCTACAGTCAAGCATAGTGGTGGGAGTGTCATGGTCTGGGGCTGCATGAGTGCTGTGGGCACTGGGGAGCAACAGTTCATTGATGGAACCAACATGTACTGTGACATACTGAAGCAGAGCATGATCCCCCTCCCTTCGGAGACTGGGCCACAGGGCAGTATTCCAACATGATAATGACCCCAAACACATCTCTAAGACAACCACTGGCTTGCTAAAGAAGCTGAGGGTAAAGGTGATGGACTGGCCAAGCATGTCTCCAGATCTAAACCCCATTGAGCATCTGTGGGGCATCCTCAAATGGAAGGTGGGGGAGCGCAAGGTCTCTAACATCCACCAGCTCCGTGATGTCGTCATGGAGGAGTGGAAGGGGACTCCAGTGGCAACCTATGAAGATTTGGTAAACTCCATGCCCAAGAGGGTTAAGGCAGTGCTGGCCGCACAATATATTGACACTTTGGATATTTTCACTTAGGCCCCTTTCACACTGGGGCGTTTTTCAGGAGCTACAGCCAGCGCCTGTGTAGCTCCTGAAAAAAGCGGGTCCTTTCGCTCCAGTAGCAGGACGGTAAAAAGAGTACTGTAGCAGCATATTTCGAGCGGTGAAGGAGAGGTGTATTCTACCCATTGAAATCAATGGGACACCGCGGGGATACCACCGGCAAAGCGCCGGCAAAGCGCCGCTGCAGCGGCGCTTTGCGGAGGTTTTTAACCCTTTTCGGCATACCGCGGCTAAAACAACGGTGAAGCAGCGCTAAATATAGCGCTGCTTTACTATCGCCGCCCGCACCACCCCAGTGTGAAGCTGGCCTTAGGGGTGTATTCACTTTTGTTGCCAGCGGTTTAGACATTAATGGCTGTGTGTTGAGTTATTTTGAGGGGACGCAAATTTACACTGTTATACAAGCTGTACACTCACTACTTTACATTGTAGCAAAGTGTACTTTCTTCAGTGTTGTCACTGAAGATATAATAAAATATTTACAAAAATGTGAGGGATGTACTCACTTGTGAGATACTGTATCTATAATACCACCATCCCATTTTACTATTGTTTGCCACTGACTGGTAAGTAAAGGTTCGAAAGTAAAGAAAGTCATGACACAATGTTTTTGATATGTGCTGTATGGCCCCTGTTCCTGAAGAACATGCTAAAGTAGATCTAGAGACAATTTTTTTCAATCTTGAATAGAGTAAGAGAGGGTTTTTTGCCATTTGTAACACATTGGGGAGATTTCCTTTCACTTTCTGTCTCATGGTCAAAACAAGATGTGAGAAGAAATTCGTCCAAAGTGAGGGGAAACCTGATTGTAACTAGGGTCACCAGAACTAGTGTGCCTATTGGAAGATTTGTTCCTTTATTCCTCTTCCTCTTCTGGTAAGAACACAACATTTTTGATTTTCCTTCATTTTCACTCTCAGCGAGAACCATAAATAGAACCAACATAAGAGGATAGAATTCACCAATAAAGACAAAGACAGCAATAAAAACCAGACAGGTGTTCTAATCCTTCTCCACACAAAAATAAAAAAAATAAAAAATAAAGGAAAATTTGTCTTTAATTATATCTCAATGCACCATTTTTATAGGTTGGCATTCATTGTAGTTAAACCAAAAACCCATAACTCATTTAAATATACTGCTCATTAGCCATAAAGAACAAAGTAAAATTGTGCACCAAATGCTTTTGTAGACTCAAACATTACTTTGTAAAATTAGTGGTCACATCACTACTGTGCTTTACATAGCCAGTGCAAGAATAAAAACTGAAGGAGCAAGTCCTTCAACTACAGGCTGACCACAGAAAGTATTGGGGTTGATACAAGTCAAATCACCATGCACAAAAGGACAATAAACCGAAAAACTCTAGCACAGAAACAAAGTACAGGTGTGGTTATATGTTTAGATCTGGAATAAATATTCAAAGGACATCAGGATTCAATTAATAATACATATGGCTCTTGCATTAAATAATAACTGCTTAGCACAGATAGATTTAAACACAACTATGGCAGTACAGTAGCTCTTGGCCATTGGTCATATACTCTCAGAGTTGAATTAGTTTGAGCAATGCTCATAATTCTCTTTAATTATTAACTAAAAGGAAAATAGAGAGCAATATAGGTATCTTTAATAGGTCAAGATGAAGTATTGTTCGAAAACAATAATGAGATAGACATGCTAATATGTGTCTATTTCTTAGTTGATAATTAACCCTTATTAAAATGCATAGAGTTCAGCTACCTTCATGGTAATCATTTTGTGGAGCGAGACAACAATCTTGCCCCAAAGGAAAACTTCAATCAAGACAAAAATCCCATATGAATTTATATATTCTTAGGTTAAGTGCACCAGTTGTTTTATTTAAGTGTGAACTCCAGGCGTTGGTTTATAGAATGTTAAAATCTCAGCACCACATGTACTACAAGGTTACCATTGTTCTAGATGTACTCTGAAACCTTAAAATGGATCTGTGTTTTGTCCATGCAAGGGGCCTCCTATCTTAGCTGCTTATATTCAACTGTCATTTGCAAATTGTGATACCTGATACTCCCAAGTATGACAGAGTGGCCAATATCCAGGTTCGAGCAATGACATGGGGAGGGTTCTTAGCTTTGTGTAAGCCCTGACCAGAGAAACTTGAAGCTTACACAAGTCTGTGTAAGAAGGTAAATACTTTTAAAGGGGGGGGGGGGTAACAAAAACATGTGGACAAAGCACAGGTTTCCTGGTGACAAACAGGCCCTTGGAGCGCCAATATGGTATATGGCTCTTCTGCTTGTCTGCTTTTCTATCAAATACTTTATCTAACCCCTTCAGATCCGCGCTGTAGCCGTCATTCGGACCTACTTTGCCGGGAGGCTGTCAATAGACGTCCTCCCCTTTGCACGCTCCCCGCGTGCCCCCTGCGAGTCAATGAGACTTGGGTAATCACAGATCGGAGTAAGGGGCCGATCCCGGGCCCTTTCCACGTGATTAGCTGTCAGCCAATGACAGCTGATCACGTGATGTAAACAGAAGATCGCTAATCGTTTTTATCTTCTCCTCATGCTGACAGCGCAAGGAAAAAAAATGACCACCGGCTTCTGTGCAAGGGACATCGGTCCTGAAGAGGAAGATGCACAGCCATCTCATCTGTGCCCACCAGTGCCACATGTCAGTGGCCACAGTGCCACAAATCAGTGCCCATCAGTGCATAACAGTGCCAACAATTAGTGCCACCTATCAATGCCCATGAATGCCACCCATCAATGTCCACCAGTGGTGCCAATCAGTGCCACCTAGCAGTGCTGCCCATCAGTGTCACCTACCAGTGCCGATCAGTGCCCATCCCTGCCACCCATCAGTGCCCATCCCTGCCACCCAGTGCTCAACAGTGCCAGCTATCAGTGCCCATCAGTGCCACCCATCAATGCTCTTCAGTGCTGCCCATCAGTGCTACCTCTCAGTGCCCATCAATGCCACCTATCAGTGCTCACCAGTGCCGCCTTATCAGTGCCCATCAATGCAGCCTATCGGTGCCCATTAGTGCAGCCTCATCAGCGTACATCAATGAAGAAGAAAAATTACCTGTTTGCAAAATTTAATAACAAAATATAAAACAGTTTTGTATTTTTTTAAAACATTTCGTCTTTTTTAATAAAAAACCCAGGAGGTGATCAAATACCACCAAAAGAAAGCTCTATTTGTGGTAAAAAAAATAAAAATTAATTTGGGTACAGTGTTGGTTGACCACGCAATTGTCGTTCAAACAATGACAGCGCTAAAAGCTGAAAATTGGTCTGGGCAGGAGGGGGTTTAAGTAAGTAAGCAAGAGGTTAAGAACAATATACTGTACGCGCACATAGGCTGCATTTTTGTGGCTTAATACTGAATTTCATGTTTTACCTGTAATTCTGCTTTGACTTATTTAAGGATTAACTGTTCGCCTTGGGAATGAAATCCACATTAACAGTATATTTTGATTACACACTTAAAATTGTAAAAGCTTAGTACTTTAATGCCCCAAGGTCCAGTTAGAACTTCTTTCTAATGTCCTACCTTTAAAGTGCTTTTCAAAATGCGCAGTCTGTGTAGTTTTTCATTGACTACGGGATCACTACATCTTTTAATAAAAGACTTCTTGTACTCCATTTTGGTTGAAAGCCGCTGTTCTCCAAGTGGGGATAAACTGGCTTTTTCCAGGGCCCTGTAGAGATCTTGTAATGAGTCTGCTGACTTCTCGTTACCAGTTTCTGTCATCATGGAAACAGAAGGAATGGAGCAACATTAACTGGACAATAACTGCAAGCCAGCATTTTTTTCCCTACTTTTTAGATTGACGAGCTCCATCATTGCTTGTCACATCTTAGTTTATTTAAGACACTTGGACAACAATAACATTTTGTTCTCTAAAAAGTTTCTAGTAAATTTCTGGTTGGAGGTAAATGGAGGGCTAAATCTAGATCAACAAACAAACCTGCAATGTCCCGTGAACAAAATTGAACTCAATAAAATCTATAAGGCAACAGATTTTGTTAGCATTAAAAGGCAATATTCTTCTAATGCTTTTGTGAACATATTTACACTCACTGGGGTCGATTTACTAAAGATAATCAAGCAAATTTTCAATAGGGCTTAGTGAATGAGGTGAAGCTTTTCTGAAGCACATCTTCCAATCATGTACAAATAAAACTACTGTTTTTTTTTTTTTGCATGTGGTTGGGTATTCTTGTACTGTGCAACTTCCTATGCAAAGTGAGCAGCTTATTTGCCTTTAGTAAATCAACAACGGTTTCCTATATGTCCTATTTTGTTGGATATAGTTACAGTAGCTGAATATCTTTTAAGACTTATTCCCCAATTGAGTATGAACTTATTTTTAGCTACAGTGATGGTGATGTGAAGGAAGTAGAACACCTTAATTAAAGGTTTGCCCGTTTCATGTAAGCTTCTAGTTTTTTTTTACTCAAAAGTTTAATCTAAGGCATAAACAGGCTTCTCTGTAAGGTATGCATGGGCTGTGGTACCTTGGAATCCTGGAACTGATTCTGTTAAATCTACCAGGTCATTGAGTCCTGAGAGATACCTGAAGAGGTATCACTACACATGTATATCTTAGACTGGCTGGCCATTCACTGTCCACCATGGCACTTTTGAAAAGGAGCCCTGAAATAGCCTATAAGGGAAAACTTACTTATTGTGGGATGTGTGAGGTGCCCCAAGACCGAGATTAACGCTTTTGAAAAGACATAGTTTGCCATCAGCAGTACACCCCTTTAATAAAAACAGGCTAATTGTGTCCAGCTATGTCACCATCACTGTAGATGAATAGCCCATACTGAATGAAGGAAAAAAAGATTTTTTTTTGTAGCAGCCGTCCTTTAATATTTAAAGTTGCACGTTAGCCATCTGGAAAAGCCCATATGATGCATTTAGGCTATTTTTCCTCAACTAATGTAGAATATTTAACTATTACAGTTTTCAATTTCTAGACTTGGCCCATGCCAACCTGGGTGCAGAGTAGTAATAAAGGGACAGGTCTAGAGGAGAGATCTTGGAACAGGCACTGGTCTAGGGGAGAAAATCCGAAACACATCATTTACCCAGTTACACTCACTATATGGAAAAGGATAAACCGCGCTAGAGGGGGAAGGGGAAAAAAAAAAGGGCACCCAAAGGTAAGAGTTTGGAAAGGGTAAACCTGAACAACTGAAAAAATAAATACTTTAAAATGAAAAAAATAATAATAAAGGGAAAAAAAAGGCTGCTGCTAAAAAGCGGGATACTTCACACTTGAACAGATATATGAGAAATAAAGCTGCGCCAATATTAAAAATTAATAAAAATATAAAATACAACCCATCAAAATGTTAGATGGAAAAAACACTGATCTCGTATAGGACAGTCCAAACAAGGATAAATTGGTATAAGTCCAATATAACTCAATCTAGGCATCAGGCATAAATCGAGTTAAAATCCACAAATAGATCGTATTTAAAATGACACCACGGTGCTCGTGCTACAAGTTATACACTGTGACATGTATGCAAACGGTGCTTCATCCCGACCACCTGATGAATGGGAGGCTTACCAGACGGTAGCAATGATAAGGCATTGATTATAAACTTGAGATGTATCCAATAATCAAGCGCTGGTGGGGTTAAAAACGGCTCTGGGAAAATCACTCCAAGTGGGGAGAGGAGGGGGGAACCCGTCCTGTAATCCGCTCACAACTGAGATAGCCACCTCCCCTTCGCGCATTTCGTGATGTCTTATTGAGAGATCTGATGGTGTATTTTCAGCCAGCATTTCAGTTCATGAAGTAGATTTCCACCCAGAGCATAAATGGCTCTGTCCTTCTGTGACCTTCATTCCATAATGCACCTTTGCAAGGATACTCAGAGGACATCGGAGACAGATGTTGTTGATGAGAGTGAAGCCCCCAAGGGTTGTAAGCCTGTTCACCCAATGACTGGTTGGGGCTGCCGATCTGACAGGAAATTTCAGAATTGAACCAATTCTCAGCTTTATAGGATGACTTGGAACAGCTGTTAAAATTCAGCGTTGCTTCTATGGGGGTGCAAAGTAATGCAGTTCTAGTTCAACATGTGCTGTAATAGCTGGCTCCTTCTCTCCAGTCTCTAAGATGGAGTCAAATGACTCCATCTTAGAGACTGGAGAGAAGGAGCCAGCTATTACAGCACATGTTGGACTGGAACTGCATTACTTTGCACCCCCATAGCAGCAACGCTGAATTTTAACAGCTGTTCCAAGTCATCCTATAAAGCTGAGAATTGGTTCAATTCTGAAATTTCCTGTCAGATCGGCAGCCCCAACCAGTCATTGGGTGAACAGGCTTACAACCCTTGGGGGCTTCACTCTCATCAACAACATCTGTCTCCGATGTCCTCTGAGTATCCTTGCAAAGGTGCATTATGGAATGAAGGTCACAGAAGGACAGAGCCATTTATGTTCTGGGTGGAAATCTACTTCATGAACTGAAATGCTGGCTGAAAATACACCATCAGATCTCTCAATAAGACATCACGAAATGCGCGAAGGGGAGGTGGCTATCTCAGTTGTGAGCGGATTACAGGACGGGTTCCCCCCTCCTCTCCCCACTTGGAGTGATTTTCCCAGAGCCGTTTTTAACCCCACCAGCGCTTGATTATTGGATACATGTCAAGTTTATAATCAATGCCTTATCATTGCTACCCTCTGGTAAGCCTCCCATTCATCAGGTGGTCGGGATGAAGCACCGTTTGCATACATGTCACAGTGTATAACTTGTAGCACGAGCACCGTGGTGTCATTTTAAATACGATCTATTTGTGGATTTTAACTCGATTTATGCCTGATGCCTAGATTGAGTTATATTGGACTTATACCAATTTATCCTTGTTTGGACTGTCCTATACGAGATCAGTGTTTTTTCCATCTAACATTTTGATGGGTTGTATTTTATATTTTTATTAATTTTTAATATTGGCGCAGCTTTATTTCTCATATACACTCACTATATGCCCTGCAAATGTAATTAGAGATGGAGGTGTGATGGTCCCCTCACTGTTCTCTCTCAAAGGAGCTGTTGCACACAGTGGCCACAAACATTCCCATGCTGCTTTGAATGGGCTCTCAATAGTTTGTTAATTTGCCAATTAAATTCCCATAATTTTTATTTATTCTTTTATAGTAGACTTCTTAAAAAAAAAAAATACTAAAACAGGGCCATATGATAAAACTCGATGGTTCTCAGCAAGTTCTCAGCAAGTTAGTTTATCAGTTTTCTGAATCCTGTGTAGTTAACTGCATACTGAGAAAAGCAGGTTGGGATGTGCACTAGAGAAAATAAAAACCTGAAACCCCTGGACTAGAGAGCACTTACTCAACGTTTATACAGTGATAGGGGCAGAGATGCGTGAGACAGCCTATCAGGGGGTAGTAGGCATCGGGGGCTCAGGGAACAGATCCAATCATCTAACCCATGTCAAATGTGTGTTCTGAACGTTTTCATGTTTTCCCTTTTTTTCCTATTTTTCTATATTTTGTTATAGACTCACACAATCACTAGAAATGTGAGTATCCTCTGTATACTTGTTCCCTACTGACTATAGGAACATATATGTTGGATGTTAACTGCATTGTTATAATACGGCATTGTATATCTGTCTGTGGCATGTGATAACCAAGTTCAAATAAAACCTTTTTTGATAAAAAAAAAAGAAAAAAAAACACCCACTATATATACACACTATATTACTGAAAGTATTGGGATGCCTGCCTTTAAATGCACATGAACTGTATTCGCATCCCAGTCTTAGTGGGTGTTCATTATTGAGTTGGCTCCCCCTTTGCAGCTATAACAGCTTCAACTCTTCTGGGATGGCTGTCCACAAGGTTTAGGAGTGTGTCTATGGGGATGTTTGATCATTCTTCTAGAAGCGCACTGATGTGGACGAGAAGGCATGGCTCGCAGTCTTTAAACCAATTCATCCCAAAGGTGTTCTATCGGGTTGGGGTCCGGACTCTGTGTAGGCCAGTCAAGTTCCTCCACCCCAAACTCGCTCATCCATGTCTTTATGGACCTTGCTTTGTGCACTTGTCCAAATCATTTGGTGGAGGGTGCATTATGGCGTGGGGTTGTTTTTCAGGGGTTGGGCTTGGCCCCTTAGTTCCAGTGAAGGAAACTCTTAAGGCGTCAGCATACCAAGACATTTTGTACAATTTCATGCTCCCAACTTTGTGGGAACAGTTTGGGGATGGCCCCTTCCTTTTCCATCATTACTGTGCACTAGTGCACAAACAAGATCCATAAAGACATGTATGAGAGAGTTTGGGGTGGAGGAACTTGACTGGCCTGCACAGAGTGCTGACCTCTTCCTTACAGAACACCTTTGGGATGAATTAGAGTGGAGACGGCGATCCAGGCATTCTCGTCCATTATCAATGCCTGACCTAACAAATGCGATTCTGGAAGAATGGTCAAACATTCCATGTACTAATATTGAAATTAACTTTTAATTATAAAAGTAAGGATTAATTGGAATTTCTATGGTGCAACATTTCTATAAATTAGTGTGCCGGATTAGTGTTTTGTACACTGAGCTCCAAATTTCTATAGTTTTCAGATAAATTGTTTTCTCAGGATGCAATCATCTCTACATTGTTTGCATAGTGCAAATGCACATCTTCTTGTCGCTTTACTAAAAGGATATCTCCATTGTCAGACAACGGAGACAATTAATGGCAAAAGAGCATAGAGGTTTGTTTTGCACCAAGATGGCTTTCCAAAGAGGACAATCACCAGTTTCCATTAAAACATTTCTAAAAACAAGATGCATTTTCAGTGCAGATACCCTTTACATTGTAAACGTTTTAATGCAAGTATGAATACATGTTTATTAGGATTAATTGAATTGATTAAATGATCTGAAAAATAGCCTCAGTATTCAAGAAAATTATATAGATATTAACTCTATCTTTCGAAACATGAACTGAACAGTTGGCTAATAAATGCAAAAGTGGTTAGATCTGTTTGTAGAACCCCAAAGTTTATTCAGGCTTCAGCATAACTCAAAGCCTAAAATAATTTTAAGTGAGCTACTGCTTTAAATCACAATTCCTTAAAACTAGATCATTTGAAGCCAATAATGTAATGTGGCACTGATACTGTTAGTGATTTAGGGTTCTTTTAATGGAATGCGTTATATGTGCTGGCAGTGTTGATGAATAAGTAGGAAATAAAATGCTGGGAGTCCGCCAGCAGTAGAGTCTGCTGTCAACTCCTAACAGCCTGGATTGTTTATTTTTTTGAACTGCTAATTGGTTTATGCTTTAAATCTTATTATTAGTTGCAATGTATTACTGCTTCTAAACTTCAACTTTGATCTGGCACCTCTGTGCTGATCAAAAATGTTTATTGTTATATTTTCTCTATGAAAAGTATATGGCATGTCATGTTGGTTTAGAGGCAGTATCGAGAGGAATGTTTAAGTAATGAGAGAACATGGGGACTGCCAGTACTAACCTCCTTTCGAAAATACTAGTTACCCGGTTTTGGTAACTCTTTGGCTTCAATAACAAAAATCACTGACCTGGATTACGTGTACAGATATGGAAGTCACTGTTTCAACTGGGTAAGTGACTTAGACGGTACTGAAAAAAAGAGGGTCAGCATGACAACCTGAAAACAAGATTTTTCCAAAGGATAGATCAGCATTGCCCCATATTTCTCTCATGACAGGTAATGTTAAAGTGAAATTACATGATGCAGTCTGTAATTAGTTTTACACATTCACGGTCATTCTAAGTCTAACCTGTTGATCCTGCCAATTGATACATTATTTTTTCACTTCCTATAATCAGGTGACAATGCTTAGCATTGCCATATATATATATATATATATAAATATATATATATATATATATATATATATATATATATATAATATTATATATATATACACAGTGCCTTGCGAAAGTATTCGGCCCCCTTGAACTTTTCAACCTTTTGCCACATTTCAGGCTTCAAACATAAAGAAATAACATTTTTATTTTTTGTGAAGAATCACCAACAAGTGGGACACAATTGTGAAGTGGAATGAAATCTATTGGATTTTTGAAACTTTTTTAAATAATAAAAAAATGAAAAGTGGGGCATGCAAAATTATTCGGCCCCCTTGCGTTAATACTTTGTAGAGCCACCTTTTGCTGCGATTACAGCTGCAAGTTGCTTGGGCTATGTCTCTATCAGTTTTGCACATCGAGAGACTGAAATTCTTGCCCATTCTTCCTTGCAAAACAGCTCGAGCTCAGTGAGGTTGGATGGAGAGCGTTTGTGAACAGCAGTTTTCAGCTCTTTCCACAGACTCTCGATTGGATTCAGGTCTGGACTTTGACTTGGCCATTCTAACACCTGGATACGTTTATTTGTGAACCATTCCTTTGTAGATTTTGCTGTATGTTTGGATCATTGTCTTGTTGGAAGATAAATCTCCGTCCCAGTTTCAGGTCTTTTGCAGACTCCAACAGGTTTTCATCCAGAATGGTCCTGTATTTGGCTGCATCCATCTTCCCCTCAATTTTAACCATCTTCCCTGTCCCTGCTGAAGAAAAGCAGGCCCAAACCATGATGCTGCCACCACCATGTTTGACAGTGGGGATGGTGTGTTGAGGGTGATGAGCTGTGTTGCTTTTACAACAAACATATCGTTTTGCATTGTGGGCAAAAAGATTTTGGTTTCATCGGACCAGAGCACCTTCTTCCACATGTTTGGTGTGTCTCCCAGGTGGCTTGTGGCAAACTTTAGACGAGACTTTTTATGGATATCTTTGAGAAGTGGCTTTCTTCTTGCCACTCTTCCATAAAGACCAGATTTGTGCAGTGTACGACTGATTGTTGTCCTATGGACAGACTCTCCCACCTCAGCTGTAGTTCCCTGCAGTTCATCCAGAGTGATCATGGGCCTCTTGGCTGCATCTCTGATCAGTCTTCTCCTTGTCTGAGCTGAAAGTTTAGAGGGACAGCCAGGTCTTGGTAGATTTGCAGTGGTCTGATACTCCTTCATTTCAAAATGATCGCTTGCACAGTGCTCCTTGGGATGTTTAAAGCTTGGGAAATCTTTTTGTATCCAAATCCGGCTTTAAACTTCTCCACAACAGTATTACGGACCTGCCTGGTGTGTTTCTTGGTCTTCATGATGCTCTCTGCGCTTTCAACAGAACCCTGAGACTATCACAGAGCAGGTGCATTTATACAGAGACTTGATTACACACAGGTGGATTCTATTTATCACCATCAGTCATTTAGGACAACATTGGATCATTCAGAGATCCTCGCTGAACTTCTGGAGTGAGTTTACTGCACTGAAAGTAAAGGGGCCGAATAATTTTGCACGCACCACTTTTCAGTTTTTTATTTGCTAAAAAAGTTTAAAATATCCAATAGATTTCGTTCCACTTCACAATTGTGTCCCACGTGTTGGTGATTCTTCAAAAAAAAATTAAAATTTTATATCTTTATGTTTGAAGCCTGAAATGTGGCAAAAGGTTGAAAAGTTTAAGGGGGCCGAATACTTTCGCAAGGCACTGTGTATATATATATATATATATATATATATATATATATATATATATATATATATATATATAATTGTCATCTATCTATATACCGGCATACCCCACTTTAAAGTACGCAGTGGGGGTTATTTACTAAAGCTGGAAAGTGCAAAATCAGGCTCACTTCTGCATGGAAACCAATGAGTTTCTAACCCCAGATTGTTCAATTAAGCTTTGGTAAAAAAAAAAAACCTGGAAGCTCATTGGTTTCTATGCAGAAGTGAGCCTGATTTTGCACTTTCCAGCTTTAGCAAAACTTAAAAGTTCACTTTCTGATGCTTAGCATTGTCACTCATTTTTTTTTCATTTTGGATAGAGTAAGGGATGGTTTTAGCCTCTCCCTTTTTTTTTTTTTGTATTGGTGTACCATTGGGGGGATTTCCCTTCACTTCCTGTCCCATAGTCAAAAGAGGAAGCAAGAGAGGAAGAGTTAATTCCTTCAACAAGAGGGAATTCCTGGTAGTCACCAGGACTGATGTCATCTAAGTAAAATTATATGACAACTGGAATAACCGAAAGTGCACAAATATATACACACACATGTACATATAAACATATGCACATACATACATACACATATATGAATAAACACACACTAAACTATATTGGAACTGTAGGAAAAGCAGGAACAGAGGGGTGCAAGACTACGTGCAGCATTAACTCGTAGGTTTATTGTTAAAAACAAATAGCACATGAATATGCTAGTAATTACAATTTTTAATAACTACTGTTTTTTAATTAAGTAATTGTCCTTTTAATTGTCTCATTAACTAATTCTTTCATCGAAAATCATTCAATTTAATAATTTTTCTTGTTTACATATATTTAATTACTAATCATTACTGGGATTGTGTGTACAAATACGCTGAGCACCATAGCCTACTTTATTAACAACAAGCATATTCATGTTCATTTCCATGTCTATCTATATAATTCACTTTTCTAGCTCACTTTCTGATTGATGGGTCTGCCAGCCTATCACACTCTCTCCTCCAGCCCTCTTTTCACTATAAAGCCCCATACACACGGTCGGACTTTTTCATCAATTTGGTCCGATCGGACAAGGTTGTTGAATTTCTTGCTTACATTTACTAGGAGTTTGTTGGTTGTTGGTGCCCCTTGTTAATTCTAGGATTAGTGAAATGTACCTGCCTACTCAAAGAAAAACTGTCATTGTAGAAAAGTAAAACACAATAGTCAATGATTATTTCAAATCAAAAAAACCTTTATTTAGGTCTCAGCAACAGACCAAAGAGGAACGCAGCCATGGTGAAACTTGGGGAATTTGCAAAGCCTTGGACACCCATGGCAACCATCATTTTACAGACTTAAACAATTGGGGGCATGAAGACTACCTATCTAAATAATAAGGGAGCGCAATCTGGTCCTGAAGTCCAAAACATCCGGAACTGCAGCAGATGCCATCTAGGTCCCCAGGCTCTGGTACTACGAGAGGCTCCATCTTCTCTCAGACCAGACTGAGTCCAGGTTGTCACTCTCTTGTCTTCCTTGTACGCTTCCTTCCACGCCGTGGTGCTGGTGCTGGTGGGGTGGCAGAAGGAGGAGGAGGAAGCGGAGCAAGGTCACTCTCGCAAACATGTGTGAGGGGAGTCATTCTCCCCAGCCATCCCCTCATTTAGTATTTTGAGGATGACCTCCTCACACATGCTGCGTTGCCCCGCCTCCATACCCGTAAATTTACTTGTAACCAAGGAGGCAAAGGCCTCCTCGTAGGTGGGTGTGGCATAGAGGGAGGCTGAGGCATCTTTTATCAGCTGGAGCGCTGACTCTCCCACCTCCCCCATGTTTTTCGCCCTTCTGTAGGGAAGGCGGAGGGGAGAGACTTGGGAGACAGTCAGGCTCCTACGCCTACCCCCTCTTGGCTGCCACTACCCCCTGCCTCCTCCTGACCCACCTTCCACAGCCACCTCCTGGCTGAGGTCTTCCTGTGTATGAAAAAGGGACATAGTTTCAGTTATTTGTTCATCAAACACACACAATTCTCATCTAGTGACTGTTGCAAAATGTTTTCAAATACAAAACCATACAATTCTCAGCCCTGCAGTTTAGATTCTTCCCAAAAATGTCTCCCACACCACTGTCTGTTGATATGTCAATCACGTTAGGAAATAAGCAATTGGGGATCCTGAATTAACTGAACATCATTCATTATTCAACAAACTGGTTCCAAAACTACTATACCTGGAACAAGCTGGGCACCTGCACACATATTCCTGACTGGAAGGCCCAGGTTGGTCCTCGGAAGCCTCATCAGGGGTGGCGTGCGTGGAAGGACGCGTGCAAGGAAGAGTCGAGAGTGACTTCCTGACAGTAGCCTGGTCTTTGAGAAAGTGGAGCCTGTCATAGTACCAGAGCGTGGGGACATGGACATCAGCTGCTGCAGCTCCAGATGCTTGTGACTTCAGGACCTTATTGCGCTCCCGGAAATAGGTAGTCTTCATGTTGTTGATCTTCACTTTTAAGTTTGCGACGGTTGCCATGGGCAGGGTAGGCTTTACAAATGCCACCAGTTTCAGCAGGGCTGCGTACCTCTTTGGTCTGTTGCTATAATCCCTGTGTTTTGCCTGCCATAAGAGGGGGAATTGCCGGTATTTATCAATGAAGTGTGGGAGAAAGCTCACGTTGTAGAAGGCATCCATCACCTCTGCAAGACACAACGCCACACAAAACAATATAAATAATGTCAGCCTAAACTCTCCTAATCTTCTCCATAAAGAAGCCTCAAGTTCTAATCAGTCTAGGCTAGTTATGTACCAACGTCAAATTGTACCTTCGTTTGTAGCGATCGTCTCGTGCGTGAGCTTTCTCTCCCCTCGTCTCAAATCCACTTTGCACTCCAATTTTCTTTCCCGGGAACTTTTCAATGCACTTGTAGAGCATAAGATTTGACTTATGTAATGACACCCACAGTGCTTTGTACGAAAACACGGAGCACAGCATTTTGGAGAATACACACATGTCAGACCTGGTGATGAAAAGGAGTATTTTGGGTGTCAGTTAAGCAGTACAAACCTTCTCTAGACCAAAGATTAGGTAGCAAACACACAACATGAGAATAATCTTTTTGGGAAGAAGAGACTGTTACCTCCTTTTGCCCAGAAAGTGCATTCCCACTGTCGAAGGCAAAGGGAAAAAATGTCAAAGTAAAATAAGCTAAAAAGAAGACTGAAATGACATGAAATCATAGGTTGGTTAAAATATCAGATTTATTAAAAAATGCCTCTCACACATCGTCAGGCAGAGCAATGGCCCCCCTACCCACAAAGTACTGCATATATTGGTCCCGGACCACACGGGCATTTAGAGGGGGCAAGCCTGGACGTGCCACTCGAAGGGCTGTAAGTTCGGCATTTGGAGGGCCCTCCACATCTGGGCCAACGGGCACCACATAGTTCCTGTTATGTCTTTTGAGGAAGTTGTGCAATATGCAACAGGCAAGAACTATGTGGTTGAGTTTGTATTCCGCCAAGTTAAATGCCGTCAGGAACAGGCGGAAGCGGCTGGCCAGGATGCCAAAAGCGTTCTCCACAACTTTTCTGGCTCTGGACAGCCTGTAGTTGAAGACCCTCTGGTCCGGGGTGAGGGTCCTCATCGGGAACGGCCTCATCACATGGGGAGTCAACGCAAACGCTTCATCTGCGACAAAGACGAAGGGGAGTCCTTCGGCATTCTCCTCTGGAGGTGGCAAGCACAGACTGCCACTTTGGAGACGCCAGTAGAACTCCGTGTGCGTAATGGCCCCACCATCCGATATCCGGCCGTTCATCCCCACGTCCACATACATAAACTCGTATGTTGCCGACACCACCGCCAACATCACTACACTATTAAACCCTTTATAATTATAATAGTAGGACCCGAGTTGGGCGGTGGGACGATGCGGACGTGTTTCCCATCAATTGCCCCTCCGCAGTTAGGAAAGTCCCAACGGCTGGCAAAGTGGGAGGCCACAGTCTGCCATTCCTGTGGCGTGGAAGGGAACTGTGGAGTGAAACAAGAAAAAAAAATTAGTCACTTTGCACCTAAACATTGCAAGCAGATTAGACAATCAACATCTTGGAACAAGAGCATTGTCTAAAATTGGAGGCTGGAAAGTATTTGCACAGAAAAGTAGAGGCTCCCCTTCACAGATTACTCACCCCCCCATCAATCCCCCCACTTCTGATGGGCCATTGGCAATAACTAGGGGTTTTGGGGGGGGGTGGTGGACAGCTAACCCTCTGCACTTCATTGATTGGCAAATGGCTCAATAATGTGGGCTAGTTTGGCCAGACCCTCTGTACTTAACACTATTGGCAGGCCACAGGAAAGATCAAATAACATTTCAACCCCCCCCCCCCCCCCAAAAAAGGCAGGCACAGTGTGACATTATTAAATTACCAAGCAAGCTAATAGGAGGGAAAGAAGACAAAAAAATAGGAAATGGAATGTATGGAGGCAGTCCCTTGCACTACATGCTTTGCTGAATTCATCCCTAAAGATGCGCACTATAAAGAGGTAGGTATATAGTGTGTATGGACCTTGGGAAAGCCAGCAGATAAAGGATTGGTACCATCTGACAGAGCAGTTGGGGGAGGGGGTTCCTAATGAGTTTGCCCCCCCCCCCACCAAAAGAACAAAAAAAGGGGGCTCTACATGAAGTAAACCACACAGCAAACATTTGTGCATATTTTAGGGGGTGTTTTGGGGCAAACAATACTATGCAGCAGACAAAAGACATTGCTTAAGTGACTAGGCCATAGGTGTCTATTGGGGCAGAAGAGCATGCTGGTGAGGTAAGTGAAGGGAAAAATGCATGAAGGAGAAAAGGGGCACAGCATATTAGAACATATTGCAATCATGGTAATTAGGGAAGGAGGTCAAAAATACAAGTCATTAGCAAACAGAGCATACATAGAAGGGAATAGTCAAGTAGAAATGTTACCTTAATATAGTCCTCCTGCAGGACCTGAATGATGGCAGAACAGGTCTCTGGAATAATGATTCCCAGGGCCTGGGGAGAGATACCTGAAGAGAACTTTAAATCCTGAAGACTTCTCCCTGTCGCCAAGTACCTCAACGTGGCAACAAGCCTCTGCTCCGGAGTAATGGCTTGTCTCATGCAGGTATCCTGCCGGCTGATAAAGGGGGTCAGCAAAGCCAAAAGACGGTGAAAATCGGGGTCCGTCATCCTGAGAAAGTTCCTGAAATCATCAGGATTATTCTCCCGATCTCACGAAGCAAAGGCATGTGCGAGAACTGGTCACGCTGAAGCAACCAATTCTTGGTCCACATACTCCTCGTCACTCTGTTCATGGACGGGTCTTGGCTCAAAGCTAAAAGCCCGACACCAATTCCGCGTACAGCACGAACTCGGCGACGAGTACGCACGGGAAACATCGCTCAGAAGGTCACAAAAGGTCGGCTGGTCAGAACGGACAAACAGAAAGCACCGATAAACAGCAAGGCCTGAAAGAACGAAGTGAATACCAGCAACGAGCAGACAATAAGCAGTGCAAATCAAAGCGTCCTATATCAAGATATAGGCCGCAATGACCAACAAATGCGAACTGACTACACGCACTAATAAACAGATACGCACGACAAGCACAAACTGAAGAGCAGTAACGATCTGAGTCAGAAAACTGAGAAGCGCAAATCTTAAGTCACCAAACTTCCACTAACTCTCGATAAACACGGGATCAGCAGAAGGAGCCCAACGGGTGCCTGACGTGGTGCTGAACTTCCCTTTTGTAATGTCGTGGACGACGACTTACGTCACGACGTTCTTCCGGACCGGATATTCCGACAACGTAGTCCGACCGTGTGTACGCAACGCCAACATCGGACAAAGTACGTCGGACAAAGTCGACTGACCTGGTCCGCGGATTGTCCGAGCGTGTGTATGGGGCTTAAGACTGTTAGACATGTTAGCCAATTGTGGTCTGAAGTAGCTTCAAAGTGCATTACGGCCCCCTTCACGTCTGAACTCCAATCATCTTCTTCGTGTGACATCACCTCCAGCCCAACTCCATCCTGCGGTTCATGCTGATCACAGCCGTGATCAGTTGCTTCGTGGCTCTTGGATACATTACAAACACTGCCTGTGATCGAAGCTGCCATGGCTATCGGGACCCTTTGTAGAGACTTCAGGACTGGCGTTTTCAGTACACATGCCATTTTGATTCATATATCTTGTGAGTTTCTATTTGTTTTTAACAATAAACCTACGATTTAATACTGCACTTAGTCTGGCGCCCCTCTGTTCCTGCTTTTCCTACCAGAACTAGTGTCCTCATCAAAAGATATCCACTCTTTTCTTGTTCTGATGACTATCCAAAATTGGGGAGTTTTTTTTCCACTTTCACACTTTGTAATAATGGTAAGCAGGACAAATAAACATTGGGAATCTTCCCAAATGGGGACACAGACAGCAATACAAACCAGAAAGGTGTTCTAATCACTTTCCACTCTATTCAATACAAAAAAAATGTTGTTGCCTTTTGGTCTACTTTACATTTACTTTAAAAACAAAGACAATCAAATTAAATTCTAAATTTAGCTAACACTATAAGTAGTTTTTTTTTTGTCTTTTGGAAAAAAGGTTTAAGGCATAGAAATATTTCAAGCACTTCTACCCATATATTATGGTTTTCCCAAGCCATCTAACTGCCACTTTTGCTGGACAGTTTTCTCTGTTACAGGAAATGGAAAAACAATGGATCTACCCGCAGTATCAACCAGTAATAAAAATAAGTTATGAAAGGGACTCAAAGTCAAAAACTGCTTTGGTATTTTCAGTGACAGTCTGCATCATTTATGTCATTTTTGATCTGCCCATAATTACCATCAGCATGTTTAGTTCAGGTATTTTAGGCTAAACTAAGAGACATGGCAAGTGGGAAAAACACATTATATACACAATGGTTTATAGTTAATAGTTTTTTTATGTTCTGTAATACATACTAATAAGGACAATAAAATTGAATTATTCAGTCTAAAGGTGTACAACTTTCTTCCTTTTTGATAGACCAAAAGACCGACTGCGGAGGCACGTTTATGGGACAAATCTTTGAAACATTTTTTCTTTTAGTATAGGCTTGCTATTGTACTGGGGGGTCGTTTTGCAATAAATTGCTGAAATGCTCCTATTCGCCCAGAAAACAGCTGATCAGTTCTCCATCAATAGGATAAACCTTCTGTATAGAGTTTAATTTAAAAAACACAAGGAGACTGCATATATAATCAAAAGGCTTTAGCAACACAAAACAAGAACCAAAATTCTTAGACAAAATATATGATATATTAAAGACAAAAAGCTATGATAACAATTTTGTACACACAAGTAAGATAAATGATGAAATTACACAATGAAATCTTGACAGTAGCTACAACAGTTTTGCATGCCTAAGGATATCAAACCAAAAAAAATCTATTTATATGGCTATACTACAGCAAAATCTGAATTGTATATCTGGTCAAAGTAAAATAAAAAAATATCAAAACCCCCCAAAAAGTAAGTACCTTTTGCAAACTCCAATGGAAACCAAATCAAGATTTCAAGGAACAGGGACCTATGGTTTGCTGATAATTATTATAAAAAGCCATTTAATATATTGCCCTCAATTACATAATTTGGAGCCTGATTCAAGCTCTATTCCATAGCTAACTTTAAGATCACATATTTTATTTAGCTACAGCCAATGAACTTGCACTTTATATGCAATGAAAATGAAGTAAGCTGTCTGCACTTAAAGAGAATTAGAAAGAAACCATTCACCATTATAGAGTGTAAATAATACCACCACAGAGGAGTTTTGTAGTAAGGGATAAATCTAGCGCTTCTGCTTCTCGAGGCAAATAGAAAAATGCCCCCATCAACTGCTGTACTTAATATAGTCATTGAGAGGAAAAAAAATCCAGAACCCACGTGTCATTGGGAAGAAAAAATGCTCTGGTATCAGTCGTCAATAAAATAAAATAAAACGCCTCAATGTTGATGGTCAGTAAGAGGAAAAAATGCCCCAGCATTGGTGGTCAGTAAGAGAAAAAAAATATTCCAGGGTCAGCGGTGAATGGAAGGAACAATGCCCTTGTTTCTGTGGTCAGTGGAAGGAAAAATACCCTGGGGCTGGTGGCCAATAAAAGGAAAAACACTTTGGAATTAATGGCTGGTAGAGGAGAAAATGCCTCAAATTTGATGCCAGTGGGAGAAATATATGGGGCTATGAGGTGCACTAAGGGCTCTGGATGGGGATAGGGGGTTTATGCAGGGTGGGGGGAACTATGAGGGGCTGGACGACTCTACAGGATAGGTGGCACTGTGTGTAGATAGAGGTCCTGAAGAGGGCTATGGAATTCTGTAGCAGGATAGGTGGCACTATCGGGAGAGGGGGCCGGAAGGCACTGTGGGGGATGTGAGCTCAGGAGGGGGTCTTTGAAGAAGGGGGAATGAGAGACTTACCAGGAAGGGGGCACAGTGGGAGGTTAACAGATCTTCAGAGTTTAGGGGTATTACAAGAGGCTAGTGGGCACACTGTGGGAGCTGGGGTCCTGAAGCAGGCTGACAGTGGCACTTTCAAGGTACTGATTGCACTGGAAATTTCACTTCACCCTCTCCAACTAATTTTTCAGACTTATTTTTTGCTCTGCATTAGGGAAAATATTGATCTATGCCTCACCATGGTGCCTGTGGGAGCATTAACTGGTGTTGGTACAGGACCCCTATTGTTTAATTGTGTGCTACTATGTGCAATATCACAAAAAATATAAAATAATGATAAAAAAAATATATATTGGCAAAAACAGTGCAAAATTACTGAACTGCTGCAACCACTAATATGGTAATCTCCAACCACTAGATCAAGTGCATATAAAATGAAAATGGTGTACTGTCCAGAATACCCAAACCTACACAGACCTAAACAAAAAAGTCTACAAACACCAAACAAGTGTCATGTATATATTTTCCGTGAAACAGTGCTACCATATACATAAATGAGATCCTACATAATCTTTCAAAAAAACTGAGGAAGGGTGAGGAAGTCAAGTGACGCAACGTGTTGGGCAGAGCCAGTGACATCACTTCCGGTGTCTCTAAGGCATGTATTCATGCAATTTGGCAAGTACTGCAATTGTAAGTGTTCTTACTCTTATTAAAGACATCAGTTTTAAAAGACATACTACACTATAAGCCTTTTCTTTCATATTTTGAGTATATATTACCCAGCTTAATAGGAGTAAATACCTGAGTGAAGCTACACCAGATCACTAATATACAAAAGGTGAAATATAACCTGTAATGGGTTCAAATCCAAGGTGAGCAGGCAATGCACACAGAGGTGTTTGGTGATGGTTTTCTGACACGCAGTTGCTGTTTTACGGATGGGCTCTATATTTTTTACTTACCATATTCATTAATTTGAATATTAAAGTGGATGAAAACCCACTCTCATCCTTTCTAAACTACTGCAATATTGGTTATCTAGAAGGATATACATGCCTCCTGCATGTATACTATACTTGTATGTCAAATGTCTCCCCTCTGTCTGCTATGAGATCCGAAAAACTGCAGATTTTGTGGGTGGGTCTGTTTTCCAGGGCTCAGTGGGTGGAGTCGTGATTTCAGTAGACTCCCCGCCAACCTCTACACTCCCCTTATCAACCTGCATTTTCTCCTGTGTATTTCTTACACTGAACTTGCTCTATGATCACTAACATCCAGTCAAAACCCAGAAAAGTCCCCCACATGACCTAGCATGCCAAATCATGCTGAGGTGTGGACCAGCCAATCCTTGCAGAGCTGCTGAAGAAAGGAGTGGGTGTGGGAATTAAAAAAAATAATGCATGTCTTAGGCTAGTGCACGAGATATGTAAATCACCTGTCAATCACAGCAAGGGGGAAGAACGGACAAAGCTTTCAGTTTGTCCGTTTTATTTCACTGGAAAAAGATATGAGGATTGCTCAGAGCTGGATTAACTCTTTGTGGCAAGACTGGGCACAGCTCATCTGAAATCCCATACTCTATATTGTGCCAGACAAAAAAAAAATATTTTCGGGTTTACATCCACTTTAAGGAGTAAATTTCATTTTTTCACTATTATACAAGTTTTTTTGGAAGATCATGTAGGATCTAAGTTATGTTTATGGTAGCACTGTTATTTCAAGGAAAATCTATATATATGACACTTGTTTGTAGAAGTTTTTTTAGGTCTGTGTAGGTTCAAGGCTTGTGCCGAGTGTCCTGGATCCTGTGAAGATTCAGGCCAAACCTTATTGCACTGACAGGGTGCCAACTAGGTATGCCTCGTCTGTAGTCCAGCAGCATAGAACTCATGAAGGGCTAACAATACTCCTTTGGATTTCAATACAGCAGAAGCAACATTGTCAAGTCACTACAGTAAGTAAAGAGCTAAAGTCATTGCTGTCATGATCAACAGATGTTTTTTTAATTGAAACATTTTTAAACTGACGAAACATGTGGAAATGTGTCCAGTCATAGATTTTAAACTTAAAAAAAATTGTTCTGCAACACAACAACTGAGCTCCTGTCCATTCAATCCATTTAAAATAAACAACATCTAATATTTTATCTATGCCTTAACCACTTCCCACCCGGCCAATGTACATATATGGCCGGGTGGGAGCCGTCTACTTCTGAATGGACGTTCCGGAACGTCCTTCAGAAGTAGAGGGATCGCCCGCGCGCGTGCCCGCGCAGCGGCGCGATCCCGATGCGGCCGTGTCACCCGGACACGGCGCATCTCGGATCGGCAGGAGGGCTCGCCGATTGGCCCTCCTGATCACATGACGGCCGTGTCGAATCATAGCCGTCATGTGATGTAAACAAACAGCCGGTTGCTAGGCAATCGGCCCTCCTCTCCTCACACGGAAGTCGTCGGTGAGGAGAGGAGAGCGGATCGCTGCAGCCGGCTGGTGATCAGTGAGTATTAGCTGTTTTTTTACAGTTTTTTACTCACTGATCACCAGTGTAGTGTCCCCACAGTAAAACACACATGTCCCCACAGTAAAACACACAATAAAAACACATGTCCCTCACATATGTCCCAGTAAAATAACATGTGCCAATGATTATCTGCACACATATGTCCGTGATCACCTGCACACCCCTTTTACATGATCATTTGCGTACATATGTCCGTGATCACGCGAACTAATTATTATACACTTAACGGAATTTTTTTTACAAAAAACATGTAGCAGAATACATTTTGGCTTAAATTTATGACAAAATTTGATTTTATTGGATTTCTTTTAAAAAAGAAAGGAGAAAATATTGTTTTTTTTCAAAATTTCCGCTATGTTTTCGCTTATATCGCAAAAAATAAAAAACGGAGTCGCGAATAAATACCACCAAACTAAAGCTCTATTTGTGCGAACAAAATGATTAAAAATTCATTTGGTTACAGCATTGCATGACCGCGCAATTGTCACTGAAAGTGCGAGAGCACTGAAAGCTGAAAATTGGTCTGAGCAGGAAGGGTGTTTAAGTGCACAGTAAAAAAGTGGTTAAACATGTTATGGTTTAAGAAGAAAGAAAATACTACCAGACGCTCGGGTTCAGCACATCACGAATCTGGTGAACGGATTACTGTGAGGAGCTGGGGAAGACTCGGCTGTCACCAATGACAAAGTCAGAGGCAGATGGAGTTTCCTAAAGAACGAATTTAGGGACTTAGGAGGAAAAGGACCTCCAAGATAGTATTCTCAGAATTACTACCGTTACATCAAACCACATCAGAAAGGCAGAGGGAGATTGCGGAAGTAAACAAGTGGATGAGGAGCTGGTGTAGTAAGAAGGGGTTTGGATTCCTGGAGAACTGGGCCGACTTCTCAGTTGGTCACCAGTTCTATAGAAGGGATGGACTGCACCTAAATGAGGAGGGTACAGATCTGCTGAAAGTGAAGATGTCTGAAAAATGAGAGGGGCTTTTAAACTAGGCGATGGGGGGGGGGGGGTCCAGAGGTAGAGATAGCCTATTTCAGAGGGTAGTATTGGGGGCATTAGTGGTAGGTTGACTAAAGCACATAAACCCGAGGTAAGTATAGTAACAAGTCCTTTTTTCAATCTCAGAACACCCAATAAGAGAACAGTATGCGACCGGTCTAAACTATGTGGCATGTTCACCAATGCCAGGAGCCTGGTGGACAGGATGGGAAAACTAGAGATACTGTTATAGGAGGAGGATTTAGATTTTGGAAAAATCTCAGAGACTTGGTTTACCAGCTCTCATGATTGGCTGGCAACCATTCAAGTTTATTCCCTTTATCGCAGGGATAGAGAGGGTAAAAAAAGAGAGAGGGATATGCCTGTATATCAAAAATAATGTACAAGTGAATGTGAGAGATTACATTACTAAGGGAGCTAGGGAGGAGGTTATGGGTAGAGCTCAAAAAGGGATGAAACTAAGGGGAAAATACTGGGAGTATGCTATATTCCCCCTAACCTGAGGGAGGCGGGGGAGACGGACCTCATATCACAATTTGGATTAGGAGCAAGGATGGGAAGTGTCATCATAATGGGGGATTTTAATTATCCAGACAGACTGGACGGAAAGAACTGCACAATCGTCTAATGCTCGCCAGTTCCTAAATGTCTTGCAGGACAATTTCATTGGTCAACGCACCAACTAGAAGCGAAGCGTTACTAGACCTACTGATTACCAAAAATACAGACCTGATCACAGATGTGGACATAAGGGGCAATTTAGGAAAAAGCGTCAATTAGCTTCAGTATAAATCAAATTTCAAAAGAGCAAACTTCCCCAAACTACAAACCTTGCTAGAAGATATAAATTGGGATAAAATCTTAGGAACAAAGAACACGGAGGAGAGATGGGTTTCCTTTAAGAGCATATTAAACAAGGGCATTAGCCAGCGTATACCATTGGGAAATGGCTGGATGGCTTAACTCCAATGTAAAAATGCATATAAAAGCAAAGGAGAAGGCCTTCAAAAAAATACAAGGCTGAGGGATCATCATCATCAGCATTCAGACTTTACAAATAATGCAACAAGAAATGTAAGGGTGCAATTAGGATGGCTAAGATAGAACACAAAAGACACCTAAAAAAAAAAAAGTATATAAACAGTAAACAACGGAGGACAGACCATAGTGGCCCCATAAAGAATGGGGAAGGAAATCTGGTTACAAAGATTGGGCAGATGGAGAAGGTATTGAATTTATTCTTCTCCTCAGTCTTCACAAGGAAATCAGGGGGCTTCAGTAACCAAAACTGCAGTGTTTATCCCCATGACACATCACAGGAAGCACCCTCATGGCTAACAGAGGTCAGAATTAGAAATAGACTTTGAAAACTTAACATTAATAAGTCACCGGGACCAGATGGCTTGCACCCGAGGGTCCTTGGGGAACTCGGTCAAGTAATTGCCAGACCATTGTTCCTTTTTTCACTGACAGTCTACGACCTGGAATGGTACCAGCTGAAAAAGCCAATGTAGCGCCAATATTTTAAAAAGGGCCAAAATACATCCCTGGAAATGACGGACCAGTTAGCCTAACATCAATAGTATGCAAGCTCTTGGAGGGGATGATAAGGGACTATATACAAGATTTTAGTAATGAAAAAGGTATCATTAGCAGTAATCAGCATGGATTCATGGAGAATCGTTCTTGCCAAACCAATCTATTAACATTCTATGATGAGGTGAGCTGCCATCTAGATAAAGAAAGACCCATTGACATGGTGTATCTGGATTTTGCAAAAGCATTTGACACAGTTCCACATAAACGTTTACTGTACAAAGTAAGGTCCGTTGGCATGGACCATAGGGTAAGTACATGGATTGAAAACTGGCTACAAGGGTGAGTTCAGAGGGTGGTGATAAATGGGGAGTACTCGGAATGGTCAGAGGCGGAAAGTGGGGTCCCCCAGGGTTCTGTGCTGGGACCAATCCTATTTAATTTTTTCATAAACGACCTGGAGGATGGGGTAAACAGTTCAATCTCTGTATTTGCGATACTAAGCTAAGCAGGGCAATAACTTCTCCGCAAGATGTGGAAACCTTGCAAGAAGATCTGAACAAATGAATGGGGTGGGCAACTACATGGCAAATGAGGTTTAATGTGGAAAAATGTTAAATAATGCATTTGGGTGGAAAAAATATGAATGCAATCTACTCACTTGGAGGAGAACCTCTGGGAGAACCAAGGAAGGAAAAGGACCTGGGGGTCCTTGTAGATAATAGGCTCAGCAATGGCATGCAATGCCAAGCTGCTGCTAACAAAGCAAACAGAAAATTGGCATGCATTAGAAAGGGGATAACGCAAGAGATAAAGTGATAATTCTCCCACACTACAAGACTCTGGTCTGGCTTCACCTGGAGTATGCTGTTCAGTTCTGGGCACCAGTCCTCAGGAACGACTGGAAATGGAGCAAGTACAGAGAAGGGCAACAAAGCTAATAAAGGGACTGGAGGATATTAGTTATGAAGAAAGGTTGCAAGCACTGAACTTATTCCCTCTGGAGAAGAAACGCTTGAGAGGAAATATGATTTTAAATTTACAAATACCATACTGGTGACCCCACAATAGGGATAAAACTTTTCCGTGGAAGGGAGTTTAATAAGCCATGTGGCCACTCATTATAAAAGAGGTTTAACCTTACACTGTGTAGAGGGTTCTTTACTGAAAAAGCAGCAAGGATGTGGAATTCACTTCCACAGGTGGTGGTTTCAGCGGGGAGCATCGATAGTTTCAAAAAACTATTAGATAAGCACCTGAACGACCACAACATACAGGGATATACAATGAAATACTGACATAAAATCACACACATAGGTTGGACTTGACGGACTTGTATCTTTTTTCAACCTCACCTATGTAACTTATTACATATAAATCACTTGCTAAAAACAAGTATGCAGATTGCAAAACAAGCATTCTTAAAAAAAAATTCAGTTTTGAATAAAGTAAGGAATGGTATAAACTAGGGACCAGGGACGTGCGGTGAGGCCAGTGGCTGGTGAGGCACTGGCTAATATCAGAGCCAGATACACACAGGTTACATATGCCACGAATGTTAGAGTGGGAGCAATAATTCTAGCACTTGTCCTCCTCTGTAATGCCGCATACACATGATCAGAAATGCAGCCAGCAAAACTCAGAGCTTTTTGTCGGAAAATGCGACCGTGTGTATGCTCCATCGTCTGTATGCAATTCAGAAGTGCAAAAAATCACGCATGCTTGGAAACAATTCGACGCATGCTCAGAAGCATTAAACTTAATTTTCTCAGCTCGCCGTAGTGTTGTACGTCACCGCGTTCTTGGCGGTCGAAAGTTCGAAGAAATTTTGTGTGACCGTGTGTATGCAAGACAAGCTTGAGCGGAAATTCCGTTGGAAAAACCATCCAAGATTTTTCGGACGGAAATTCCGCTTGTGTGTACGCGGCATAACTCTAAACATGTAACCTGTAAAAATTTTTAAAGCGTCACCTATGGAAATTTTTAAGTACCAAAGTTTTGCGCTATTCCACAAGTGTGCGCAATTTTAAAGCGTTATATGTTAGGTATCTATTTACTTGGCGTAACATCATCTTTCATAGTATACAATTTTCCTTGTAGTTAAGAGGGCTGGGCTGGAAGGGAGAATTTGTCTTTTAGATACATGTCCCATTCTATGACACTGCAGTGAGAGGACAGCCTCCACTGCAGCATTTTTATTGGACAGCTTGTTCCAATAGTGCTTTACCATTGGTCCAAGGTTCCAAGCTGTCAATTAAGCTCAGTGCTTCTGACAAGTAGTGAGAGGCACTGTGAGCTCATCCTCGCAGTCTGCTGCATACACAGTGTGCCAGTTTGTATTTAAACTGGCCACTCTCTATGTAGCTTCTGACAGGCTGCACATGAAGCCCTGTATCTCCGGAACTATAGGCGTCAGGGGCCCCAAATTTTGACCAGTGATGGGGTAGGACTCCAGATACCGACCCCTCAGGTCACTGAGCTATGACCCTCGATTGTTTTTTTTTGGTATTTTTTTTTTTATGTTCATGGCAGGTGAGGCTCTGTCACTTGAACAGTTCCAACTGGAAAATTTCCCCTCACCTTCCTACCTTAGGAACAACCACCTTAGGGCAATGGTCACCAGAACAAAAAGAGGAAGATTCTCCCCAGTGAGGAGACTGCAATAAAAATATTTTTTACAAAAATCTTACAAAAGTTATGGCTCTTCCCAATCAATCCAAACGTGCTGAATGCTGGCAAGGTCACAGCTCTGTGATGGAGAGGTGGAAGAAATGGTTCTGCAGAGGTGAGTATATGGTATCTTCTATAGTAGGGAATTGCTGCATTTACACCTTTAGAGACCTTACAGGTCTAATAAACTGCCAAAATAGGAATCAGATTTATATTAGTTATCTTTGCTTTGTTTTATTAGCTGCTGTGCTATGTTTTAGCACTACGGAAAATGCATAAAAAAAATAAAAAACAGTAGCATGCTGGCCCATTCCCATTTCTGGATCTTTTTAAATGTCAACATTACATTCTGAATTAGGACTACATTTTTCAGGCTCGCTTACTATGAAACACAATAAAGCTGAACTTTACTTCCTCATCCTTCACAAAAAAAAAAAAGCAGCATTCTTTATTTATTCTTTTTTAGGGATCTAAATCCAGTTCTATTATTTTCTATTGGCCCATGCACACAGGGCGTAAACATCAGTTAACTTGCGCTGGGTTCTGACCCATATTCAAAATAGAAAAATCTGCATCCAAGGCCAGTAATTTACACATATACGCATATAAATGTGTGTATGTGCATAACTGTGTATACAAGTGTAAATTTTATAGAATAGAAACATAGTTTTATGCAGACGTTTATGTGCGTATTAAGAACTTTATGGACCATTTCATGCATTTTTTCTGTAAATAATCAGTAATCTGATTATGACCATAGGCATGTACCCTATTTTAGATTGCAGTCCATGGTGCTAGAACGCCTAAAGAAAATTCTAACATTTACACAATTTCACGCTTGATATTTCTGTATAGTTTTGGCCTTTTTTTTGCAAACATGCATTCATCTTTTTACCTTTAACATGTTACATTTTTGTGATGACTACATTCTCAATATTTTAATGCATGTGAATGAAAAGCACAATTAGATAAGCAACATCTAATACACATATTGGAAAGTTCTACTTTTATATAGTGTTTCACTGCTTCATTTTATTTTTTTTGACATACAACACGTTATCATATGAATTCTAGTTACCACAAGTAAACATATATTAACATTTTAAAAAAGACTCAATGGGCAACATGCAGGTTCTCTTGTACTGCAAGTAAAAACCCCCAGCCACTGATACTTGCCCTTCCTAAGCTCCCCCTCTGCTTTATTCCACTGTCATAGCCAAACCTTGTGTGATCTCTACGCTGGATGTGTTGGAGCTTACAGAGGGCTAACTTCCTCCCCATGTGACAACATTCAATACTGGCGATTGCCCACTGAAGCAAGAGCAATACGTCCATGGAGAAAGTATGCTGCTCCATACCTGAAGAATTGGGTATTTACAGAGAACTCTGAATAGAGAAGTGGGGGAGCATTATGCATGGAAAGTTTCCCTTTGGAAGTGAATTTTCCCCAGAGCTTAGTGAATGTGGTGAACATTCACTTTGGAAAGAATGCCTAATCATTTGCAAGGAAACTAGACGACAAAGAGTTGTTAGTTGCACATAATTGGATGAAAGAAGTTAGCAGAACTTGACATTATTCACTAAGCTCTGGGAAAAATTTCCTTCCCTTGCAAAGTGAACAGTCATTTTGCCTTTATTTATTCAACTACATTATGCAATTGCCCATTATCCCATCAGACATTTACCAGGAATTAATACATTCCCTATACACAGATAGCTAAACGTACTCTATAGTTGGTGAGGTTGAATAAAGACATCAGTCCATCCAATTCAACCTGTGTAGGTGTGTGCATGTAAAAAAATAATTTCCCATATCCCCTTAAATTGTTTACGTTAAGATGCATGTCCAAGAGTCTTTTAAAACTATGCATACTTCCTGCCGACACCACCGATTGTGCCACATCCTTACCGCCCTGACAGTGAAAACCCCCTACGCAGCTTAAGGTTAAACTGCTTCTCATCCAGTCTCATTGTGTGGCCCCGTGTCCTCTTACACTCCCTGGGACTGAAAAGTTTCATACTTATGCTGGAATTACCATTGAGATATTTGCACATCGCAATCATATCCCATCTCAAGCCTCTCTTCTCCAGTGAGAATAAATTTAGCGCTTGTAGACGTCCCTTATAATTTGGGTCCTCCAGTCCCCATATTAATTTAATTGCCCTTCTCCGGACTCTCTCCAGCTCCAGCACATCTTTTCAGAGGTTTGGTTACTAAAACTGGATGGAATACTCCAAATGCGGCCGAACTAATGTAAATTTCAATGGCTGTCACATTGGCATCTGTACTTTCACCAAATTGGAACAAGTACACAGATCTGAAGTTCAGACTTCACTCCGGTTTTCCTAATCAACATACTTGTATAAGGGCAGCGTTCCAGAAATACTGAGGATATAGACAGGCAGGCAACTAGCATATTCTAAATAGACGAAACGTTGCAGCCCTCTTGTTTCTCTCAGTACAATCCATTTAACTGTCAGTTGAAATCAGAATCCGATTGTTTTCTTTAGAACGCAGCAGCAGACTAAGTAGAAAAACATGTCCACTGCTAGCAAACTGTAGTGCAAACTGTGGAAGCAATATCCTCTCGGCAGAGGTCCCCTTGGTGCGTCAGAGCTAGAGCTTTACAATAACCAGGGAGGGTGAGCCTTGTGGATTGGAGAGCTATAGGTATGACTCAGTAGGGGTGTTATCAGCACTCTGCAGAGAGACCACGTCGTCCTCCTCTACAGGAGGCTGGGGGGACAGGGGACGGGATAGGGGACAGGGTTTCCCCAATCTGTCTGTAGCTGCTTTTTAAAGAAAACAAACTGAAATACTTTGTGTATTTAACCATTTGCCACGGCTACAGCGCAGACTTAATTTGCCGGGAGGGTGTCTCTGGACGTCCTCCCGTGCCTGAGTGGCCTGCGCGCTCCCTGCAGGGGGGCTGGATAAACAATTGCACATAAGTTAGGGGTTATGCTCTCTTTTACAGGGGTCTTAAAATGTTTTTTTTTTCTTGTTTTGTTTTTCTCCCCCAGTCATTGATGGTTCCATGCACATTTTTTTTTATTTTTTCCTTTTTTTTGGATTGTGCCCCCCTTTTGCCTCCACTTACAGGGGGTCCCCGGGTTACAAACAAGATAGGGACTGTAGGTTTGTTCTTAAGTTGAATCTGTTTGTAAGTCGGAACAGGTACATTTTTTAAGTGTAGCTCCAGCCAAAAAATCTGTTTTTATGTTTTTTTAGATAGCATAGACAAGGGTTATAACGCCTGTAACATTTGTTTTGCTGTCTGTGCCCTGTTCAGAAGATTTCACTTCACCCTCTGTCCCAATGACAATTGGATTTTGAAAATTTTGGGATGATAGGGAAACATGGACTGGTGATAAAGCATCAGTGGAGACACCTTTTTCCCATATTACCTCTTACAGGAGTGAATTTCCCTTCCTAGGGGTGGATTTCCTCTCAATTCCTGTTGTCTCCCTCCGTTTGTAAGTAGGAGTCGTTTGTAAGTCGGATGTTTGTAAGTCGGGGACCCCCTGTATTCCCCTTCCCTTTCCCCTCTCCCCTCTCCTCCCTTTTTTAAACTATTTAATTTTTTTAAATTTTTTGGGGAGTTTTAGGTTGGTTGGGTCTTGTTTGAGGTTTTTTTTTTTTTGGATGAGGTGGAGATGGTGGGTTCTAAATATTGTATAGAAGGGTTTATTAGATAAATGATATAATTGATAAAAGTGATTTAAGGTAGAAGAGCAAAAATAAAAAAAAGTGTATATATACAGTCTACTCTAATTTTTTTCTTTGTTTTTATATATTTTTTTGTACAGTATTGTATGGTTTGTCTTAAATGTAATTTTTTATTTTTTTTTATAAAAATGTAATTATATAAAAAAAAAAGAGCTGGCCCCTATGCTGTTGCATGACAAACATGAAAAAACACGCATAAGTGTGTTGCTCAGGTGTGAATGGGGCCTTAGAAGCAGTAGTAGAATAAGTCTGTCCACACTCAGTCCAAATCCATCTATTTTAGTTATCCTGACAGTGGAAACATTACTCTTCTGAATAAATACTGTGACTCAGGAGCGTACCTAGAGCATTTGGCACCCGGGGCAGATCCTATATCTGGCGTCCCCCCATGTTTAATGTAAAAACACCCCACTGTGCCCCCTGCATACCTTCTGCATCCCCCAATATCTTTGTCACTACTGTGCACTCCCTCTCCGCAACTGCACCTCTGGACCCCTTCACATTACACAGCACCCTGCATCACTGGACCCCTTTACATTATAACACAGTTCTGGACCCCCTGTATGTTACACAGACCCCCCCTACAGTACAGACCCGCCCCCTTCTGTGCAGAGCCCCCTTCAGTGCAGTCAGATGGACCCATAATGTACCCAAGATCAGCACGGGACATGCACAGCAGGTCCCATCCTCCTGTGTAAACAAACAGAGGAGGGGGACGTGGCTTCACACTGCTCAGAGCCGCTCAGACAGCCCACAGCCACGAGAGAAGGGAATCGTTGATGCAGTGGTATTGCCCTGGGCCCTGCCAAGGGGTGCGACCCGCACCCCCCTTGCAACGCCACTGCAGCTCGCCTTTACCTGCTCTAACCTGCCCTGTCACCACGCCACTGCCTAAACCTGCCCTGCTGTCACCGCTTCAGTCGCCCAGTGTATTGTTTATAGTATATATATATATATATATATATATATATATATATATATATATATATATATATATATATATATATATATATATATATATATATATATACATACACACACACACACACACACACGTATATATACTGCATTTTAATGTAAGGTTAGCATATACAGTATATGTGCTGCAGGTACATGGTACACGCAGAATCAGACCCTGACCGTTACAACCCTGGAAAACTGACAACACTAGAAACCTCAAGAGACATCGCTGTGCTCTTGGAATGACCGTGCAGGACTTCACCCTATATAAATCTGCCAAACAAGCCTACTTTGTCTCTCTCATTAATTCCTTGTCATCCAGTCCCCGTCAGCTCTTCTCAACCTTTAACTCTCTGCATCATCTGTCACCCCCTCTACCCACTATCTCACTTACAGCCCAAGAAATTGTCAATCACTTCAAAGACCAGATTGATGCAATACATGAAGGCACCTCCACTGTGTGTACATCTTCCCCACTCAACATACCTTGCATAAAAGCACAGTCAACACTCTGCTCTTTTGAACTGGCAACTACTGAAAAAAGTTACAAAACGTTTCTCAGATGCCCACCTAGCCAACTGTCCCCTGGATCCTGTTCTCTCACAACTTCTGCGGTCACCCTCTTATTCTATCATATGTTCCCTCATTCACATCTTTTTTGGTATATTCTCTTTTTATTCATATAAATTATTCAGGATTTACAACATTATCAAATATCCAATATTACATTTTATGAGAGTTGGTGAAATTTTCCATTTATTTATGCTACACTAAAGCACCACCTCTCCTATTCAAATCCTGAAAAGAAGATAATAAAAAAAAAAAGGAAGAAAAAACAAATAAATAATCCCCCTCTCCCTCTCTCTCTCCCTCTCCCTCTCCCTCCCCCGCCCCCATACTTCAACCTCAGCAACTCACCCTAACTCTCCATTATCATCAAATGTTCTGCTTTTTTTTAAAACTTCATCCACCTCCCCCATATATTATCGTATACTTCCATGGAATCTTCACTTCTATGTATTGTTTCTTCCATTGATCTCAACCAGTCTATCTTTACTATCCAATCTTTTATTGGAGGGGGGATCAGGATTTCTCCATACTTTTGGAATCAGGCTTTTGGCTGCGTTCAGTAAATAGGTTATCAAGGTATTCTTATATTGGGCTAATGTTTTACCCGTGTCATGGAACAAACACGTCCACGGCTCCTTCCTGACTTGCTCCCCTGTTATTTGATAGATATTATCTATAATTTTGTCCCAATATGATTGAATCTTCACACATCCCCACCATAGATGTTCATAGGTTCCCAAGGCATCACAGCCCCTCCAACACATTGATGGGGTCCCTACACTAAACTTCTGTGCTCTTTGTGGGACTATATACCATCTCGCCATCAGTTTGTAACACATTTCTATTGTCCTAACATCCCTGAAGGTAGAACATTCTGATCTTAAAATCCTACCTCTATGTTCCTCGTCCCGCAACTCTATTTCTTCCACCCATTTCAGCAAGTAGGGTGGATATTTGGGTTCCATCTCCTCTAATATTTTATATATTTTTAGACATACTCTGTCCCAGGCATCGTGAGGAGGAGAATAGCCTCTCCAATGGCCTCATATTATCTTTTCCTCGCAGTGGCTGGGGGAGTGTCTGTGTAAAGTGTTGTATTTGTGCATATCTCCATTCACTTCTTCACATCTTCAATCTCTAGTGGCACCTTCCCCCTCCCCTCTAAAACATGCGCAGATCACTCCCATACTTAAAAAGCCCTCACTGGACCACACCAACCTGGACAATTGAAGACCCATTTCATTGCTCCCATTCACCTCTAAACTTCTAGAACGCTTAGTCTACAACCGTCTTAGCTCTTACCTCAGTGAAAATAACCTTCTTGACCCCTTACAGTCTGGCTTTCGCTCGCAGCACTCTACAGAAACTGCCTTACTAAAACTCACTAACAATTGACTAACTTCTAAAACCAATGGGCACTACTCCATACTCCTACTGCTTGACACCTCTGCAGCCTTTGATGCTGTTGACCACCTACTCCTTCTCAAACTCTGTTCCCTTGGCCTCCAAGATTCTGCTCTATCCTGGTTCTCCTCCTACCCATCACAGGGCTCCTTCAGTGTTACCTACAGCTCTGTCTCCTCCTCTCCCTTGCCCCTTTCTGTGGGTGTCCCCTAAGGCTTTGTTCTTGGACCCCTTCTCTTCTCCATCTACACTTCCTCCCTTGGTCACTTTATAACCGCCCACGGCTTCGAATACCATATATACACTGATGACAACCAAATCTGTCTGCTCCTCACCTCACTCCTTCATTCTCCTCTCGCAATACTAACTTATTAACTGACATAGCATGATGTTGCACCACTTCCTTAAACGAAATCTCTCCAAAACCGAGCTGGTAATATTCCACCATGCCCGTGCCCCCCTCCATGACTTTTCCATCAAAAATCAATAATGCAACCATCAATCTCTCCCCTCATGCCAGGGTACTAGGTGTAATCCTAGACTCTGACCTGTCCTTTCAGCCCCAAATCCAATCGCTGTCGAAAGCTTGTAGACTTCACCTTTGTAACATCTCTAAAATATGCCCCTTATTAACAAATGAAACCACCAAGCTACTCATTCACTCCCTTGTTATCTCTCGCCTTGACTATTACAACTCCTTTCTCACTGGCCTACCGCTCCTTAGGCTAGCCCCTCTACAGTCTACAATGAATGCTGCTGCCAGACTTATCCACCTTACCAACTGCCCAGTGTCTGCCACCCCTCTCCGCCAATCCCTACACTGGCTCAAAATCGCTCAGCAAATTGAATTCAAAATACTAACCACAACCTACAAATCCATCTACAACTCTACCCCGAGCTACCTCACCAATCTTGTCTCTAAATGGCACCCAAACCATCCTCTATGCTCCTCTCAAGACCTCCTTCTCTCAAGCTCCCTTGTCTCCTCCTCCCATGCTCGTCTCCAGGATTTCTCCAGAGCCTCTCCCATTCTCTGAAACTCTACCTCAACCTGTCCAGCTATCTCCTACTCTAGCTGTCTTCAGACAATCCCTGAAAACTCATTTTCAGGGAAGCCCATTACACTTCCAACTAATCTTTTACCACTTCCATCAGCTCATTCCCCACAGTTACAAACTTTTGTACCACCTGCCCCACCCAATTAGATTGTAAGCTCTTCTGATCAGGGCCCTCTTAATCCTCTTGTATTTTATTGTATTGCAACTGTATTGTCTCCCTTTTATATTGTAAAGTGCTGTGTAAACTGTTGACGCTATATAAATTCTGTATAATAATAATAATGTATGTGTATTACTTATACAACTTTTCTAAGTGCTGCTATGTAAAACCTTAAGAATGATCAGAAGTACATGGTGAAACAAATATGCTACTGTATGTCAATCGCATTCAAACTCAACATCTTGATTTGCTTCTTTAAATGCCTCAATGTGGCCAGTTGATGCATCTCCATCTCACAAGTTTTCCTAATAGATGTAAAATTTAACTTTGAATCATTTGAACAGACAAAATGAGGTTCTTTATAATAGTAGAACATATTGCTATCTTATGTGTCCATGCAAGCTCTGTGGCCAGCAGACCTACATATTTCCTCTCCAAGTAGATACTTTCTACGAGTAATTTTTAGTAAAAGCAAAGATGAATGCCAATACGGTAGTGTTCAGACAGTATCATATTGTGGGACTAGGAGTGATCTCTGGTACCTGTCTCCGGTAAGGGCCTGCAAACTCACTAAGTTCAGAACACAATAGTCTAAGTTGGGGAATTAAAATTAGAAACATATATACATAAAACTATTTTTCAGAAATTAAAAACTGATAAATTGGTATGTGCGTATGTATTCATCCCTAGACATGTGCACAATAGAAAAATTTGTTTAGTTTAGTTTCTGTTTGTTTCCGTTGATTCGGAACGATTCGTAATTTCGTAAGTCGGTGTTCGTATTGATTCGTAAATTCGTAAGTCGTAAGATTCGTAATTACGAATCGAAAAAAAAGTTACGAATGTACAAATTTTTTCGTTCAATCCATTCGAAGCACGTTAAGCAGCGCCATTGTAAGGGACACGGAAAATTACCAATTCAACAAAAAAAAAAAAAGTTACGAATGTACGAATTTTTTCGTTCATTTTGATTTTCGTTGTTCCTGTTTTCGTTTTTCGGATTTTCTTCCTTCGTAGTTTCGTTGTTTCTAATTTGGTTATTTCGGATTTTCGTTCGATTCGATAATTCGTTAAAATTTTTAGCGAATCATTCGTTCATTCGTACGATAACGAATGAACGAATAGAACGAATTTGAACAGAAAATGAATTAAAACGAAACGAATTGCACATGTCTATTCATCCCCTTTGTTATGAAGCCTATAAAAAGCCATGGTGCAACTAATTACCTTCAGAAGTCACATAATTAGTGAAATGTTCACCTGTGTGCCATCTAAGTGTCACATGATCTGTCGTTGCATATACACACACCTTTTTGAAAGGCCCCAGAGGCTGCAGCACCTAAGCAAGAGGCACCACTAACCAAACACTGCCATGAAGACCAAGGAACTCTCCCAACAAGTAAGGGACAATGTTGTTGAGAAGTACAAGTCAGGGTTAGGTTATAAAAAATATCCAAATCTTTGATGATCCCTAGGAGCACCATCAAATCTATCACAACCAAATGGAAAGAACATAGCACAACAGCAAACCTGCCAAGAGACAGCTGCACACCAAAACTCACGGACTGGGCAAGGAGGGCATTAATCAGGGAGGCACCACAGACACCCAAGGTAAACCCTGGAGGAGCTGCAGAGTTCCAAAGCAGAGACTGGAGTATCTGTACATAGGATGACAATAAGAGGTACGCTCCAGAAGAAAGAACTTGTGGCACATTTTGAGTTTGCAAAAAGGCATGTGGGAGACTCCCAAAATGTATGGAGGAAGGTGCTCTGGTCTGCTGAGAATAAAATGGAACTTTTTGGCCATCAAAGAAAACGCTATGTCTGGCGCAAACCCAACACATCACATAAAGAACACCATCTAAAATGCTAAATACAGGGATATACTTGAGCAAAACCTGTACCACTCTGTGTGATTTGAGGCTAGGACAGAGGTTCACCTTCCAGTAGGACAATGACCCCAAACACTTGAGTGGTTTAAGGGGAAACATGTAAATGTGTTGGAATGCCCTAGTCAAAGCCCAGACCTCAATCCAATAGAAAATCTGTGGTCAGACTTAAAGATTGCTGTTCACAAGTGCAAACCATCCAACTTGAAGGAGCTGGAGCAGTGTTGCAAGGAGGAATGGGCAAAAATCCCAGTGGTAGGATGTGGCAAATTCAGAGACTTATCCAAAGTGACTTGGAGCTGTGATAGCCGCAAACGGTGGCTCTACAAAGTATTGACTTTAGGGGGGTGAATAGTTATGCACATTGACTTTTTCTGTTATTTTGTCCTATTTGTTGTTTGCTTCAAAATAAATAAAAAAAAAACATCTTCAAAGTTGTGGGCATGTTCTGTAAATTAAATGATGCAAATCCTCAAACAATTCATGTTAATTCTAGGTTTTGAGGCAACAAAACACGAAAAATGCCATGGGGGTAAATACTTTTGCAAGGCACCGTAATTTTTATATTATATATATATATATATACACACATATACATATATATATATATATATATATATATACACACACATACACACACACACACACACACACACATATACACACACACACACACACACACACACACACACACAGTATCGCACAAAAGTGAGTGCACCCCTCACATTTTTGTAAATATTGAATTATATCGTTTCATGTGACAACACTGAAGAAATTACACTTTGCTAAGTGTCAATATTTTGTGTGGCCACCATTATTTTCCAGCACTGCCCTAACCCTCTTGGGCATGGAGTACACCAGAGCTTCACAGGTTGCCACCGAAGTCCTCTTCCACTCCTCCATGATGACATCACAGAGCTGGTGGATGTTAGAGACCTTGCGCTCCTCCACCTTCCATTTGAGGATTTCCCACAGATGCTCAATAGGGTTTAGGTCTGGAGACATTCTTGACCAGTCCATCACCTTTTCCCTCTTCTTTAGCAAAGCAGTGGTCATCTTGGAGGTGTATTTGGGGTCGTTATGTTAAAATACTGCCCTATGACCCAGTCTCCAAAGGGAGGGGATCATGCTCTGCTTCAGTATGTCACAGTACATGTTGGCATTCATGGTTTCCTCAATGAACTGTAGCTCCCCAGTTTTGGCAGCACTCGTGCAGCCCCAGACCATGACACTCCCACCCCCATGCTTGACTGTAGGCAAAACACAATCTTTGAATGAATGAATGACTTGTATAGCGCAACCTATGCGAACTGAATCGCCTCAGAGCGCTTTTTGCCACTGGTGTCCATCTGTGGTATAGTGCGGTCCTTGCCCTGTGGGGTCCTGACACGCTTACAAACACATACACATACAACATACACATATTTGGCCAATTTTATTGACAGGATCTAATTAACCAACCAGCATGTCTTTGTACTCCTCACCTACTTGCCGCCACACACACTTGACACCATCTGAACCAAATATGTTTATCTTGGCCTTTTTAGACCACAGGACATGGTTCCAGTAATCCATGTCCTTAGTCTGATTGTCTTCAGCAAACTGTTTTTGGGCTCTCTTGTGCATCATCTTTAGAAGAGGCTTCCTTCTGGAATGACAGCCACGCAGACCAATTTGATGCAGTGTGCGGCGTATGGTCTGAGCCCCTACCCCTTCAACCTCTGCCGCAATGCTGGCAGCATTCATACGTCCATTTCCTAAAGACAACCTCTGGATATGACGCTGAGCACCTGCACTCAACTACTTTGGTTGACCATTGCAAGGCCTGTTCTGAGTGGAACCTGTTCTGTTAAACCACTGTATCGTCTTGGCCACCATGATGAAGCTCAGTTTCAGGGTCTTGGCAATCTTTTTGTAGCCTAGGCCATCTTTATGAAGAGCAAAAATATTTTCTTCAGATCCTCAGAAAGTTCTTTGCCATGGAGGTGCCATGTTAAACTTCTAGTGACCAGTATGAGACATTGAGGGCGATAACACCAAATGTACCACACCTGCTCCCCATTCACACCTGAGACCTTGTAACACTAATGAGTCACAAGACATCGGGAGGGAAAATGGCTATTTGGGCCCAATTTGGACATTTTCACTTAGGGGTGTACTCATTTTTGTTGCCAGGGGTTTAGACATTAATGGCTGCGTGTTATTTTGAGGGGACAGCAAATTTACACTGTTATATAAGCTGTACACTCACTGCTTTACATTGTAGCAAAGTGTCATATCCTCAGTGTTGTCACATGAAAAGATATAATAAAACATTTACAAAAATGTGAGGGGTGTACTCACTTTTGTTAGATACAGGCAGTCCCCTAGTTACTAATACCCGCGTCATGAACGACTCTAACTTACGAACGGCCTCAAATACTGGCCACTTGTGCTCCACGCTGGTCCTGGATACCTCCGGATGCATCCCATACTGCAGTACTACCTGTACTGCATGGCCAGAAGAGCCCCAGATAACATAACAAGAGCCCGGAACATCCCACATCCATGCACAGGCGGACATTACACTTATGAATGCAGTGTTCCAACCGGAAGTTACACTTACAAATGCAGTGTTGTGACTTACGAACAACTTCGACTTACAAACAAACCTACAATCCTTATTGTGTTCATAACTCAGGGACTTCCTGCACTGTATATTTTTATACATATGTAGCGCCGGGCTCCTGAAGAGCACGCGCTTTGTGTTTTTTCTATTAAAAATTCCTAAAACCACAGTTTGGTTTTGGGCCTGATTATACCAAATTATGGTTTCAGTACCAGTCCAGCTGGATTGCACTGGGTTCCTCTTGGCCACAGGTGTCGCTGTCACTTATGGCCAGTGTGAGAACGCAGTTTGGCTAGACACATTGAGTGCCAATCTCTCTCGGAACCAGCCCAGTGGAAGTGTCGTCTTGCTGTGCATTCTGGCAGAGGGTACTCAAAGTACTGACATCACGTTCTTCTGGGTTCCGGTCCAGAAGATCTTTCTGTCTGTTTGATCCTGGTCCTCCTGACCAGCCTCCATGGCCCTCATGGCCTGGGGTGCGGATCCATCCAATCCCGAGTCTCGGGGCTGGCTAGCCCAAGGCAAAGTAACTGGAAAGAGGATTCAAAGGTGGTCCGGTGCCATCTCGTCTGTGGAGAGGCCCAGCAACTGAGGAAGCAACCAGGGGAGGACTCTTCGGGAGAAGGCCATGTGAAAGGCTGGTCTCTCAGAAAGAGCCTGGAGGCTTAGTTGAAAGACATACGGTTGCAGATACTGGTACCGTATGAGGGCTCTCTAAATTTATCTACATCCTTCAGTTACAATAAGTCTGTGGCAGAGACTTTATTCACAAGTGTTCTACAACCAAGTCTGTGGCAGAGACTTTGCTTTATCTAACACTTCACCGGCTGCTAGGCCTAGTGAGAGGAGGTCTATTCGGTAGCTGCGACAATCCAGTTGTGAGTGGCTACTCTCTGGATTTCTATAGTGAGAGACATTCAGTTTTGAGCAGTTCCAAGAGTAACTGAACTTTCTACCTAAACCCTCTATCCTTCATTTAGAGACTGTTTGTCTACACCTTTTTGCAAATAAAAATCCCAAAGCGGATCCAGTGTCAGCTTCTGCAGTTCTTTGGGCCATCTACCGCGGGACACCCCTAGACGCACACAAGGCCAAGAAGGCAACGGTAAGCCCAAATCAAACCAGCAGCTCCTTCAGGGGTTAGTGCTACATGCTAGTTTTCAATAGGAAAGCCAAGCACTAGATCCTCATGTTTTGATGGTCTAAGCCCCATGTGTTAAACACAAGGCCTGTGGGCCGAATCCGGCCCTTCAGGCCATTTCATGTGGCCCTTGCATCTCTTCTGCAGCTGGGGTATCCCCCTTACGCAGCCGTGGAGAGGTTCGTTTCTGCCCTCCCGTCCTGAGGACAGAACTCCTCCTACAAATCCTGTGCCTCTGCGCAGCTGCAGCACCCCCTAGTCTCTGCCACTCCTGGTCTCAGCATTCAGTAGACTCCAGCAGCTGACCCCAACCCTCCTCTGGTCCTGCTCCAGACCCTGCACTTTCTGCTTTCTAGCTCTGCCCCCAGCTTCTTCCCAGCAGAAGCACAAGGTAAGGAGGGTGCACCTTGATGTAAGGGAGTGTTGGGACTCTTGATTTCTGATGGTGGGCGGGTGGGGCAGCATAACGTTCTCCACGGCTTCTTCAGACCCTTTCACGTCTGTCACATGTGCTCAGGGTGAACCTGCATTCATCTGTGAAAAGCACAGGGCACCAGTGGTGGATCTGCCAATTCTGGTGTTCACTGGCAAATGGCAATCGAGCTCCACGGTGCTGGGCAGTGAGCACAGGGCCCACTAGAGGATGTTGAGTCCATAGGCCACCCTCATGAAGTCAGTTTGCACAAAGGAGCCGATACCGCTCCTGCTGATGGGTTAAGGACCTTCTAAGGCCCCGACCAGCTCTCCTAGAGTAACTGACTGCCTGTCTCCTGGAATCTCCTACATGCTCTTGAGACTGTTCTGGGAGACACAGAAAACCTTCTGGCAAAGGCACGTATTGATGTGCCATTTTGGAGTAGCTGGACTAGCTGTGCAACTTCTATAGGGTCCAGGTATCGCCCCATGCTACCAGTAGTGACACTGACCCTAGCCAAATGCAAAACTAGTGAAGAACAGTCAGAAAAGATGAATAGGGAAAAAAAAATGTCAGTGGCCTCCACCTGTAATACCATTTCTGTTTTGGAGGTCATCTCATTGTCGCCCATCTAGTGCACCTGTTAATTTCATTAACATCAAAGCAGCTGAAACTGATTTACAACCCCCTCTACTACTTAACTGACCACATGAATATCCCAGAAGAAGTTTAATTGACTTGATGCTATACTCTGATTAAAAAGTGTTCCTTCCATTTTTTAGAGCAGTGTGTGTATATATAAATATATATAAAATTAATGTTTTTTTTTTATTATTTTTTTTTCATTTACTTTTCTGTTTCTACCTGAAAACTCACCCCTTTTATAATTTTCAAAAATTAAAATGTTGCCTCCCTGCAATCTGGTGACCTGGGGAAGTTTTATATACCGTGGGTATACAAAATCTACTTTCCTGCATGTGTGATTAGCTTCATTGAAATCTGTTCTGAACATACATGTAGCACTACCCCCATAGGAGTTGCTGATGTCAGGCTTCCTCACTGCTACACAGCCAGTCACACAGCATTTCCTTCTCGTATCCAGATACAGAAATCAGTTCTTTGACTTGTCTTTGTTGTTTTATTAGAGGATGATTAGAGGATGATAACTTGTATGGGGCAAGGGATTATGGGATGACCAACTTGAAAATGTTTGACACACAAAACCAGGGATAACTTCCTCCCTATTTACAGATTCCTCTTCTTCCTTCCTCCTGCACTCACTTGGTTCCCTTTTTGCACAGCTCTTGCTGGGTCAATCCTGGAGGAACTAACAGTCACTTGTTAGCTCAGCAACAACCCATTACAGGCTAGGAACTTGGCACCCCTTGACAAAGTAGCACGTGGAGTGAACCGAATCTCTCACCACCTTCTGCTTCCCTGTAGACACTCAGCCCAGTTCTACTACTGTAGAAATGATAGCCCACCTGGCTGCTTTCTCTTTCCCAGTCCTCCTGACTGACACACACATGGAGACTCTCCAGGGCAAGGTTGGATAAAGACTTGGCACATTGTTATCTCCTAGAGGGCACTGCTACAGCTGTTAGTCTCTCCCCTTGTCTGTCCCTGCACCACTCTGATCTACTCACGGTCTCTCTGGTTAGGGTCCCTCCAATTGCCTCCTGCGGTGGGATCTTTCCAGGCCAGCCTCCCGAGGAAAAAATCCTCCACGGCAGGAGTCCCTCAAGGGCCACCGACAAACTCCCCTCAGCACTGCTTCTCCATCTTCCAACCGACCCCACTCCCTGCATGGCTCATTTCTATTCATAGGCTTCTCAGTCCCCTGCCAGGCCTACTCCTGAAGATTTTCCAAGGGCCCATGAATATGCTGAGCAGCTCCTCCTTACCCACTCACTAGCATCACACACTAGCATCTAGAATGTTCTCCAACCTTCTAGATCCAGGGGAAGGCACCAAGAAGCTCTCTGAATGAGTCATCTCTGCCTAACCTCTAGTAAAGTAACTCTGACCCAATTACAGACTCATAGGTTAGACATGAGTCAGGGCATGTTTTTCCTACTCTCACTCTAGTAGAACACATTAGAGAGTGCTACATACAATTACATTTTTTGTGAGAATCACTCATGGCCCTTTCACACCAGGAGGGTCTCTTGCGTGCGTTTGATGCGCGTGCGTTATGTCTGGTAACATGTGTTGCATTAGGGCAGCCAACAAAACCTATTGCAAAACAAAAGGACCAAACATTTCTCTTGCAGCACTTTCTGTAATGCAGGGAACTGCAACAAGGCACTGCAGCTCAATAAATAGCACCACAGCACACCAACGCAGAATGCTACCACAGAAGGGATAAAGACAAGGCAACTTTGTTGATGACAACACTGAAATTGCAGCAGGTGGTTAAGGAAGGATTACTCATAAATCAGATAAGAATCTGACAAATATGTTATCTAAAATCATTGCAATGTACATAGTCGACAGGGGGGGTGTTTTTAATAAGACAATGCTTACCAGTTAAAATATTACATTTTTATGTGCTAGCTTGGTCTCGTGCTTAAAATAAATGGTAAACGTTAAGTACCCATGTGCTTGTTTGACAAAGCTTCTAAACACAACACTGACTTCTGTATAGTTGTATCAATGGTTTCTTCATGAATGTTTAACTTATGCATCAGTTAGGCTCTATAATACTTAACTGTTTTAAATATACTATTTAAGTAATTTTAAAGCGAATACGGTAAAGCCATGTGTCACTTACAATAGATGGTGTGATGAACTCGACTGTTTGTATTTCCATTGTTCTATGGCCTTGTTTGAGAGTAATGTGGCAGAAAGTAGCAGATCTGACATATGATACAAAACTTAATGGATAAGAGCGGGATGACCTTTTCATGGCTCAGGCCAGCTGGTCTGTAAACATTGGTTATTACCGCATTATATCATGGACGGACATCATAGCTAAGACATGCTTACACTGTGTTAAATGTCAAATGGTGTCTGGAGCCTAGCATAGCTGTATTACTCACCAACTTCGTTACTCCCACAGAGAAAGTAGTTCACTTTGTTCAGACTATTAGGTACACTTCATCCCCCTAATTGCATACCGCACACCTTGGCATGTGACAAATAGCTTGCAGTAGCCAATCAAAGCACACAGTGTAAACCACAGTTTGATAGATGGAAAGTCACGGCTCCTGGCTACTGAAAGCTACTACTTCTCATTATGAAGAGTCTCAATGTTTGCGTGTCATGCTGATCCAGTGGTTTCCATACTTTCAGTCTATTTTCAACAAGCTCAATATAAAAATGAACAACTGCGCTGCAAACAATCGTGCGATTGTAACTCAAAATATAGTGAACCAACATATATTGAAATCAGCTCAATTAGCACAATATGTTTACACCTCCTTAAAACTTATAATTAATACCAGGTTCAAAGGAAGTCCATAGTGACACGAAAAAATTATATATAATCAAAAGTGAAAAGAACAATCATTGGTGACTGTCTGTCCTTGTAAAAGTCAATGTGATTTTGTAAAGAACACAATAAAACATAAGGAAGATTCCAGAGATTCCGCAGTGCTCTTATTCAATAATCAACAGCTCAAAGGGGTGATCCTGATGAAAGAAGACACCTCCACCATCCAAACACACTGACCCTTACCGGATTGTGCGACCCCCTGTCACAGAGGTCACACTGGCTTGTGGCTTAATCCCGGCCAAGGGTTTCCAAAGGTTTTAGCAGGTTACTCAGGATGGAGGGTACGAGCTCAGAAACAGTCAAGCGGGGAACCTGGTGCTGTGCGATTCTCTCTCCACTCTGCTTATTTTCAACAAGCTACTGGTTTAAGCTCCCAATTTACATATATATTACAGATATACTACATATATCTATATTGTTCTGGACACTCACTAAAGTAAGCATGACTTTCAGGCAACTAGTATTTTTTTAAAGAGAAGGCCAATGTCCTCAGTACAGGTTTTCTGGGGAAAAAAAAAAGTGTGTGCAATAAAAAGATAGGATGCTTAAAGTCCATCTCCAGGGAAATACAAAATGCGTCTCCCTACCCTCATTATTCTGTCATATCTGCTAACTGATCACTGCCATTACAAAAAAAAATTGAAATGTCCTTTTTACTTACGTAAAGCCACAGCCATTTGATGCTCCAGTCGTGAGCCTTCTCCTACCTTCTGGTTAAATGAGGTGGGGTTGGTCATCCATGTCACTGCCTGTTGGCGGTCCAGTGGCAGACTCATGGGGGCTGTGGGGGACTGGCCAGCATGGGCACATCTACAGTGGTCCTCCATACCCAGCAGCAACGAGGGACTTGGATGGCAGACTTAGCTGAGCGTATCTTTTTTCACAAGGCAAGGGGAAAAAAACATGCAGGATGGGTTATGAGGGAAGGGGGAGTGGTTGACTTGGGGTTAATATTTTATACCAGGATGAGTTTTTAACAGGCAGCAGGAAAAGTTTGCTGTAGGGAGATACCAATTACCTTCACATTTGTCCCTTCAGAGCCAACCAGGACCCTCTCAAATATAATATACAAATAGGAACTTTGGGCTTGCTACTCTTCTCTTCGACAGTTGTCATGGGAACAAGTCCTCTTCTAGTGACAACTCAAAATGTTATCTTCACAGTCATTTTCAGTGATGTTGGTGATTAGGACATTTAGAGATAGTGAATCTCCCTAATGGGGGCACAGACAAAAATAAAAATAAAAAAACTGACAGTGGTTCTACCAAATCTCCAAAAAAGTTTTGCCTTCAGTTATACTATAGGGTAAATGGTAGGGATTTGCTGACTGCTTAGTCCGTTCCATCCATGCAGGTCTGTAAAAAAAAAGGTCGGAGGGCATCCAGAAGCTCTTTATGAAATAACACAATTGGCCCTAATCCTACTTAATAGTTTATAAGACTTGATTTCCTAACCAAAATGTCTGCTACCTGAGACACCCTCTCAAAACCATTCCGGTTTATGCTCCAAAGAATTAAATGGCTCATTTAGTAGCCTGGGGCAACAGCCCTGTGGAAGGGAGAGCCCTTTTCTCCTGAAACACGTTGGCTTGATGTACTTGTTGCTATTCTAAATAAACACCTTTTAATTTACTTCAAACTTGCATTCTTTTGGACATTAGGCGTGCTTTCTTTCCTATTATTTTTAAGTCTACATGTGGAAATTACCTTACCAGTACGCTGTGTGTTAGAAATATCTTATTAATTGACAACTTTGTGTAAAAAAATACATTTTAAATTTTCTTTCCTAAATTTTCCAAAAACATTTGGCAAAAAAAATACTCACTATGCCTTTTAGAAAAAAACTTTGGAGTGTTTGCTATCCAAACTAGGGTCATTTTGTAGGTGCTTTTACTGTCCTGGTGCTCCAGGGCCTCGAAAAATGTTTTAGGTAGTCAAGAAATGAGATGCATAATTTATGCTCCTTGAAAGCCCTAAGGTGTTACTTAGATTTTGGACCACTCTATGCATCTATGCTGTGAAAAAGTCTCACACATGTGGTGTCCTCGTACTCAGGAGACATAGCAGAATGTGTTTTGTGGGGTAAATATAATTATGCCTATGCTGTGTGTGAGAAAAAAAGTTGTTAAATTTACAACTTTGTGAAAAATAAAAAATTGTTGATTTATTAATTTTCCAAAAAATTGTGACAAAGAATTACTGAAAAAAAAATGGACCATGCCTCTTACTAAGTGCCTTGGACTGTCTACTTTCCCCAAAAAAAATTTGGGGGTATTTATACTGTCCTTGATAGTTTAGGGCCTCATGAAATGATAGAAAGTCAGTACACCAGGACTAATGAATTTTCAAATACACAGCGGGTAAAATAAGTATTGAACACGTCATTATTTTTCTAGGTAAATATATTTAAGGTGCTATAAACATGAAATTTTCACCACATGTTGTTGACAACCCAAGCAATCCATACATACAAAGAAACCAAAAACATATATGTTCAGAATTGAACTTTTTTTGTAATAAATGAAAATGAAATGACACAGGGAAAAAGTATTAAACACGCTAACTGAAATTTATTTAATACTTGGAACAAAATCCTTTGTTGGTAATGACAGCTTCAAGATGCCTCCTGTATGGAGAAACTCATTGCACGCATTGCTCAGGTGTGATTTTGGCCCATTCTTCCACACAGTCTTCAAATTTTGAAGGTTCCCGGGGCTTCTATGAACTCTGATCTTTCGTTCTTTCCATAGATTTTCTATTGGGTTCAAGTCAGGCGATTGGCTTGGCCATTCTTTTTTTTTTTTTTCCCCACTTCAGAGAAGAACATTCGTGGGGGAGTGTCAGCTATGCCCGCATCTCCATCCCCTCTTATTGTCTTAGCATCATTTGTGGATTAATTGATTCTTTTTTTTTTTTTTTTTCCCCTTCCTCTCTCTTCCCCTTGCACTAGGGGGGAATTCAAAATCAAGCATGAATAGGGTTTCCCTATCTACACACGCAAACCGTTCCCAGGGGTCTTGCCGCGCCTCTACTGCCCTTATGGCACTTTACTCCTGGACCCTCTTCCGTTCCAGCTCCGGCTCGTCCCCCTAACCAGCTTTATTATTTTTCCCTGTCCCCCCTACCCCCCCCTACCCTCCCCTCCCTCCCCATCTGCTGCTGTGGCATTACCTCTCTCTCCTTTTTTTTTTCCTTATTATTTGTTAATCCTCTCGCCCATGTCTTTGTGTGCCCGTGTGGTCTGCCATTCCACAGCTGGATCTATCTCAAGCTTCTTTCCCCCCGGGGTTCCTCTAATGTCAAGGTTGAAATCGCAGGGCCTCCCTGAGGCTCCAGGACCTCTTGAATTTTCTCCAGCTCTCCCATCTGGCCCTCGTAGCCTCTCTGTCCCCTTCTCTAATGTTCAGTACACATTCCATCATATATGTAGATTCGACCGCGTCTACCCATTCCCATAGGGGAGGGCATTCCTTGTCCCTCCACCTCTTAGGAATTACCTTTTTCGCCGCATTGAGCAAATGAGGGATCAATGAGTCTTTATAATGCCTGATTTCCATCGATGTAGCATGCATCAGAACAACCCAGGGGTCGTTTTTCACCTCAATCGTTGTGATTTCTTTTATCAGTTTTAGGATAGTCTCCCAGAATTTTTTGATTTTATGGCACTTCCACCATAGGTGACCCATTGTACCCCTTTGATCACACCCCCTCCAACAGTTTGCTGATGTATCCGCCTGAAAATTATTGACCCTGTCGAGGGTTCTGTACCACCTAGCCATGCACTTGAAATTTGTTTCCGCCGTTTTCGCGTCTACGGCCGACCCGTGCGCTAATTTTAAAATCCTTTTGCTTGTGCCTACTTCTAATTGTGTTCCTAGATCGCTCTCCCATTTGATAAGGTAAGGCGGTATCTCAGCTCTATCTTTTTCTAGAAGCAGTTTATAGATTCTGGAAATTCTTTTTTTAGAACATTCTGCCGTAAATATTTTCTCAAATTTTGTTAGGTCCTCAACCCCCCTTAATGGGCCCGGGAGAGAGCCCGCAAAATGAATTAGCTGACGATACCGCCAGCCATCTATGGAGAGTGCCTTATTTGTCTGTAACTCGTGCAGTGCCATAACTTTCCCCTTGGAAATAATTTCCCCCAATCTAGTGCTATCATTTCTGATCCATTCGCCCCCTATTTCCTTCATCCCTGGCGGGAAAATCGGATTGTTTTTAAGTGCTATTAGTGGAGAGTTATATGTCTTATTAAATATTTTATAAATCTTATCCCAAATTTTTAAAGTGGTGCTTGTGATTATATGTGTTTTCTCACCCAGTGGCCTATATTTCGGAGGATTCCACACCATCTTTCCCAGTTTAACTTCGCTCAGTGCTTCTTCTAGACTAACCCATCTCTTAGTGTTGCCTATTTTACCCCATTCTGCAATTCTCAGTAGTGCTATGGCATGGTAGTAGCTTTCTATATCTGGGACCGCCAGACCCCCCAGGTTTTTATCTTGTTTTAAAACTTGGAGAGAGATTCTATGTTTTTTAGAGTTCCATATGAAATTCATTATTATGGCTCTTAGCTTTCCAAGGTAATTATTTGGAAGAGGGAGGGGGAGCATCTGGAATTTGTATGTAATGACCGGCAAGATCATCATTTTTACCGTGTTGATCCTACCTGTCCAGGAAAGGATTTTTCCCTTGTAGTCTTGACATTTTTTTTTAATGTCCTCTAGAAGCGGGATATAGTTTATTTTATAAATTTTCCTCGGGTTGTTGGCCAGCTCTATTCCCAAATATTTTAACCGTTTCTTCCAGACGAAACTGACTATTTTCTGAAAATCCTGTTTCTCAATTTTACTAAGATTAATATTAAGAATAAACGTTTTTGTAGTATTGATTCTGAAATTTGTTAATTCCCCGTATTCTAATATTTTGAGGAGAATAGGGACAGACTTCTGGGGTGAACTGATGTAGAAAAGGATATCGTCAGCGAAGGCCGCCAGTTTGTGCTCCTCGCTGCCGACTTTACAACCCTCTACCCCCCGATTTCCGCGAATTGCAGCTAACAGAGGTTCCAGGGATAGAATGAAAAGGAGGGGGGACAACGGACACCCCTGCCTGGTGCCGTTAAACATTTCAAATTCAGCGGATACCGTTCCGTTGACCTTAATGTTTGCTTTCGGGTGAGTATACAGGGCTTTAATTTTTTGGATGATCCTCGGGCCAAAACCCATCCTCTCCAAGGTTTTAAACATGAACCCCCAGTCTACTCTGTCAAATGCTTTTTCAGCATCGATTGAGAGAAGTAGACTGGGGGTTCTAGAATCTCCCATCTTCTGCATAGCCAGCAGTGTCCGGATCCCGTTGTCCCTCCCTTCTCTGCCCGGAACAAAACCCACCTGGTCCGGGTGGACCAGTGTGCCCAGATGCCCCTTTATTCGATCCGCCAGAATCTTGGCGTATAGTTTTGTGTCGCAATTCAACAAGGAAATGGGTCTATAATTTGAGCACACCGATCCGTCCTTCCCATCCTTCCTCAAGAGAGTGATCGTGGCTTTTAAGGCCTCCTCGCTCAAGTCAAAGTCTATCCCCAGCCCGTTCATGTATCGCTGCATTCTCGGAATGAGGATATCTTTGTACGTTTTATAATATAAGGTCGTAAAACCATCCGGGCCTGGGCTTTTCCCGGTTGGTGAATTAGCGATGGCTGCTAGGATCTCCTCCTCGGTTATTGGTCTTTCAAGCTCCTCTCTCTCTTCCCCGCTTAGGGCAGTTAACTCCGCCCTCTCTAAAAACTCACTATTTTTCCTGCTATTTTCCTCTCTGTCGTTTCTTCCCTTGGTTTTCACCTCGTACAGTTCTTTGTAGTATTCGCTGAATGTAGATGCTATTTCTCTAGGGGTAAACTTCATCTCCCCGTTTCTTGTTTGGATTTTTTCGATGAAATTTCTAGTTTTCTTTTTTTGTAGCTTTCTTGCTAAGTATTTCCCTGGCTTATTACCCCAAACATACTGTTCCCCTGCCATCTTATTAAACTTCTGTCTGACTTCCTGCTCGGCTATATCTTTTAATTCTTCTCTCTTTTCCGTGAGCTCTATATATATGCCCTGAGTTAGTGCCCCCCCCAAACTTGTGTTTTTGCTCGAGAGTTTTGATCTCAGCCGTCAGTGCCTGTGTTTTTCTCATCCTCTCCTTTTTTCTCCATGAGGCTTTTGCAATCAGGAGCCCCCTTACGAACGCTTTATGGGCGTCCCATAGTTGGGCCTCTGATACTTCCCCGTTATCGTTGGATTGGAAAAACCACTCCAGTTCCTTTCTGATATAATCTCTGATTTCTTCGTCGTGTAATAGTTCTGGATTGAGTTTCCATCCACCTGGGGATTGTTTATATTCAGGGAACCTGAGCCCCATGGAGACCGGCGCATGATCCGAAAGGGATGCTATTCCTATCTCTGACTCATTGATCCTATCTAGTATGCCATGTTCTATTAGGATGTGATCCAGGCGGGAGTACGTCTGGTGGACGGGAGAAAAAAACGAATAATCTCTTATCTGCGGGTGCTGGATCCTCCAGACGTCCAACAATTGATCGTCCGCAAGTTTTTTTTTTATCCGTTTTAGTTGCACGTTTCCCCTCCCCGTCACACCCGACGTACTATCCAAGACCGGGTCCATTACAAAATTAAGATCCCCCATCAGGATCAGATACCCTTTTTTAAAGACCCTGAGTCTACGCAGAACTGCCTCAAGGAATGGGATAGCTCTGTTGTTGGGGGCGTACACATTGGCCAGTGTGAGTTCTACCCCCCGGAGAGAACCCCTGAGAAACAGGAATCTCTCCTCGGGGTCCGTCACCCTGTCCTCTACCTTGAAGTCTATGTCCCTCGCGAATCCAATGGCCACTCCTCTTGCCCTGCTTGAGAAAGTATCTCCATAGATCCAATTTGGGAGAGCTGGAGAAAACAGTCTAATATTAGACGTGTATGCCAGGTGAGTCTCCTGCAGGAAAACTATTCCTGCCCTAAATCTCTGGGATAGCTCTGTTGTTGGGGCGCTTGGCCAGTGTGAGTTCTACCCCCCGGAGAGATCCCCTGAGAAACAGGAATCTCTCCTCGGGGTCCGTCACCCTGTCCTCTACCATGAAGTCTATGTCCCTCGCGAATCCAATGGCCACTCCTTTTTTTTTTTTTGAGAGGTATCTCCATAGAACCAATTTGGGAAAGCTGGAGAAAAAACAGTCCCCTTTGTGTGTGTGCCAGGTGAGTCTCCTGCAGGAAAACTATTCCGGCCCTAAATCTCTCTAATTCCTTTAGTACCTTGAGGCGCTTGCCGGGAGAGTTTAGGCCTTTTAACATCAATCTCGGTCTCCATAGTGAGGTCCGCTCTGGAATTATTGATTTCACCCTCAGCCCCGCCCCTGCTCTCCGGAGAGGCTCTGACCTGGGTTTCTTTTCCCGATATTTTTGGGCTTGCGCCTTGTCTTAAGTAGTGTTTGATTGTGCTTGTCTCCCCTTTACTACTTTTGGTGGTCGCCTTCTTTGTCTGTTTCGCTTGGTCTTTACTCATATTGACCTTCCTGGTGGGTCTTATCCTCCTCCCCAGTTTTGTTATATACCTGGGCCGCCTGGGCCCTTTTTCCTCCGCCTCTGACCCTTATATTAGGGCTACTTAGCCCTTGATAATTTGTAATCTTGTGGTCTAAGGGTCTGTGCCAAGGCCCAAGCTAAGCCCTGTCCCCTCCTCTCTCCCTTCTTTCGAGAGGGGAAGGGGGGGCCCCATCCGCCTGTTAGGTCTCAGTGCTTACCCCACAGGAAGAATGGCTAGGGCTGATTATTAGACCCTGTTCAGATACGCCCAGAATAAGGGGGCTATTTCAGGCGTTCAAGCTGTAGTCTTCTGTCGTCTCCTTCTTTAAGCCAAGTCGCAGTATTACTCCAAGCTACCTTATCGGGGTTCAGAGCATTTTAAAAGTTGAAAAAAAAAAAAAGAAAAATGAACAGTTCACCTTTTCAGGTAATATATTGTGGTATATCCTCCCAGAGTCCCGCTGTCTCCTCTGTCATGCTCTGTATATCACTCTAATCAAGTGAGGGGGGGTGTGGGGTCTGTGCAATCCTGGGGTGTTTCAGCTTTTATCGCCTTCCTGTGCAATAATCACATAGACTTGTCCCCTATGGTCCCTGTTTGCTGGCCCTTAGCTCAAAGTTCCAGACAAAATGGCTAGGGCTGATGGGTTTGTATTAGGCCTTCCTCTGATACGCCAATAGTGATAAGGGGGCTGTTTCAGATAGCCAATCTATATTCCTCTATCACCTCTCGCTTTACCCCTGATTGCAATATTGCAAACCGCTGTCAGAGTTTAAAGCATTTAAAAAATTGGGGGAAGATAAGCAGACCATTTTTTCAAGTGAAATTTTGTGGTAAATCCTCCCAAAGTCCCGCAGTCTCGTCTGTCATGCTATGTGTATCGCTCTGGTCGAGCGAGGGAGGGGGATGGTGCCTGTGCGTTCCTGGGGTGTTTCAGCTTTAGTCGCCGTCCAGAGCCATGATCGCATGGACTTGTCCCCTGTGACCCCTGTTTGCTAGACCTTAGCGCAAAGTTACTGTCAAGATGGCTGCGACTAATAGATTTGTATTAGGCCTTCCTCTGATACGCCCGCAGTAAGGGGGCTATTTCAAACTTCTATCCCTCAAATCGCAGTATTAATCCAGGCTGCCTTATCAGGGTTCAAAACATTTCAAAAATTGGAAGAAAGCAAGCAATTCACTTTTTCAAGAAATAGATTGTGGTATATCCTCCCCTAGTTCCACTATCTCGCCTATCATGCTGTATATATCCCTCTGGTCAAGTGAGGGGGGGTGTGGTGTCTGTGCGTTCCTGGGGTGTTTCAGCTTTTGTCGCCATCCATCCTAGAGCAACAATCGCATGAACTTGTCCCCTGTGATCCCTGTTTGCTGATCCCTGGTGCAAAGTTACAGACAAGATAGCTGCGACTAAAAAAATTTGTATTAGGCCTTCCTCTGATACGCCCACTGTAAGGGGGCTATTTCAAACACCCAATCTGTAGTCTTCTATCACTTCACACTTTACACCTGATCGCAAAATTAACGACAGCTATCTCATTCAGATTTAAACATTTCAGGCATTAGCAGAGAGGGAAAAAAAAAAAAAGAACAGTTCACTTTTTCACATAATATATTGTAGTGTATCCTTCCAAGGACCCCTTGCATCTTCCATCGTGTTACATATATTGATCTAGCCGAGCAAGAGGGGGTGTAGGGTCCTTACGTTCCTGGAGTATTACCGCCTCTGTCGCCACCCCGAGAGATAATCACAGGGTTTCATCCCCAAAAGTCCCCCTGTTTATTGATTGCTGCGCCCAGCCCCTCGCTTGTTCCCGTCTGGGCACCTCTGTGGTGTTACAATAGATACTATGTGAGGTCTCTCCTTGGGGAGTGTGGCCTAAACACCCTGAGGGATTTCATAGTGCTCCATCATAAAGAAATCGTAATGACCACCAGCCTCAAAGAGCAGACAGGGGCTGATAACAAAGACAAAAAGCGAAAAAATAAGAGAGCATGTCCTAGTATGTTTTTCGGTTTTGGAAAAATCCTCTGCAAACCATATCAGTGGTTAGCTTGATCTTACATCCAGGTGGGACGGGGCTTCAGGGAGTGTGTGACGGATACTCACGGTCGGCGTTTTCACAGTGCCTTGCTGCCGCCTATGAGTCCGCCGCGCTGTGCTTGAAGAGGGGGGTTTGGTGGAGGCGGAGCGGGGAGGTAGAGCTGGTGCTGCGCATCCCGGTTCGATGCCGGTTAAAGCCGCCGTTCTTGTAGCTTGCCTTGCCTTTCCCTTTGAGATGGGGCCCCCACCTCCTGTGTTGCTTTTCCCAGGAAGACGAGCTGACCAGCGAGCGTCCGCTGCATCTCGCCCACGGAGCGATCCCGCGTCCTCCCTGGCTGCACACCTGTTCTCCTCAGCCCTCAGGCCCCGAAACTCCTCCCTCCGTGCGGACGCTACGTCAGCACGTCCATGCCTGCGGCTTGGCCATTCTAACTGCTTTATTTTCTTTCTATGAAACCAACTGAGTTTCCTTGGCTTTGTGTTTTGGATTATTGTCTTGCTGCAACATCTTCATCATCCTGGTAGATGGCAGCAGATTTGTCTTGGTACATTTTTTCATATATCCTTCCTTCAATGATATGAATTTTGCCAGTACCATGTGCTGAAAAAACCCACACCATGATGTTCTTGGTGTTTTTGGGGTGATGTGCAGTGCCATTTGACCTCCAAACATGGTGTGTATTATGGCATCCAAAGAGTTCAATTTTGGTCTCACCTAACCAGACTATATCCTCCCAGTAATTCACAGCAAAGTTTAAACGAGCTTCAACATGCTTTTTCTTCAGCAATGAAGTCTTGCGTGGTGAGCGTGCATACAGGCCATGCCAGCTGAGTGCATTACTTATTGCTTTCTCTGAAAAAATTGTACCTGCTAAGGTCTTTCTGAAGCTGTCCACAAGTGGTCCTCAACTCCTGGACAACTCTTCTGATAATTTTTTACTCCGTCAGAAATCTTGCGAAGGGCACCTGGTCATGGCCAGTTTATGGTGAAATTATGTTCTTTTCACTTTTCGGATTATGGCCCCAACAGTGCTTACTGGAACATTCAGAAGTTTAGAAATCCTTCTGTAACCAAATGCCATCAGTGAGAGGCATTTGCTTTTATCCATCATGAGATGTTTCTTGTGTGACACCTTGGTAATGAGACACCTTTTTAACGGCCAACAGTTGAGACTGAACCAGCTGATATTAATTTGCACTGACACAAGGGGCAGGATTGCTTTTTAATTACTGATAGATTTCAGCTGGTGTCTTGGCTTTCCATGCCTCCCTTTCTTTATGCGTTCAATACTTTTTCCTTGTGTCATTCCCTTTTATTACACATAACTTAATTTCTGAACGTATTTGTTTTGGTTTCCTTGTATGTATGGATTGCATGGGATGTTACGGACATGTGGTGACAATTTCATGTCAATAGCACCTTTATAAATATATTTACCTAGAAAAATTGCGACATGTTTAATACTTATTTTACCCACTATATATACCATTGTTTGTAGACTCTATAACTTTCACACAGACTAAAAAAAATGTACACCGATGTGGGTTATTTTTACCAAAGAAATTCAGCAGAATACACTGACTTAAAAGGGAACTCCACTTTCATGGGGGGGGGGGGGGAAATCGCAAATAAAGAAAAAATAATATAGCTTGTACAATTGTGATACAAGTCAAATTTTAATTAAATGTGATTAAAAATTACCTTTCCTTTTTAATCTGCAGGCATGTAATTTTCTATAAATGCAATGCAATATGGCTACATGGAGTTGTTCTGTACACAGAAAGTGGACTGACCACTCCCCAGAAACATTTCCTACAGTGTGGTTGGCTCACCAATTTCCCCAGAAGTCTGCCTAAGATAGAAGTCAGATTTCAGGCATCCCCTGCAACAAACATTTTATTTTTGGCGAGATATTTCTAATATGAACACGTCTAAAGGAATGTGGGCCCAGCTGCTTTCATCATTAGTGCCCTGGAGCTGCCACAGCTGACTGATAATTATGAAACCACTCCCATTAGACCTACTTAGCACATGGGAAACAGACAAACGCACATGAATTGCTTCAGAATAACAAAAAGGTAGGAATCCGCAACAAAGGTTGTTATAATCCTTGCAGTGTACATAGATCCCGGGGGGGGGGGGGGGTGTTTCCACAAAAGTGGAGTTACGTTTTAAATTAAGAAGCAAGATTATTTATTTACAAACATTTTATAACAAACTCAGAAAAATATGTTTTTGTTCCAAATGTTCAGTATTTTTTTTGCTTGTATAGCAAAAAAATAGAAACCTAGTGGTGATTAAATACCACCAAAAGAATGTTATATATGTCTAAAAAATATATAAAAAATGTATTTGGGTACAGTATGACTGAGTAATTGTCAAAGTGTGAGAGGACTGAAAGGTAAATGGTAAATAGGGGAGTTTAAAAAAAAAAGATAATTAAAAAGTTGACGTAAAATTACATTAGTCAGTGGGCACTAGGTTATATGTTGACAAATTAGTAAGAGTAAACAGAAGGATAACAAGGCAGAGTCGCACATCCCTAGTCTCAACATAAAACAATTGGAAACCACATTATACAGAAATATAGTAAGAGATCTTCTTTCTGATATTCTGTACTTGTGTGCTTTTTCTGGCATAGATATTAGGTCACCTTTACAAATAAAATAAGTTCTATTTATATTTGACATTGCTTTTGACATCTTCATTATTTCTGGTGTCTTTTGTTCTCAAGGGAAATAATAAAAGGATATTGCAGCAGATAAAGGTATTGCACATGCTTTAGAGATGCAGCCACGTTCAGTCTATTTCTCAGTAAAGTAACACAACATTTCTTTTTTTAGATGTTAACTGTAGGTTTAAATAAAGGAACTGAATATCTCAAGGGTTTTGCATTACCCTAATAAACCTATGCAGTTCAGCACAAATCGTGAAAATTAGAAAGTCCGGTTCCCCAATTTTATGATAGCCTTCAAAAGATTCACAATAACAGTTCTGGTGCACGCAACAGATTTGGGTAGTTCTTATTTGCACCACTTTCACCATGGCTTTGATAAATTCAAAAAGAATTTGTAGGTAAGGAAACATTAAACAATTACATTGTGGTGTGCAGAGACAAGTCAGTGGGTACTATAGTTACTATTGTAATAAATAGAGAGCAGGGCATGTTTGCCCTTCCTTACTTGAAATGTGCCAGGAGGGTTTTTTTTTTTTTTTTTTTTGGACTGGGGTAGGGTCCAATCCTCCCTAGGTTCCTATTACTACTGCCTGTCCAGCTCATCCCCCCATGGAATGGCTGAGATATTTAGTACAATGTACCAGATGAGATGCCATTTTCACATCCTGAATTACGTATATTTATTCTTTTGTTGGGCATCCAACAGCATCCACTTCTTGTGGATTCTACATAGGACTTTATTGAGATCTCGCTGCCCAGTGACCACTGCAGCAATGCTAAATATTTGACCTGTCATAGCTAAACTATGGTCCATGACCACAGTAAAGATTGATGGGATAAAATGCTGCCACTCCACCCAAAAATACAGAAATCTTTTTTGTGTAATGTTTCTCATTACATCTTTATGCCCCCGTACACACGGTCGGAAATTCCGACCAAAAAATCTGATTTTTTCAGACGGATTTTGTCCGACACTGCTGTTGCATACACACGGTTGGACAAAGTTGTCGGAAAATCTGATCATTCTGAACGTGGTGACTAGGGATGGGCCCGGTGTTCGATTCAAACCCATGTACCCAGAACTATTTGGGCCGCTCGCATCAAATTTGTGTGATGCAAGCGACCCGCAATGCACTGAGCCAGTCGCAGTGCATTGCTGGCTGATGATTGGCCAAGCATGCACTGTGACACGGCATGCTTGGCTAATCAGAGCCAGTAGCGAGGAGAGCAATAATTGGCCACAGGCAGGATGCCTGTGGCCAATTATAGCTCAGGGGGTTTAGTACACGCCCCACATTATAAAAGGCCGCCACGCCGGCGGCCTCCTATATTGTGTTCCGGCGTGTCAGACAGTGACATTATCTGTGCTGTGATCCATTCTGCAGTGCTGCTGACAGTGCTGACATTATCTGTGCTGTGATTCTGGGGATTAGCCATAAAAAAAAATGCCAATAAGCGTATATTTATTGGTTTGCGCAAAAGTTATAGCGTCTACAAACTAGAGTACATTTTCTGGAATTTACACCGCTTTTAATTTATGACTGCCTATTTCATTTCTTGAGGTGCTAAAATGGCAGAGAAGTACAAAACCCCCCCAAATGACCCCATTTTGGAAAGTAGACACCCCAAGCTATTTGCTGAGAGGCATGTTGAGCCCATTGAATATTTTTTTTTTTAGTCCCAAGTGATTGAATAAAGACAAAAATAAAAAAGATTTTTTTTTTTTTCAAAAAGTTGTCACTAAATGATATATTGCTCACACATGCCATAGTTATATGTGGAATTGCACCCCAAAATACATTTTGCTGCTTCTCCTGAGTATGGGGATACCACATGTGTGGGACTTTTTGGGAGCCTAGCCGCGTACGGGGCCCCGAAACCCAAGCACCGCCTTCAGGATTTCTAAGGGTGCAAATTTTTGATTTCACTCCTCACTACCTATCACCGTTTCGAAGGCCATAAAATGCCAAAATAGCACAAAACCCCCCCAAATGACCCCATTTTGGAAAGTAGACACCCCAAGCTATTTGTTGAGAGGCATGGTGAGTATTTTACAGCTCTCATTTGTTTTTGAAAATGAAGAAAGTAAAGAAAAAAAAAAATTTTTTTTTTTTTTTTCAATTTTCAAAACTTTGTGACAAAAAGCGACATCTGCAAAATACTCACAATACCTCTCAGCAAATAGCTTGGGGTGTCTACTTTCCAAAATGGGGTCATTTTGGGGGGTTTTATGCCATCTGGGCATTCCATGGCCTCCGAAACTGTGATTGGCAGTGAGAAGTGAAATAAAAAAATTACACCCTTAGAAAGCCTGAAGGCGGTGATTGGTTTTTTGGGGTTCCGTACGCAGCTAGGCTCCCAAAAAGTCCCACACATGTGGTATCCCCGTACTCAGGAGAAGCAACAGAATGTATTTTGGGGTGTATTTCCACATATGCCCATGACATGTTTGAGCAATATATCATTTAGTGACAACTTTTTGTAAAAAAAAATATATATATTTTTTTTTTTCATTATTCAATCTCTTGGGACAAAAAAAAAAAATATTTAATGGGCTCAACATTGCTCTCATCAAATAGCTTGGGGTGTCTACTTTCCAAAATGGGGTCATTTGGGGGGGTTTGAACTGTCCTGGCATTTTATGCACAACATTTAGAAGCCTATGTCACACGTCACCCACTCTTCTAACCACTTGTAGACAAAGCCCTTTCTGACACTTTTTGTTTACATGAAAACATATTTTTTTTTTGCAAGAAAATTACGTTGAACCCCCAAACACTATATATATTGTTAAAGCAAAGGCCCTACAGATTAAAATGGTGGGTGTTGCATTTTTTTTTTCCACACAGTATTTGCGCAGCGATTTTTCAAACGCATTTTTTTGTGGAAAAAATACACTTTTTTTTATTTTAATGCACTAAAACACACTATATTGCTCAAATTTTTGATGAAATAAAAAATATGATCTTAGGCCGAGTACATGGATACCAAACACGACATGCTTTAAAATTGCGCACAAACACGCAGTGGCGACAAACTACATACATTTTTAAAAGCCTTTAAAAGCCTTTACATGATACCACATTAGATTCACGGAGGAGGTCTACTGCTAAAATTACTGCCCTCGATCTGACCTTCGCGGTGATACCTCACATGCATGGTGCAATTGCTGTTTACATATGACGCCAGACCAACGCTTGTGTACGCCTTTGCGCAAGAGAAGGGGGGGCAGGGGTGCTTTTTTTTTTTTTTTTTGTTTTTTTTTTTATTTATTTAGCTTTTTTATTTTATTTTTAAACTGTTCCTTCCATTTTTTTTCTTTGTTATGATTTTTATTGTTATCTCAGGGAATGTAAATATCCCCTATGATAGCAATAGGCAGTGACAGGTACTCTTTTTTTGAAAAAATTGGGGTCTATTAGACCCTAGATCTTTCCTCTGCCCTCAAAGCATCTGACCACACCAAGATTGGTGTGATAAAATGCTTTCCCAATTTCCCAATGGCGCGGTTTATATCCGGGAGGGGGGACATTCCCTCCCACTGCTTGTAAAAGCAGTCTAGAGGCTAATTACCCGCTAGAATTGCTTTTACATGAAAGCCGATCACTGGCTGAAAAGAATGATACCAAGATGATACCTAAACCTGCAGGCATCATTCTGGTATAACCATTCAAAGTCCAGCAACATACTGGACATATATTGTAATCTTTTTTTTTTCATGCAGCCTCTTGGCTGAACGAAAAAAAGAGATTGATTGGTGGGTATGCCCACCATTAGAATACCTCCCTTCATCCACCCACTTCTAATGATGGGCATACATGCACCATTTATATATGCCGATGCATGGGGGCATCCTCCCGCAAAAGTTATGCCGTGTACACACGGTCGGAATTTCGACCGTATGTACGTGGCATTAGGAGCCAATCGCTCCTCCCCCCCCTGCTGCCCCCATGCTTCGGCATATATGCTCTTTTTTTTTAACTGTGGTGGTGAAATCACCTCCTACAGCGTTGGAGTCGCGGCTTTATGTATCGTGGGAGCAAACGCTGTTGCTGTCAAGATAAATAAATCCGCGTTGCAACTGAATGGCGCACCTGAAAACAAAAAAAAATGCTCAACACTAAAACACAGTAAACAAAATTACATACCTGAAAAGCAAGCATGATAAAACATGATAAAACATAATAAAACATTGCAGAATAGAATGGAGTAAAAAAAAGAGCAACAATAGAGAGAGAATAGAGTGAGAGAGAGAACAATAAAACGACAACTATTTTATTTTTTTTTATTTTTTTTGAGATTCACAGGTAAAAAAGCTCCTGACTGAAGCGACTGAATCAAAACGCTACCACAAAAAAACTGTTAGCGATCGCAGGGATCAGGCCTGACTCTGCGAACGCTGCAGTTATGTGTGCTTAGTGTTTTGTAAGTGACAGTGATCGATCGATACTGCACTTGGGTGGGCTGGGCTGGGCGGAGGGGGAAAACGCAGGTGCTAGCAGGTATCTGGGCTGATCCCGCTAACAATGCGTTTTTTTTTGGAACCCTAAACTGCTGGGACGCTAGTATAGATCTGATCAGATCAGATATCGATCTGTTCAGATACTGTGCCACTAAGGGAGGTGTATGCTTTGCGCGTGGGTGTTTGCGGTACTGGCACTAACCTGGGGCGACGCAGACCTTATTTGACCCTAAAACCTAATTGATATCACCCGCCGGGCGATCAGGGGGTTAAACCGTTATTGGGTAATAAATGGCGGGTGCCCTGACAGTATAAAAAACAAGCTAACTAACCAGCGTCACCCGTAACAGTAATACAAAAAAAAACTGGTTACCTAGCGACACTAATGCAGCGATCAGAAAAACGATCGCTTAGTGACACTGGCAAAAGGGGGTGAAAGGGTTAACTAGGGGCAATCAGGGGGTTAAACCTTTATTAGGTAATATATGGGGGTACCTGACGCTATATAAAAACCTGACGGGGAACCTAAATAACGAAATAACTAACTGGCTAACCAGCGTCACCAGTGACAGTTATACAGTGATCACTGGTGAAAGGGTTAACTCTAGGGGCAATCAGGGGGTTAAAACCTTTATTTAGGTTGTAATATGGGGGTACCTGACCTATAAACCTATTTATGAACCTATATAAACATGGCGGTTACCTAAAAAAAAAAAATGGTTACCTAGCGACACTAATGCAGCGATCAGAAAAACGATCGCTTAGTGACACTGGCAAAAGGGGGTGAAAGGGTTAACTAGGGGCAATCAGGGGGTTAAAACCTTTATTAGGTAATATATGGGGTACCTGACGCTATATAAAAACCTGACGGGGAACCTAAATAACAAAATAACTAACTGGCTAACCAGCGTCACCAGTGACAGTTATACAGTGATCACTGGTGAAAGGGTTAACTCTAGGGGCAATCAGGGGGTTAAAACCTTTATTTAGGTTGTAATATGGGGGGTACCTGACCTATAAACCTATTTATGAACCTATATAAACATGGCGGTTACCTAAAAAAAAAAATGGTTACCTAGCGACAGCAGTGACACTAATAAAGCGATCAGAAAAAACGATCGCTTAGTGACACTGGCAAAAGGGGGTGAAAGGGTTACCTGGGGGGCAATCAAGGGGTTAAACCTTTATTAGGGGGGGGGTAGGGGGCTACCTTGGACCTAAAACTAACTGCCCTGACAGTTATTACAGTCACACTGACACTAAATGCAGTGATCAGTAAATAAATGATCACTGCAATTAGTGACACTGTGACTGGGGGGGGGAGGGGGTGATCTGGGGGGTGATCAGGGGGTGACAGGGGGGTGGAATATGTGCCTAACTGTACTGGTGTCAGTGTAGTGTTGTGCACTAACCTGTACATGTTCGCCGCTCGGCGTCTCCGGTCACATAGACCGGCGCACCGAGCGTGACATCACTTCCGCCTTCCTGTCTATACAATAGACAGGAAGGGGAAGTGTGTGTGTGCTGTTAGTACAGCATTGCAGTATCACATTTAAAAACACCTTTACCCTTCTGGCCTGTTGTGTCATCTAAGGCAGCATGGGGACGTCATGGGGAATTCCCTATGGCTTTCCCCATGACGTCAGAGGGGGGCGGGGTCACCAGGTGGCCCCGCCCTCCGTTATAAAAGACCTGTCAGACGCAGCAAAGCCTCACACAGCTGGAGCCTCCCATTGCGCAGAGCGGCCCAGAAGAGACGCCGACACCATGGAAGAAGATGCCGGACAAGAAGACCAGAGCAAGAAGAAGTGGATCGGAGGAAGAAGAAGATGGAAGAAGAAGATGGAAGAAGATGAATAAACCGAAGGATGAAGAAAGGAATAAAGGAATTGTCAAAGACCGTCTCCTGTAATTTTTACAATTTTTGACACTTTTTTGGTGAAATGGTAGGGGTACTTTTGTACCCCCTTACCATTTCACACAGGGGGGGGGCCGGGATCTGGGGGTCCCCTTGTTAAAGGGGGCTTCCAGATTCTGATAAGCCCCCCGCCCGCAGACCCCCACAACCAATGGCCAGGGTTGTGGGGACGAGGCCCTTGTCCTCATCAACATGGGGACAATGTTGAGGGCATGTGGCCTGGTACGGTTCAGGAAGGAGGGGGGCTGCTCTCGTCCCCCCTCTTTTCCTGCGGCCTGCCAGGTTGCGTGCTCGGATAAGGGTCTGGTATGGATTTTGAGGGGGACCCGACGCCATTTTTTTTTTTTTGGCGGGGGTTCCCCTTAAAATCCATCCCAGACCTCAAGGGTCTGGTATCGATTTTGAGGGGAACCCCACGCCATTTTGGCCGGGGTTCCCCTTAATATCCATAGCAGACCTGAAGGGCCTAGTAATTGAATTTGGGGGGACCCCCACGCTTTTTTTTTTCTTTTATCAATGACTTTTTTTTTTATCAATGACTTTCAATGAATGACTGTTCTCTGTGTTACGGGAGCCGACAATTCATTAGCCGCGAGTGATTTTAAATAGCTTTTTTTCCTGCAAAAATTACACTTTGTGCAGGGACAGTGCTAAGCACGGGAAACATGCGCCCCTTCACAGGCATACTATACACACCCCCCAGGTATGAAATTTAAAGGAATATTACACTTTTATTGTTTCACTTTAAGCATTATTAAAATCACTGCTCCTGAAAAAACGTCCGTTTTTTTTTTTAAAAATTTGCATTGATACATGTCCCCTGGTGCAGGACCCAGGTCCCCAAACACTTTTTATGACAATAACATGCATATTAGCCTTTAAAATTAGCACTTTTGATTTTGAATGTTCGCGTCCATTGTAATTAATAGGGTTCTTAAATTCACATGGACTTTAGGTCCATTCGCGGGTTCTGGTGCGAACCGAACCCGGGGGTGTTCGGCTCATCCCTAGTGGTGACATTCGTTGCGTATGACGTTACTACGTAGAGGCTAGTAGCCAATAGCTTTGGTCTCGTAATTTGATCTGAGCATGCGTGGCACTTTGTCCGTCGGAATTCTCTACACACGATCGGAAAAAGTCAGATCGGATTTTGTTGTCGGAAAATTTAAGAGCAGGATCTCAAATTTTTTCCGTCCGAAATTCCGACGGAAAAAGTCAGATGGAGCCCACACACGGCCGGATTTTCCGACAACATGGTCCGATCGGACATTTTCCATCAGAATCTCCAACCATGTGTACGGAGCATAACAGTAGGTACTGAGAATAAGTCCAAGCTGTGTGTAGCCCATAGCCCTAAAAAAAAAAAACCCTGACCAATGCACTAATTCTGATCAAAGACCACCTCTATGGACAATACCGATACCTTCTTCTAATTATAGTTTTTTGGGTGAGGGCAGTATGTGCTTTTTTAGTATGTACTGACAAAGAAAATCTGCAGATTTTCTGCAGAATTCCAACACATTTTCTTTTCATGCTTCACTGGTGTCGCAGCTCAGTTTGCTCATTTTTCAGTAGCACATTAGAGGTGACATTACAGTCCTTACAGGTTATTTGATTCCATTATTATTATTATTTCTTCTCTCTTTCCTTGTATGTGTTAGACTTCAAATACAGATTATTAATCTTGCACTTCTTTAAACTAATGACATGTAAATTTGCATTATATTTTTATGTCACTCCCAGACAGTCGCCATGGTAACATGCCATGTATCTTGCAAAAAGCCGACCAGCCGCAGGCTTTACATTTCATTTTAACCGATGCATTTCACTTTTGCTCGTGTAGAATTCCTACACTGAAGTATGTGGTGTTTTCCTTCCTCAGCAGTGATTTCCCTATCTCCTAGGAAACATGTTTCAGCTCTTCACTTCTTATCACAGACTAATATTTGAGTGCTGTACACAGTGCCTATTATAGGAAGGTGTTCTTGTACACTCCTGTACCAAAAGCAAAAAAAAAAAAAATATTTGCTAACAAGTGGCACTGAGCAACCTTTTTAAAGGGAACGTGTCACTACAACATAATAGTATGGCAGCTGAAGAGAAAAGGTGTAACCAGGAAACCCACTGGTGTATAATCTTTGGTGCCCAAGGCAATGCCCCTCTGCTAGAGGAGTGAAGGCAGAAAAATACCAAGTGGTCCACTGAGCATCTAATTTTTTAGTTTTTTTTATGTTTTTAGTCCAAGTATGCAGCAGGTCTAGGTTTGTCCCAAACATGTTTAAATTCACTTATTGTTGACTGACTCATTACTTCTGCTGGAAGTCTGTTCCAAGCATTAACCACTTTTTCTGTAAAAATACTTTCCAAGAGAAGTTATGAACTTTCTTCTGGCTAATTTGAGATCATGTACCGTGTTATTGATCTTAGGTTTATGCCATCCTAAAGATTGTTCACACCCTTCATGCATCTAATGATCTCAGTTACGTTCCCCCTTTCCCTCAAGACTGTACATATTAATCTCCTGCAGTCTTTCCTGATAGGTTTGTCCCTCAGACCGTTAACTATTTTTGTTGTCCATCTCGGCACTCATTCTATCTTATGATTATCTTTTTTTGTATGCAAGACCTCCAGAACTGGTATGCTAAATGAGGTTTAACTAAAGATCTATATAGAGAGAAATTAGGACCTTCTTTCACCTGCTAGTGACCACTCTAGTGATACGCCCCAGAATTCTGTTCACCTTAACCACTGACTGGCCACACTGTTTGCTCTGTTGCAATCATCTGAAAAAAGCACCGCCAAATCTTTTACCTCTGTAGTTCTGGCTAACACTGTACCCCCAATAATGAGCTCTATCAGAGGATTGTTTTTCCTAAGTGCATTATTTTGCATATAGAAATATAGAACTGCAGCTTTCACCGATTTGTCTAATCTTCCAGCAATGCCAAATTAGGTTCCATTTTAAAAAAAATCTCCAGAAATAGCAACCATATTACAGACCATTGGGTTATCAGCAAAATACATACTTTGCTACCAAAACCTTTAATTATAACAGAATTAATAGAACAAAATACAGAGCCTTGTGGTATGCCACTGGTGGCTGGTATCTGTTCTAAATAAACCCCATTTACAACCATACCCTAAAATGTATCCTTTAGCCAAATGCGTATCTGTTGAATCATCCAAGGGTAAGTAATAGCTTGTACAACTTTTTCATGAAATCATTATGTAAAACTATCAAATATTTTGCTGAAATCAAGAGAAGATCTGTCTACAGCACCTCCCACCTCTTCCCATTCCAAAACAATTGTTATATAGTCAAAAATATAATGAGATTAGTTTGCCATGATCTTCTCTCAGTAAAGCCATGGGGCTTTGGGTCCAGCATGTTGTGTGTTTTTAAATGATCATTAATTCTTCTTTTTAGGAGTTATCCTATTAATTCTACTACTACAGATGTTAAACTTATTTTCCTGTCGTTGCCAGTGTTTTCTCTGCAATTAAAAATATATAAAGATATAACAAGCTGTGACTGGATGTTTTAAGTTCCGATAAGCAGTGGCCGACAAGAATCACAAGTAGGAAAATGGGTGATTTATTGGGAAGCTTGAAATTAATAGCAGGGTGCAGAAACATTTGAATCACAAAATATATTTTTTTTAATGCAAGAATATGGTTTCATCTGATAAAACGCAGGTATTTTATGATTCGCTAGTGTTAACCCTGCAAATTTGGTCCTTAACTGACTTATTTACAAGGCCTGCTTAATAACACAAGCTTACCAAATAAATGTTATTCACTGCTTCTGAAGCTCACTGTGGCTTATTAAATCCTAGTTTTACCATAGAAAGCTTAGGATTTTCACTAAATGAATATGAATAAAAATACAAAAATAATGGTTGTCATTCAAATGAATAACTGGAGAAGCAGATAGAGTGTCTATAGCCACAATATCACTCTAATATAAAATGTATACAAAGATATAGATGGCTCCAATAGGCAACAGTCACAACCTATAGGCTCAGAAGAACAATTCTTTTAACAGAACATGTCCAAAGCATGTAACCAGCAGAGTTTAATTAAATGGGAATACAAAATATTTCCAGGAAAACACTAGTAGTACATCTTGTGACTGAGAAACAACTTCCGACGTCACAATAGGTGTCCAAAAATAAAACAATCAGAAAAGTGTTCTTTTCCTAATGTGACAGCTGACCTGCCATGTCTAATTACCTCAGTCTACTGGTGCACAGCAAGACAATCATACATCAATGAGCTTCAACAGTTCCAACTCAGGAAAGCATGCTAGGCAAAACTAATCTTCAAACTACTGTGGCCGGGAAGACATTCAAGAAACTAATTTAGGATGAGAGTATTAGGGATGAACAGTAGAAAATCTCTTCTGTTATTATTTAAGGTACTTGTATAGCGCCGTCAATTTACGCAGCGCTTTACATATAACATTGTACATTCACATCAGTCCCTACCCTCAAAAAGCTTATAATCTAAGGTCCCTAACTCACATTCACTCACATTTATATACTAGGGCCAATTTTAGACAGAAGCCAATTAACCTACCAGCATGTCTTTGGAGTGTGGGATTACCCGGAGGAAACCCCACACAGGCCCAGGGAGAACATGCAAACTCCAGGCAAGTAGTGTCATGGTTGGGATTTGAACCATCGACCATTTTTACTGCTAGGCAAGAGTGTTACCCACTACACCACTGTTCTGAATTTAAGTGCATAAATCAATCTGAAACTTTGCAAAAAACATTAACATTAGAAATGCAGAAATCGTAAGGTTTGTTAAAAATCTTTCCATGAATTTTAAAGCAAATGATAAAATATTGAAAATAATAATAAAAAAAAAAAAAAAACAAGTACAAGATCATCTTGATGTAATTTATCTGATCAATGATTAAAAGCGTATGTATAGTTGGTAATTACTATGCATTTGAGGTAGGCCTATTTTCTCATCACATATGCAGACACTGCTTCCTAATGTGTAAAGAGTTGTGCTTTACTTTATTACTATTTTTCAGACTCCGTGTTTTACAGTTAAAATCAGTGTTTTTTTGCTAGAAATGTAAAAAATATATAATGTTTGAGGATTCTAACACCCTAGAGAATAAAATGGCTGTTGAAATACTTTGTCATACCGTATTTGCGCAGCAGTCTTGCAAGCACACTTTTTTGGGGAAAAAAATACTTTTTTGAATTGAAAAATAAGACAACAGTAAAATTAGCCCAATTCTTTTTTTATATTAGGTAAGATAATGTTACGGCAAGTAAAATGATACCAAACATGTCATGCTTCAAAATTGCGCCCGCTCGTGGAATGGTGCCAAACTTTAACCTTTAAAAATTTCTGCAGATTACCAGTTTTGAGTTACAGAGAAGGTCTAGGGCTAGAATTATTGCTCTCACACTAATGATCACGGCAATACCTCACATGTGTGGTTTGAACACCGTTTTCATATGCGGGAGCTACTCACGTATGTGTTCGCTTCTGCATGCAAACTCGTTGGGACGGGGTACTTTAAAAAAAAATGTTTCTTATTTATTTAACATTTTATTTTTTATTTTGACACTGTTCATTTAAAAAAAAAAATTTGGATCACTTATTTTTATTACAAGGAATGTAAACATCCCTTGTAATAGAAAAAAAGCATGACAGGACCTCTTAAATGTAAGATCTGAAGGAACAATCCCCCACGTTGGGGTTTTTAGGCAGCGTACAATTGAAAGAGTCAGAGTTGGCATGTAATAGAATAAAGGATTTATTTGTAAAAAATTAATTAATAACATTGAGTTAGAACATGAGCTCCAGTGGGGATGAGTAATACATCAATATTTGTATATAAAAGAGAACATGGATATACATTTGAGCAGATTAATATTCACATAACAACAGTTGTATCACTAATCTGTCGTAAAGGTGAAAAAATGTTCCCTGACGCGTTTCAACCCGATACACGGGTCTTCCTCAGAGGGAAAGAGGAGTCTGCTAAACAAAGGAAGAATGTCAATGTTAGTGGAAATAACATAGGTTACAGGGTGAAGAAGCTCCAAAATTGAGGAGCAAAGAGTCAAAGCACCGTGAAGTTTATATTTACCACAGAGTGTATATCCTGAGAAATAAAAATTTGTGTAGTGAACCCACGTGGAGTATTTTGGTAAGGAGAACACCATCCACTAATCCCGGGGTGAGCCAGATGGTTGGGCTGAAAGTTCACCCGGGTCCTCAGGTGCCACGAAGCCTTGCGGGACGTCACACGTGCAGGTTTCCTTACCTTCCTCTCCCACTGCCGAGGCAGTGGTGTCCGGAGAAGGGGGAATATGACCTGGGGGAGGGAACACAGGGTGCGCATGTGTCACCTAAAGAATAATACGCGACCTTACATTACTCTTCCAGGAGAACAATACCCTTGACCTTATAGATCAAATCGATCTAGAGAGCCTATTAGATAGTGTCCACCCATCCACATCTAACTCGAACAAAAAATTCAAAAAACCCTCTTCCAAGTTTCCCCCTCTTAGTTTATGTTCTAGCATTGACACCTTTGTCAAACAGACCACCCGTGATATTTCCAAGATTACATGCAGGAAAACACATCCCAACAATCTAACTCCGGAGGAGTCTAAAGCCATTGAATCATTACGGCTAAATACCAACATTACTATAAAGTCTGCGGACAAGGGAGGTAACGTAGTTATTATGGACAACACCGACTACGTAGGAATGTGTCAAAAGATTCTGGAAAACAAAGATTGGTACATACCAATCCCTGTAAAACAAATACATGTATACTATAGTAAATTTTATGATCTAGTCGATTCTGCATTTAACAGAGGAGCCATCACTCAGGATGTATACGATTATGTTAGGACCAAATACCCCAAAGTGGCAACCTTCTATAGCTTGCCAAAAATACATAAATGTATGGCCCAACCTCCTGGACGCCCCATCGTCTCCGGTCGAGGCAATATCTCAGAGAACCTTAGCAAGGTCATAGATTCATACCTTCAACCATTTGTCGTATGTATGCCGTCCTTTCTCAAGGACACCATACATTTACTGCAGACAACAAATGCTATAGTCTTATCCTCACAAGCCCTCTTGGTAGCCATTGATGTAGAGGCTCTCTACAGTTCGATTCCGCACATCAAAGGAATCGCAGCTGTACAGAGGACATTAAGACACAACCCCAAATATGATGATTCACTAAATGATTTCATCATCGAGGGGTTGAATTACATTTTACATCACAACTTTTTTTCATTCAATAATTCCCACTTCCTCCAGGTGCAGGGCGTGGCCATGGGCACATGCTGCGCCCCGGCTTACGCCAATCTGTACCTGGGGGAGTGGGAACAATCCCTCCTGAATGATAAGGGCCTCGCTTTGTACACTAGCCATATTACCACATGGCTAAGGTACATAGACGACATACTTGTCATTTGGGATGGACCAGAGGATCTACTATTAGAATTTTTTGCCCAGCTTAATCACAATGAATACAACTTGAAATTCACCACGACTCATGACCATAATCAATTGACCTTCCTTGACGTACTTATCGGTCGTTTACCTGATAATTCTATCTATACCACCCTATTCCGCAAAAACACCGCAGGAAATACAATCCTCCATGCGGAGAGCTTTCACCCACTCACACTTAAACAGTCGATCCCCTATGGCCAATACTTGCGCCTACGCAGGAACTGTTCAACTGATACACTCTTTAACACAGAAGCTGGCCTCCTCCAGTCCAGATTACTGGCACGCGGATATAGCCGGTCTTGCTTGCGCAAGGCTTACAACCGTACCTTTGCGCAATCTCGATCCAACTTACTCGCACAAAAGAAGGCCAAAAGTGATTCCGAAAGGGACTCTACCAGGATCATTATGCGATTTTCCAAACAGCATGAGAGTATCAAGAAAATCATTTTACGCCATTGGTCCATCCTAAAGGACGACACGAAAGTTAGTCAATTCCTCCCTAACACTCCTGCTATAACTTTTAGACGAGCCACTTCACTACGCGATCAACTCGTGCAAAGTGAATTCAAAAATGAGACCACAAGGTTAAAACACTGCTCCACTATAGGTACTTTTCCCTGTAGTCACTGTTCAATGTGTAAATATATGAAACGTGAAAAAATATTCCCCCTCCCTAACGGGGAAGTTTTTCACCCGTCTCACTTTGTTAATTGTCAAACAAGAGGAATTGTGTACATCATGCTATGTGAATGTGGCGCATTCTACATAGGTAAGACGAAGCAGGAGCTCCATAGACGCTTGTCCAAACACGTATATAGTATGCAGATAGGCAACCACTACCTGCCCTTGGGACGGCACGTAGTGATGATACACAATTATATAATGCCCACAGTTACCTTCGCCGCTCTCGATCGGATCCATATACCCGACCGAGGCGGCGATTGGAACAAAGTACTACTCCAGCATGAGCAGAGATGGATACATAGACTCAATGCCACAACGGCGCCGGGCCTGAATGAGTCCATCTCTTTTGCCCCTTTTTTAAAGGGCTTTGTTTCCGGCAAGACCCAATAGAAACATCTCTTGCCTACTACACTTGATGGCACTCTTTGAACACCGTCCTTGCAGCTCCTGCTTCGCCTTCCCTCTTTTTTCTGCATTTCCCATCTTGGGGATAGTTCAATGACCTCCGGGCTAACCTGTTGACAAACTATCTATGTATGTTCCCTGCTTCCCTCTGATATGTAACATAATATAACACAACAACAATTTGGTTACATATCAACATGCTTCCCTCTAATTACGATATGGGCAAACGAAACCAAATGATAGATAGCTAAATGTCAGTCCTTAACCAAAGTCTCTATATACATATGTGGTACATATAACCAATGTTGCATATGCATAATTTCTGTACAAATCATAGTATGTATTTTATTAATATGATATCCCAAAAACTCTTGGACTTCATATTTCCATACTAGAATCAGTCAGTTTTTTGTTATGTCATTCATGTTTGAATTTGAGCTATTGTTCATTTTATTTCCACAATTATTTTCCTGCAGCTATGTTGAGATGGGAGGTAGGTCACGTTTTGTCACTTTTTTTTTTTTTTTTTTTTTTCATTTTTTTTATTATTATTATTATTTCTATTTATTTTTATTTATTTATTTGTTTCACCTTACCTCCTGCTCAACACAATTTGCCATTCTTTACCCACTGCAGGTTAAATAATTGCAACCAAGGAGGACACCTATCCACCCCTGGGATCTGCCCATACGCTGTTTCGCCCGTGCCCCCTACTTGTGCCACTAGGCCTTCCCGACGAGGGTAAGGAGCCACACAATTCCATCCGATTAGGCTCCTCCTTTTCCCATGATCGACACATCCGGGCTGGTCCCATGTGACCGGTCATTAGTGAGAATCCTCGTCGGCGGCGTCCCTGGACACCCCTGGACGCCGCCCGTCAGTGCGCACGCGCGGGACGCCGCTGGTGCGCATGACGGACGTGCGTCACGTCTTTTACGGCAGGGGCGACGTAGGTACGAGCCTTCACACGGCTTCCAGGGACGCCGGGGACGCCACACGTGGTCCGCCCATTTTTTGGCGGCTTATTGACCCGAATGGGAACCACATACAGGTGCACAACTGTTGACCAATAGGTCTATTCCTCTGTCGGTCATTTCCGGTGATTCACTTCCGGATATCACCGCTGATCATCTAGCCATATAAAAGCAGCATCAGCTATTAAACAGCACTGCCACCATCCGAACAGGACCTTTACTCACTAAGATTGAGATACGGTAAGTCTGGACAACAAATTCTATGCAGCACCTACCACCTATAGTATACCCTAAAATTGCAATGTCCCTATTGGACAACGCTGCTCCTTTAGCCAATAACCAAGTGTTCACATTTATGAACATGCCTAAATTGTGCTTCCAGATTGGGCGTCCTGTATCCACTCAGGCCCTCATCCCAATTAAGCACCACGCTAGTGATCTGGACCCAGAGGTTCTTTCCAGGCACCTGCAAATTGTGGTAATACCCCGGTGCCCTACGTCCACAGGTATGACCCAAGCTTCTTGATATTCACTCACACACACACACACACACACACACACACACACACATCATCTCATTTCCAATTTTTCATATTCACATTTATTTCACCTCACATCACCTCCATGTTCCCAGCTCCACATCAACTTGCTGTTCCCACTCCCCATTTCCCCTTTTTCTCTTCCCTTCCTTTCTCCCTCCTTTCCCTTTCCCCCTTCCTCCACTCCCCCTCCTTTCCCCACCTCCCGTCTTCTGTTATGCTTCGTTTTCCCACCCTATTATCTGAGCACCCATGTTTCCTTCCTTTCCTCATTTCTCCCTTTCCCTTCCCTTCTCTTCCGTTTTCCCCCCCATTCTTGTCTTCTCCTCTTTGCCCCATTCTTTCCCCTCTTTTTCTTCCCTTTCCCTCTCTTTTCTCTTTTCTCCTACTGGAGAAACCTTCTCCCCCTTCACCCTCCTTAACACACATCCTTGATGCACCCACACTCCCCTTTTCATGCACTATGTGTGGAATTTTTTGCTTTGTTTTCTTTTTGTTGCCGTTTGCTCGCAATTTTTTGCCTTAAATTTTGCTCCTTGATAGTCACTCACACATTACACCTCTTGACGCTTTGGCCACCCTATATGACGCCAATGACCACAAATCTATACCCAAACCAATAAAGGCCCTCTTTAGGCCGCTACAACAGAATATACCATATCACCTTCATGTTAACCTCTAGTATTATTCTTTAGGTGACACATGCGCACCCTGTGTTCCCTCCCCCAGGTCATATTCCCCCTTCTCCGGACACCACTGCCTTGGCAGTGGGAGAGGAAGGTAAGGAAACCTGCACGTGTGACGTCCCGCAAGGCTTCGTGGCACCTGAGGACCCGGGTGAACTTTCAGCCCAACCATCTGGCTCACCCCGGGATTAGTGGATGGTGTTCTCCTTACCAAAATACTCCACGTGGGTTCACTACACAAATTTTTATTTCTCAGGATATACACTCTGTGGTAAATATAAATTTCACGGTGCTTTGACTCTTTGCTCCTCAATTTTGGAGCTTCTTCACCCTGTAACCTATGTTATTTCCACTAACATTGACATTCTTCCTTTGTTTAGCAGACTCCTCTTTCCCTCTGAGGAAGACCCGTGTATCGGGTTGAAACGCGTCAGGGAACATTTTTTCACCTTTACGACAGATTAGTGATACAACTGTTGTTATGTGAATATTAATCTGCTCAAATGTATATCCATGTTCTCTTTTATATACAAATATTGATGTATTACTCATCCCCACTGGAGCTCATGTTCTAACTCAATGTTATTAATTAATTTTTTACAAATAAATCCTTTATTCTATTACATGCCAACTCTGACTCTTTCAATTGTACGCTGCCTAAAAACCCCAACGTGGGGGATTGTTCCTTCTGTTTTTGCTATCCTTTAGGGGTGAGCAGCATCTTTTTGACCTTCGGGTCTGTGTCTTTCCTTTTGCTATATATTGGGTGGCTAAACACCCCTTCCCCTCTATGACACAAAGATTTAAAACATGAGCTCTGGTATATAGACTGTCGCTACCTATTTTTGATATTTGGTTTGGATTTATTTCTATTCTATTTTTACTTCTAATTTTTGTACTCCCTACACTGTTTTCAGATATATGATGAGTAATTTCCAGGGAGACGAATGGGCTACCCTAATGTTGGGATATGAATCAGAATTTGAGCAGGGTGATCGTGTGGAAACTACAATCTCCACACTCACCTCTAAACTCACTAAAATTCTCGAACAAAAATCAGCACTGTATTGGCATATAAAATCCCTTGATAGGTATAGCCAAGAAAACATTAACCCCCTGGGACTTAGGGTCCAGATTTTCCCAAACCTGGACCAAATCAGTAATGAATGCAAATTAGAATGGGAGGATAACCTAAAAAAATGCTCACAACAAATGATGGGTATCCTAGGAAAGGAATACACTAGACAAATGCTACTACTAGACATAGAGATTAATAACTTGGAATTGGCCCTCAATCCCTTCATACAACATCCAGTGTACTTGGGCCTACAGGATCAATTACGGAATGACCTGTCGGTCCACAATAAAAATATTTTACAAAAAAAAGAACTCAAATATTGGAGGGACAAGATGGCCTTCCAGGAAGGACGTGCGTACAGGTGGAACCCCCCTAAAAAAAGCACAGGGAATATTCAACCCTCTAACAACTTTAGGAAAATACCTAAAACAAAAGGTACCCCCACCACCAACCAACACAATCAGCATGATAACACAACACACAAAGGAAGAGGTAAATACAAACGCAATCGTAATAATAAGGGCTCACCCGAACAGGAAAATAAAAAACGCATCACTGATACTGACGTTGAATCCAGACCTGTCAGTCAAGACGCGTCCATCAATGTTGATAACCCCAATAATATTCCTACTATGGAAACCTCGGGATCCGAGAATCCCATGATCTCGACCACTAATCAACAATTGACAGAACAACCTACTGTCACATGTTCACCCTCTTTAAACCCCGTACGGGGATTCCCCCTACCCCAACCGAACAGGGGAACAGGGAACTTAGACGCTTTTGTCAAACGGATTCCGAACCACTTAGCGTGATCAACCTTTCATCATACCCATTATCCAGAGCCGAACGCAATGTCCTCGTTCGAGGGCTGACTTTCTGCCCACAAACCAATTTTAACCTCTTCGAAGTCATCACGGATCTCCAACTCTTTGCGCGCAGGCTCCTACTCAAGAGCCTGCACGCAAAGACTGAAATCCCTGATGACAATACTGATTGGTCCACCTTCAGTATGAGGGAGTTCAAAGCACTACGCGACCTTACATTACTCTTCCAGGAGAACAATACCCTTGACCTTATAGATCAAATCGATCTAGAGAGCCTATTAGATATTGTCCACCCATCCACATCTAACTCGAACAAAAAATTCAAAAAACCCTCTTCCAAGTTTCCCCCTCTTAGTTTATGTTCTAGCATTGACACCTTTGTCAAACAGACCACCCGTGATATTTCCAAGATTACATGCAGGAAAACACATCCCAACAATCTAACTCCGGAGGAGTCTAAAGCCATTGAATCATTACGGCTAAATACCAACATTACTATAAAGTCTGCGGACAAGGGAGGTAACGTAGTTATTATGGACAACACCGACTACGTAGGAATGTGTCAAAAGATTCTGGAAAACAAAGATTGGTACATACCAATCCCTGTAAAACAAATATATGTATACTATAGTAAATTTTATGATCTAGTCGATTCTGCATTTAACAGAGGAGCCATCACTCAGGATGTATACGATTATGTTAGGACCAAATACCCCAAAGTGGCAACCTTCTATAGCTTGCCAAAAATACATAAATGTATGGCCCAACCTCCTGGACGCCCCATCGTCTCTGGTCGAGGCAATATCTCAGAGAACCTTAGCAAGGTCATAGATTCATACCTTCAACCATTTGTCGTATGTATGCCGTCCTTTCTCAAGGACACCATACATTTACTGCAGACAACAAATGCTATAGTCTTATCCTCACAAGCCCTCTTGGTAGCCATTGATGTAGAGGCTCTCTACAGTTCGATTCCGCACATCAAAGGAATCGCAGCTGTACAGAGGACATTAAGACACAACCCCAAATATGATGATTCACTAAATGATTTCATCATCGAGGGGTTGAATTACATTTTACATCACAACTTTTTTTCATTCAATAATTCCCACTTCCTCCAGGTGCAGGGCGTGGCCATGGGCACATGCTGCGCCCCGGCTTACGCCAATCTGTACCTGGGGGAGTGGGAACAATCCCTCCTGAATGATAAGGGCCTCGCTTTGTACACTAGCCATATTACCACATGGCTAAGGTACATAGACGACATACTTGTCATTTGGGATGGACCAGAGGATCTACTATTAGAATTTTTTGCCCAGCTTAATCACAATGAATACAACTTGAAATTCACCACGACTCATGACCATAATCAATTGACCTTCCTTGACGTACTTATCGGTCGTTTACCTGATAATTCTATCTATACCACCCTATTCCGCAAAAACACCGCAGGAAATACAATCCTCCATGCGGAGAGCTTTCACCCACTCACACTCAAACAGTCGATCCCCTATGGCCAATACTTGCGCCTACGCAGGAACTGTTCAACTGATACACTCTTTAACACAGAAGCTGGCCTCCTCCAGTCCAGATTACTGGCACGCGGATATAGCCGGTCTTGCTTGCGCAAAGCTTACAACCGTACCTTTGCGCAATCTCGATCCAACTTACTCGCACAAAAGAAGGCCAAAAGTGATTCCGAAAGGGACTCTACCAGGATTATTATGCGATTTTCCAAACAGCATGAGAGTATCAAGAAAATTATTTTACGCCATTGGTCCATCCTAAAGGACGACACGAAAGTTAGTCAATTCCTCCCTAACACTCCTGCTATAACTTTTAGACGAGCCACTTCACTACGCGATCAACTCGTGCAAAGTGAATTCAAAAATGAGACCACAAGGTTAAAACACTGCTCCACTATAGGTACTTTTCCCTGTAGTCACTGTTCAATGTGTAAATATATGAAACGTGAAAAAATATTCCCCCTCCCTAACGGGGAAGTTTTTCACCCGTCTCATTTTGTTAATTGTCAAACAAGAGGAATTGTGTACATCATGCTATGTGAATGTGGCGCATTCTACATAGGTAAGACGAAGCAGGAGCTCCATAGACGTTTGTCCAAACACGTATATAGTATGCAGATAGGCAACCACTACCTGCCCTTGGGACGGCACGTAGTGATGATACACAATTATATAATGCCCACAGTTACCTTCGCCGCTCTCGATCGGATCCATATACCCGACCGAGGCGGCGATTGGAACAAAGTACTACTCCAGCATGAGCAGAGATGGATACATAGACTCAATGCCACAACGGCGCCGGGCCTGAATGAGTCCATCTCTTTTGCCCCTTTTTTAAAGGGCTTTGTTTCCGGCAAGACCCAATAGAAACATCTCTTGCCTACTACACTTGATGGCACTCTTTGAACACCGTCCTTGCAGCTCCTGCTTCGCCTTCCCTCTTTTTTCTGCATTTCCCATCTTGGGGATAGTTCAATGACCTCCGGGCTAACCTGTTGACAAACTATCTATGTATGTTCCCTGCTTCCCTCTGATATGTAACATAATATAACACAACAACAATTTGGTTACATATCAACATGCTTCCCTCTAATTACGATATGGGCAAACGAAACCAAATGATAGATAGCTAAATGTCAGTCCTTAACCAAAGTCTCTATATACATATGTGGTACATATAACCAATGTTGCATATGCATAATTTCTGTACAAATCATAGTATGTATTTTATTAATATGATATCCCAAAAACTCTTGGACTTCATATTTCCATACTAGAATCAGTCAGTTTTTTGTTATGTCATTCATGTTTGAATTTGAGCTATTGTTCATTTTATTTCCACAATTATTTTCCTGCAGCTATGTTGAGATGGGAGGTAGGTCACGTTTTGTCACTTTTTTTTTTTTTTTTTTTTTTTTTTTTTCTCATTTTTATTATTATTATTATTATTTCTATTTATTTATTTGTTTCACCTTACCTCCTGCTCAACACAATTTGCCATTCTTTACCCACTGCAGGTTAAATAATTGCAACCAAGGAGGACACCTATCCACCCCTGGGATCTGCCCATACGCTGTTTCGCCCGTGCCCCCTACTTGTGCCACTAGGCCTTCCCGACGAGGGTAAGGAGCCACACAATTCCATCCGATTAGGCTCCTCCTTTTCCCATGATCGACACATCCGGGCTGGTCCCATGTGACCGGTCATTAGTGAGAATCCTCGTCGGCGGCGTCCCTGGACACCCCTGGACGCCGCCCGTCAGTGCGCACGCGCGGGACGCCGCTGGTGCGCATGACGGACGTGCGTCACGTCTTTTACGGCAGGGGCGACGTAGGTACGAGCCTTCACACGGCTTCCAGGGACGCCGGGGACGCCACACGTGGTCCGCCCATTTTTTGGCGGCTTATTGACCCGAATGGGAACCACATACAGGTGCACAACTGTTGACCAATAGGTCTATTCCTCTGTCGGTCATTTCCGGTGATTCACTTCCGGATATCACCGCTGATCATCTAGCCATATAAAAGCAGCATCAGCTATTAAACAGCACTGCCACCATCCGAACAGGACCTTTACTCACTAAGATTGAGATACGGTAAGTCTGGACAACAAATTCTATGCAGCACCTACCACCTATAGTATACCCTAAAATTGCAATGTCCCTATTGGACAACGCTGCTCCTTTAGCCAATAACCAAGTGTTCACATTTATGAACATGCCTAAATTGTGCTTCCAGATTGGGCGTCCTGTATCCACTCAGGCCCTCATCCCAATTAAGCACCACGCTAGTGATCTGGACCCAGAGGTTCTTTCCAGGCACCTGCAAATTGTGGTAATACCCCGGTGCCCTACGTCCACAGGTATGACCCAAGCTTCTTGATATTCACTCACACACACACACACACACACACACACACACACACATCATCTCATTTCCAATTTTTCATATTCACATTTATTTCACCTCACATCACCTCCATGTTCCCAGCTCCACATCAACTTGCTGTTCCCACTCCCCATTTCCCCTTTTTCTCTTCCCTTCCTTTCTCCCTCCTTTCCCTTTCCCCCTTCCTCCACTCCCCCTCCTTTCCCCACCTCCCGTCTTCTGTTATGCTTCGTTTTCCCACCCTATTATCTGAGCACCCATGTTTCCTTCCTTTCCTCATTTCTCCCTTTCCCTTCCCTTCTCTTCCGTTTCCCCCCCATTTTTCTCTTCTCCTCTTTGCCCCATTCTTTCCCCTCTTTTTCTTCCCTTTCCCTCTCTTTTCTCTCTCCTCCTACTGGAGAAATCTTCTCCCCCTTCACCCTCCTTAACACACATCCTTGATGCACCCACACTCCCCTTTTCATGCACTATGTGTGGAATTTTTTGCTTTGTTTTCTTTTTGTTGCCGTTTGCTCGCAATTTTTTGCCTTAAATTTTGCTCCTTGATAGTCACTCACACATTACACCTCTTGACGCTTTGGCCACCCTATATGACGCCAATGACCACAAATCTATACCCAAACCAATAAAGGCCCTCTTTAGGCCGCTACAACATAATATACCATATCACCTTCATGTTAACCTCTAGTATTATTCCTTAGGTGACACATGCGCACCCTGTGTTCCCTCCCCCAGGTCATATTCCCCCTTCTCCGGACACCACTGCCTCGGCAGTGGGAGAGGAAGGTAAGGAAACCTGCACGTGTGACGTCCCGCAAGGCTTCGTGGCACCTGAGGACCCGGGTGAACTTTCAGCCCAACCATCTGGCTCACCCCGGGATTAGTGGATGGTGTTCTCCTTACCAAAATACTCCACGTGGGTTCACTACACAAATTTTTATTTCTCAGGATATACACTCTGTGGTAAATATAAATTTCACGGTGCTTTGACTCTTTGCTCCTCAATTTTGGAGCTTCTTCACCCTGTAACCTATGTTATTTCCACTAACATTGACATTCTTCCTTTGTTTAGCAGACTCCTCTTTCCCTCTGAGGAAGACCCGTGTATCGGGTTGAAACGCGTCAGGGAACATTTTTTCACCTTTACGACAGATTAGTGATACAACTGTTGTTATGTGAATATTAATCTGCTCAAATGTATATCCATGTTCTCTTTTATATACAAATATTGATGTATTACTCATCCCCACTGGAGCTCATGTTCTAACTCAATGTTATTAATTAATTTTTTATAAATAAATCCTTTATTCTATTACATGCCAACTCTGACTCTTTCAATTGTACGCTGCCTAAAAACCCCAACGTGGGGGATTGTTCCTTCTGTTTTTGCTATCCTTTAGGGGTGAGCAGCATCTTTTTGACCTTCGGGTCTGTGTCTTTCCTTTTGTTAAATGTAAGATCTGGGGTCAAAAAGACCTCAGATGTCATACTTACACTAAAATGCAATAAGAAAAAAAAATCTCCTTTAGGAGCATTGGGCGGAAGTGACATTTGATGTCGCTTCCGCCAGTCAATTCTATGGAGCCGAGTGGAGGCCATCTTCCCCTCACTTGGCAGCCAGCCAAACAGGGGAGACTATGAGATGGCACCAGAGCACCACGGGAGGGGGTGAGGGCCCGCTCCCGATAAAAGTGATCTTGTGGTGAATCCACCGCAGAGACCACTTTTATCTGAAAAAGGACTGCCCGCTGAAGAAGAGGATACTGGGGTTATGGCAGCTATCTGCTGTCATAACAACAATATTCATCTACAAAGTGCTGATGTTTGACGGCGGGCGGTCCGTAAGTGGTTCAAGTGATAATTTAAAAAAAACTTTACTAACAAACATGTTATACTTACCTGCTTTGTGCAGTGGATTTGCACAGGGCTGCCTGGATCCTCCTCTTCTCGGGTCCCTCTTCGATGCTCCTAGCTCCTCCCTCCTGTTGAGTGCCCCACAGCAAGCAGCTTGCTATGGGGCACCCAAAACGGGTTGCAGCTCCGTGTGTCCATTCAGACACGCACCTGCCCCCTCTCTCTACTGATTGGCTAACTGGCTTTAATTGACAGCAGCAGGAGCCAATGGAGCCGCTGGTGTGTCTTAGCCAATCAGGAGGGAGAGTTCCAAACGGCCGAAGGACGCATTGCTGGATAGAGATGGGGCTCAGGTAAGTATTATGGGGGCTGCTGCACACAGAAGGATGTGCATGAATGAAGATAATAGAATGCATGAAGATAAAAAACCTTTTGCCTTTACAACCCCTTTAACCACTTAAGCCCCAGACCATTTGGCTGGCCAAAGACCAGAGCACATTGCGATTCGGCACTGCGTCGCTTTAACTGACAATTGTGACCACAGGGAGCTGTAATCACTGACAGTGTCACTAGGCAGAATGGGGAGATGTTTGTTTACATTAGCATCTCCCCATTCTTCCTCTCTGTGAGACTATTACGGGTATCCCGAAGACATCGAGTCCGCGGGACGCGCAATCCTACTCATTGAGCTCATGGCAGGGGTACGCCCATTTTCCCAGCCGTGCTATTCTGCCGACGTAAATGTACATGCGGCAGTCGGCAAGTGGTTAAGATAAGATAGTAGCCACATTGATAGTGAGTTGACTGACCTATAGCCTGGCATTTTAAGAAGAATCAATAATGCACAACTACTGTGTAGCACTATAAAAGCAGAATTTTGTTTTCGTTTTTAAATGTTAGATAAGATATTTAAAAAAAAAAAAACTAGTTCTAGCCAGATCAGTAAAATCAGATCAGTTTTAAAAAAAGAGCTGGATGCTTTCCTAAATACACAAAATATAACTGGATATTTACATTTATAAGTGATAACGCCAGAGATTGCTGATCCAGAGATTACCATTGCCTTCTGGAGAATTTTTCCCTCCCACTGGAGAAAACTGGATCATGCTTTATAGGGTTGTTTCCTCTGGGTCAACTGTGAATATAGGATCCTGTATACGGAGGTTTACTACGTATTTTTTTTTTTCTATTGGGTGAACTTGTTTCTTTTTTCAACCTATGTAAAACATTATTAGTAGAATGATTTATATCAAGTCATTGCATTTACATGTTTAGAATAAAAAAATAAAAATAAAAAGACTAAACATTTTATTATTCCTGATAAAGACTTTAGACCAGCCTAATTTAAAAGAATCCCCACTTTTATTAGCAAAAAAGATACTGGCAATTACTTGTATGGTTAATGGTGGCTTTTAAAATGCACAGTATGAGACGCACACGCTTATACAAAAAAGGTATATTGTACTGTGTAAGTAGTCTAGTATGCGAACATACTGGGAGAAGTTGCACTGTATAGAATGTTTTTTGGGGTGCCTTGAACAATGCAGAATATGTGACATATATCCCCATCACTTATTTTGGACATCTTAGGTCTTTCTTCTGCCCACCATATGTTTTCTTGCTCCCTCCTTGGGTGGGTTAGGCCTGGGTCCCCTATGCCTGCCCCCAGTGAACTACAGTGATTGTCGCCACTCTGATGTAAGATGTGCAGTCTTTTTATCCATTTTTGTAATAATGCTGTAATATAGTTATGAATCGAATTTTTGTTTATTTATTTGATGACAATAGTGCTACTCCCTCAAAAGTATACTGTCCTGAATAGCACAATTCAAGTAAAACACGTTGACTGTTTAAATAACTGGACAAGATCATTTGAATTATACAGATTATTGCGATATAATCTACTGTTTATGGTCACTAATGTCCTGTATTTGAGGGGAAACTAAGATTTGAGGATGCATTCCTCTTGACTATTCTATTATGCCTTGTACACACAGTCGGACATTCCGACCACAAAATCCGTTGGATTTTTTCTGACGGATTTTGTCCGAATCTGGTGTTGCATACACACGGTCGGACAAAGTTGTCGGAAAATCCGATTGTTCGGAACGTGGTGACGTTCGTTGCATATGACAGAACTACATAGAGGCTAGTAGCCAATAGCTTTGGTCTCGTAATTTGATCTGAGCATGCGTGGCACTTTTTCCATCGGAATTCTCTATAAACGATCGGAAAAAGTCTGATCGGATTTTGTTGTCGGAAAATTTAAGGTCCTGCTCTCAAATTTTTTTCCGTCGGAAGTTCTGCCGGCAAAAGTCCGCTAGAGCCCACACACGATCAGATTTTCCGACAACATAATCCGATCAGACTTTACCCGTCGGAATTTCCGACCATGTGTACGGGGCATAAGTCTTTTAATATATCAGTTTTAAAGAGGTTCACAATAAAATATAAAAAAATGTATATAAGCGTGTGCATCTCATACTGTGCCTTTAAAATCCACCATTAACTGTACAAGTAATTCTTGTTGGTATCTTTTTTGCTATGTTTTTTTGAATGTGGCATTTTTGAAAGCCGTTTTTCTTCACTTTTAAATAGCAGTTTCAATATCCAGAGGACAGTTCTAAAGCCACTTCAAAATGTACAGTAGTAAGTAAATGTACAGTAGTCCTTGAGGTTGCATGCACATGGTGCTATCAAAGTGATCAGAAGTTGCCCAATAAATGGAAAGGAGTGTTGAGCTATGTAGTATGCATTTTTTAACACATCATCTCGTTGGAAACATGTTAATACAGCCACTGGACCGCATTGGCCATGTGAGTACTGCAGGATATCAAAGATTCCTCTGGGCCTGAAAGCAAAAATTATAGGTCTCACAACATTTGCTTATTGATATACAGTAACTTCTAGCAACAGTGCTAATTACTTTCATGTTACAAGGTCGAGTAGTTGTTGCAACATCTGCTAGCCCTGCTGTTATGTCACCTGCAGACAGAGAATGCTTTGAAAATGTTATAAAAATGCTCTGGTACGGAAAACAAATTATGAAGTGAAAAAACATTTCAGATACACTAAAAATGAGATGCATTTATCAGTTTTTTTCTTTCCAAGCAGTCTTCAAGCTTGAAATTAGACAGATGTATTACGGAGATTTACTGCAAAGCAGGTAGTCCGAACAAGCAATCACTATAAGGAAATAAGGCCATCCTATTGCCTCCTGCCTGATCACAAAGAAAAGACACTAACAAAAAAAAACTCATTATTACATAAAAAATGTAAATCTTTGATTGACAGTTTTACTCTCTTTTAGTAGCTCAGTGACTGTGTCAGGTTAGAACGCCCACTGTTTCCTTTTATCTCCCTAGAACTCCAGCAGTTAAATGCCTACACCTAAGTTCGGAGGTCAAATCCCCTACCATGACCAATACAAAAGTTCTTCCATTCACTGTTAAATGTCTCCGTTTTGTATGTTATGATTAATATAGCAGCTTGAATGAGCATCCTATTGCTCAGTGTGAAGTCGGAAAACAGACTTCATGAGGGAGGGTAACAGAATCTGGGAAGCTTAAATCACTAACATAAAAATCATTAAAGGCAAATATAAGTATAAAATACGTGAGAATTAGTTGGTGAAATAATTTTTAAGCTGTAAAATCTAACCATTGCCATACTCTGTTAGATTTTTCTTTGAACATTAATAGAAAAAACATTTCTCAGAACATCCTTTCTTGCCATCATTGAATAACTAGTTTTATTCAAAAACTCTTAAAGGAAAAGTTTAACTTTATAACATGTTACATGTCCCACTTGTTTTTAGGGTGATTTTTTAAACATTTGTCCAAAAGTGGCTCTGGCAGTGAAAGAGTTAAAAAATATAATCTTTGCACTCACCGTAAAATCAATTTCTCTGAGTTCATCGACAGAAACAGTGCTCCATTAATCCTGACTATAGGGTTATATCGCCTTCTACACGAGGACTAGGCAGAACAAAAAAAAACTTGGCTACACCCATGGGCCATCCTCAGCTGGTAAAGTATATAACCCCCTCTCTGCTATAGGCATTCAGTTTAGTAGCAAGCAGTATAAGAAGTATCAAAAAACTCCTTAGAAGGGTGGGTGCTGTGTCCATCGAATTAACTCAGAGAAATAGATTTTACGTTGAGTACAAAAATCCTATTTTCTCTTTCGTTCATTGGCAGACACAGCGCTCCATTAATCCTGACTATAGGAACGTCCAAAAGCAGTGCCAAAAGGAAAATGAGGGGTGGGGAAAATAACCCAAAGCTAAAATACAAGAGCCCTAACCGGGTCACAGAAGCTCAACCAGGACACAGAAGCTCCATCTGAAATAATTTTTTTTAAGAAAAACACCCCTCAAGAGGGAACTGCCCATCTTAAACAGCATTTTTATTTTTATTTTATACAATCTCAATGTAATATTTCCGCTGCTTGCCTGTGGCCAGGATTCCGGATTGCTTTAACACTATTTGGCAATGTCTGGCTATGTCCCTGGGTCACTCGGGCGGCCGCTGAGATCGCGATTGAGTTGCGCTAGTGTGGGGTAACCTAGGTTACCTCCAACTTCATCTGACAGTCATGGTGTCCTGGTTCTGGTTGTTATCAGGCCAATTTGTAACCATCGCTGTTTTATCCAATAGGTTTATGAGTTTGGGCACTTTGCCCTTCACTAAAATGGTGGTTATGCTTCGGGCTCTCAGTGGTTCAGAGCTGGGCGTGTCTTCGGTGTGTAATATGTATTTATTGGTGGTGAGTCAGCACGCCGCCCGTGCCCCTGGAAGACGTCATCTGTGACGAAACGGCGTAGGGAGGAGCGGCGTGCTGACGTCACCACACAACCACGCAAGCCCGGAAGCGACGGGCAGCAAACTAGAGCCGGCCGGCTATCTATTTGAATTTTATCCTTCTATTTGTTGTAAGTGTAAACCCCCTTTTTTTATTTATTAAAATTTTAAAGTGATACACTATGGAGTTCCTTTTTTATTCCATGTTATTCGTTTGACCGTCTTGAGCCTGTGTGTCCTGCATCCTGAGTGACCAGCCATTGTTTTCTGGAGCCCCTGGCCGGGATTAAGCCACAAGCTTGTGAGACCTCTGTAACAGGAGGTCTCGCACTCTGGTAAGGGTCAGTGTGTTTATCGGTGGAGGTGTTAACCCTTTCCTTACCAGACCACTATTTCTTTTGGTGTTTATTGGATTGATGTCACTTTGAACCACGCTTTAGGAGTTGCCTTTTTTGTTGAATTATACAACTGATTTGGGAATCAAAGACTAATACCAAAGAACATTTTACCTTGGACTATTTGAATTAATATCACTATTACTAGATAGCTTTTATTGTACATTTAGGTTCACCACCCAATTGGTACACCATTATGTTTTAATCACTGTTTTCATCACTTGATTATTGTTTGCAGCGCAATCGTTTGTTTTTCTTTTGGTCTTGTTGATGTGGGTATCTCGCATTCACGATTGCAGCAGCTAATTAACAATTTTTTATATGTTTTTTCTTTTCTACATAATAATCTTTGTGTAAGGTGTGCACTATTCAATACTGGGTCACCATTGTATATTTTTCTGACAGCGCAGTAATCCACATTTTTCCATCTTAAACAGCAGCCCGAGGAACCTTGCGGCCAAAAGAAGCGTCTGCAGATGCCAAAATGTCTACTTTGTAGAATTTGGTTAAAGTATGCACTGACGACCAAGTGCACGACGACGGGAGGCCCAAGAAGTACTAAGAGTCACCACCTGTCTGATCCATGTGGAGATGGTAGCCGAAGAAGCAGGCAGCCCTTTCCTTCATCCTTGTGTAACCACAAAAAGCGAGTTTGACCTCTGAAAGGACTCTGTGGCTGCTAAATACACCCAAATCGCTCAAACCACATCCAAGCAAAGCAAATTCCTTGGGATGAGCCAGCTTGAGACAAGGAAGGCAACACAATGTCCTCATTCAAATGGAAGTCCGAGACCACTTCTTTTTCAGAAATAAAAAAAAACTGATAATTGGCATGTGCGTATGTATTCACCCCCTTTGTTATGAAGCCCATAAAAAGCTCTGGTGCAACCAATTACCTTCAGAAGTCACATAGTTGGTGAAACGATGTCCACCTGTGTGCAATCTAAGTCACATGATCTGTCATTACATACACACACACCTTGTTGAAAGGCCCCAGAGCCTGCAACACAAGCAAGAGGCACGACTAACCAAACACTGCCATGAAGACCAAGGAACTCTCCAAACAAGTAAGAAACAATGTTGTTGAGAAGTACAAGTCAGGGTTAGGTTATAAAAAAAATTCAAATCTTTGATGGTCCCTAGGAGTACCATCAAATCTATCATAACCAAATGGAAAGAACATGGCACAACAGCAAACCTGCCAAGAGACGGCCGTACACCAAAACTCACGGACCGGGCGAGGAGGGCATTAATCAGAGAGGCAGCACAGAGACCAAAGATAAACCTGGAGGAGCTGCAGAGTTCCACAGCAGAGACTGGAGTATCTGTACATAGGACGACAATAAGCCGTACGCTCCCATAGAGTTGGGCTTTATGGCAGAGTGGCTAAAAGTAAACCATTACTGTCAGCAAAAAACAAAATGGAACGTTTTGAGTTTGCGAGAGGCAAGTGGGAGACTTCCAAAATGTATGGAGGAAGGTTCTCTGGTCTGATGAGACTAAAATTGACCTTTTTGACCTAAGAAAATGCTATGTCTGGCGCAAACCCAACACATCACATCACCCAAAGAACACCTGTTTTTCAGCAGTCGGGATTGGAAAACTGGTCAGAGTTGAGGGAAAGATGGATGGTGCTAAATACAGGGATATTCTTGAGCAAAATCTGTACCACTCTCAAGCCCAGACCTCAATCCAATAGAAAATCTGTGGTCAGACTTAAAGATTGCTGTTCACAAGCGCAAACCATCTAACTTGAAGGAGCTGGAGCAGTTTTGCAAGATGGAATGGGCAAAAATCCCAGTAGTAAGATGTGGCAAGCTCATATAAACTTATCCAAAGTGGGACTTGGAGCTGTGATAGCCGCAAAAGGTGGTTCTACAAAGTATTGACTTTAGGGGGGGGTGAATAGTTATGCACATTTCTCACACTTTTTCTGTTATTTTGTCCTATTTGTTGTTTGCTTCACAATAATAAAAAAAAACATCTTCAAAGTTGTGGGCATGTTCTGTAATTTAAATGATGCAAATCCTCAAACAATCCATGTCAATTCCAGGTTGTGAGGCAACAAAACATGAAAAATGCCAGGGGGGGGGGGGGCACTGTAGGAACAATAGACAGGGAGGAAGAACCACCTCATCTCTGTGGAACACCAAATAGGGAGTACGACCGGATAATACCACCAACTCTGACAGCCTATGGGCCGATGTAATAGCCACCATGAATGCCACCCTCTGGGACCACGTAGGCAAGGGAATCTCCGAAATATTCTCAAATGGAGGTTTCTGGAGAACCGAGAGCACCAAATTTAAATCCCACAGCGGCAAAAGAGACCGTACAGGCGGAGCCATATGTCTGACTCCCTAAATGAAGGTACAAACTAAAGACTGCATGACTAGGGGTTGCTGAAAGAAGATTGTGAAGGCAGACACCTGGCCCTTCATGTTACTCAAGGCCAACTTCTGCTCAAAACCCTGTTGAAGAAAGGCCAAGATTCGAGCCACAGAAAAGGAGCGAGGATGAGTGCCAATCGACTCACACCAAGAAATGTATGCTTTCCCTGTAAGTTGGTATATCTTGCTAGAAGTCGACTTCCTCGTCTTCAACATAGTAGGGATCACTGATCCAGACAAACCTCTATTCCTCAGTACCTGTCAAGACATTTCCTATGGGCCGGGTCTTTAAAGGACAGGGAATCCTCTACTGGAATCATGGTTGCTTTATTCAACCTGAAAACGGCAGTGTCCACCACCGGTGGACTGGTCCACTTTCTTTAAAAGTGATTCCCCAAAGGGTAACGTGCTGCAAAACGTTTGGGGACCACAAAGGGTTGCTTTGGTTGCCCCCACTCCTTATAGAAAAATCTGTCAAAATAGGGAAGATAAGGAAACACCTTAGCTGTATGAGGCGTATTGTGTGTACCAAAAGGGACAGCCACGTCCATGGCCACATTAGCCACATCCTCCATTTTTAAAGTCTCACACACTGCAGTAACAAGTGTGTTCACCAGCATTTTCTCATTTGAATATGGAGGAGTCATCCTCACTATCGGACGGAGCAGGAGCTTGACATCAAGTCCCACTAGGCAAGCCACGTCCATGGCGGCACCAGACTCAAAATCATACAAGATAGACTGAGCAGGAGAAGGCGGAGGATGCTTTCAGCTAGGCCTTGCCCACACACCACTTCTACTCAGGATACCAGGGACTGTCAGCGCATCAATGGGGAGCTGGGGTTCCGAGGGACCTGGCGCCTCCATGAGAGGGTCAGTGGGGGAGATGTGACCCTGAGTCTCCATATGATAAGGGAGACCCCACAGCAACAAAAAAAGTTTTAGCACCACTATGGACACCCCCACACTCTGGGCACTTGCTAGGAGAGAGAGAGAGAGAGAGAGAGAGAGAGAGAGAGAGAGAGAGAGAGAAAGAGAGACCCTCAAGGACTCACCAACAGCTTTGGGGGTCGGACGAAGCAGCTCCCCATGTGTGCTAGCAGTCCCTATTTCTGGGAGGAGGATAAGGAGGGCCTAGAGCCCAGGCAGCAACGCGTGGCTCCAGCCATCTCCAGCATGTCGCCAGACCAAGTAAAAATGGCCACCAGCCGAAGAACAAACAAAACCAAGGAAAAATAGCCGCCGTGATGTCACGGACCACACAAAAATGTCCGCCGGCCAAAGGGAAAATGGCTGCCGAATGCTGTTAAATGCTGGCAGACTGTCTGGGAAGCTATACAGGAGTCTCCACTGTGCCCTCTGCACAGGGACCCCCACCGAACCCCAGGTTCTGCACCCCCTACTTGCTAAGGCAGTGCATTCGCTACCACATGAGCATCGCCCCGGGGAACATTCACAAAGGGGGTTGAAGGGGAGATTGGGGAAAAAAGCCCAGCTTAGCTAAGGGATTAGGATGGGAGGAGAGAAACCTGCAGGCAGGTCTGACCAACCCTGGAGGGTTCCCGCGTCCACCCCACACCACACAAAGTATGAGAGGGGGGACTGTACCTACCACTCCATGGATGCAGGTATGACTCCAGCCAGAACCCCTTGCCACTGAAGGCCAGGGGTGTGCTGCAACTCGGACCAGAGCCCGGTCATATGGGACCTTGCGAGACATTTAACTCGTGGGCCAGCCTCTGTCCATTGAGGCTATGTCACGGCCGACCTAGCACGTAACTGTGGTTTGCACGCGCTCACTGGCCAAACAGGGGAGACCACTGGATCTAGATTATTCAGCCCAGCCCGGCAGTTGATTGTGGATCTCCCAGGAAAAGAAGGCAAAAATAAAAATTTGCTAGGAAAAAAAGATCCCAGAAGGAGGCCAAGTCCTTGTTCCTGATTAGACAGAAACAAACTGAATGCCTATAGCAGAGAGGGGGTATATACCAGCTGAGGACGGCCCATGGGCATAGCCAAGTTTTTTGTTCTACTAGTGCAGATGGCGACATAACCCTGTAGTCAGGATTAATGGAGCGATGTGTCGAACGAAAGAAAAAGCACAAGCCAGTTTAAATCGTGTGTGTATTTTATATGTTCACATCAGATGTACTCAGATTATTTGGTTATTTTGCAAGGTTGAGCTTAAAGGACCTTTGTATTACTACATCAGACTATACAGTGAAGAACCCCCTTGTGTACATAGTGTGAATAGTTTAGGTAAATTTAGCTTCACTGTAGTCTGTGGAGCGAGGATTATTGGGGTTATGTACAGTTCAGCTGACAGGCTCTGGGGGCTGAGCATCTGTCTCCTCCCCCTGGTTTCTGGAAGCTTCAAGAAAGTTCCAGAACTTAGTGGGCAGCGGGAGGGAGATAGAAGCCGGAATATTTATGTGAGCTTTACAAATCCCTGGGTAAGGACGGCCCAGAAGGTGGAGATTTTGCCCATAAATGCTCAGTAACCTGGCCAGAAGGTGTGTGTTGGCCATGGACAAAAAGGAGTAGAGAGGAGAAGGAACCTGAGAGGGACGCTCACCCCTTCAGTCTCATCTCGACTGGTTGAGACACCCTGATGAGCAAGTGGGACCTTAACAGCAGGAGGCCTGGACAGAGGTCACCATCTATGCTGCAGGTTTAAAAATGGGAGTGAGTAACCTCTACAATTTTTTACCCTCAAAGCCTACAAGGGAGATTGCGGCTGAGTGCAATATTCAGCTAGCTTTCAGAGGGACAGCATACGGTTATCCTCCACCCCTGTTTGGGGTATTCTCAGTTGGAGCCAGGTGCACTGGCATTTTGAACTAAAGACTAAAGTACCTGAAATCAAGTTAGGACTTGTGGCTAGCCAGGATGTACAGTTATTCCAAAGGGAGTACAGTCTGGGATTTTGCTAGAAATCTGTGATCACTCAAGCCGTCCTTAAAGTTCTACATTGACCAAGTTCTGGGCATCCCATAACTGCCCTATGCCCATTCACGTTATTTACCCCAATACAGTAAAATAAGAGCCATTTGACTGGCTCTTTGACTACATGTGCCTGTTGAAAATGTGTGTTGCCTAGCTGTGCAGACAAAGAGTGGTCCAAAATCCAGCGGCTCCTGAGGGGGTAGTGCTACAACAGCTAGTTAGTTTACAAAAATTGGCAAGACATTAAATATCTACTGTACACAGTAGATATCAGTACATAAAAGAAAAGCACTTTGCCCAAACTGTTTCTGGTGTTTAGCAAAATATTTCAGTGCCATTTGGTCAAAATAGCATAAGGAGGTGTAAGGTGAATTACATTTTGTTGACATACAGTATCATTCTTCTAGAGAAATATGTCTAGAGAGGTATACTAGCACTAGATTAAAAGAAAAAAAAATCACACGACAAGATCAGTAAACATTTTTACTTGCCTAGAATATCTTTGGTAAAATTTAACTTTGAATATTCTTTGCAATCATGTACAAGGAAAATAAAAAAAAAGAGTAATTTTGCTTACATACCATTAAATGAAGGACATCAGTAGAGCTTTACAACACTCCCCAAGCCCTAGAAAAAACTCCTTTTCAAAGTGCAACTTCCCTGTGAACAGTCTCTTTGCCTTTACTAAATCAGCCCCCCAGGTGTCAGCCAGTATTTTTTACTGACTAGTACTCATAGAAAATCACCATATTTCTTCAACAAAAAAAAGTTTTATTAAACACAAAGTAAACAATTTGGACTGAGCTGCTATCTGTGACTGTGTATTTGAGTCCATTACAGCAGTACAAAATTTTCTGAACAAGCATGACGGTACTCCAAAATGGATATCTACTGGCTAACAGCGAGGATTGCAAGTGACAGATTGCAGCCTAAATGCAACAAAAATATACCTAGCACCAGGAGCAATGTAGGATTTCAACATCAATCCTCTGGCCATCAATCCTCTCCATAACACCTATATTTACAGACAGTTTGGTGTAGTGCTGCAAATCGAATGACAACCAGCAAGAGGGAGGGTAGAAACCACTTTAAACTCTGCTTTTGTTGGTCAGAAAAATAGATGGGGGGTGGTGCTGGATCCCCTAGGGCTATATCCATTTTCACCTTATTCTGTGGAAGTGGTAGCGATGTTTCGATACTTTGCTAGCTACTCCCCCGCACAAAAGGATTCCTAGGGCTCCCTTGGATTGTGACTGGAGAAGAACATATAGACTGTAGGGGTAAACCAAAGCATTGTAAACAAAAGAGCAAGTTTAATTTGAATAAGGGTTCAAATATAATCTGTACATGTAGTCAGCATGCTTCTGGGGTTCACAGATGCCCCCTTTATCAGGGTTTAGCAAGTCATAGGTGGTGGACTTGGATTTCTAGGTTTACAATGTTAAAAGCAGTCTGCCTAAGGGGGGGGGGGGAGATTATAGCCCCATGCTATAATTCCCCTTAAACTATAATCATTAGTTGCTGATGAACGGGTCCAAAGCCTATCTGCCCAAACACGTTGAACCCAAAATCCCATGTCCACTACTCAAGACTTTATAATTATTCTTAAGCCCTGATAAAAGGGCTCTGTAAACTGTTCTGCGAAGAACTGACAAGCTCTGAGGGACCTTTGAACTCCCAAAAAGTGTTGGCTATTTGAACGAAAATAAAATTTGCTCTTAGAACTACATTAGAGCTCCAGTCCCCATTCCCTTCTTCACATTCTTGTTTCTGTCTGTGACCCTATTGTACCTACTGCGTATACATCTTGTAATTTTCAAATTACTTTAGTATTTACTTAACAGAACTGGCAACACGGTATCCAGAAGCCTTAGTCTCTACTTTTTCATCATGATGGTGCTCCCCCATAGAAGAGACATTAACTCACATGAGATACAGGTTAACATCTTCATTGCACACGAGTATAGCATAGCACTGCTCTCAACAGTTCAACTTGTTCAAGATTGTGTAACCAATCTGCTCTCTAGAATACTGACAAGGTTGATCTTAATCATTGCCCAGTTAATTCTCCAACAACGGTCTTGGATTTGCCTTGTTCAGAGGTACACAGAGTAATTAAAAGTCTCTGTTAAAAAACTATTTTTGGGCCCACCAACTACTGCCCATTGCTGTGTGCAGATACTTTAGATGCAGATGAACAGTACCTGAGCTCTACAAATGAAGTTAAGTGAACACAAATAGTGGATTATTTTTGCATGTCTCAGTGCCAGTCACCCATGGACTGAAGATGATGCTTAATGCTTGATTCCACTTGGATATTACAAAACATCAAACGTGCAATGTTAGGACATAATGAAGAATGTCTTCTGCTATAATCTAGCTATACATAACAAAAAGGGGTCCCAGCACCCAATTCACAATTCCCAGTAAATCATTGTGTAATCACACAGTCTGATTGAATGCTATGTGTCCACCGATATCCTTGTTGATCAGGAAGACTGGCTGGTCTGGGAATTTCATCCACACCAGTTTCCCAGGAGACCACTACCCTAAGGAATATTCTCTCACAAGCTACATAATGCTAGAAAATTTCCTCTGCAGAACAAAAATTCTTGGCACTTGCAAGAAGTCCTTGTGACTGTCACTACATTACATGCACATTCCTCAAGCCATCCATGGCCTGTACACATATTCTTGATTTGAAACGATATACATAAAAATACAAATCAGTTCATTCTCTGAACAAACCAAAGAGGTAGAATCACTCATGTAATAAAACTACGGTAAATCAAATTAATCAAACTGGAAGTTAGGTAACAGAATACAGGGAGGAAAATGATGTTGACACATGAAAAAATAAACTATATGCCAATTTTATATACAAACAATGCCAGTCATCTTTCAGCCCACAGAATATTTTACAATGGACTTTGAAGTTGTTCATTAAAAAATGCATACCCTGTATATAGAAATTACGCATTTAGGTTATACTCTGCATCAGCTACAATCAGATTCCAAATAACTGTATTCATAATCACAGAAAATAGAATCAAAGAGTTCTACCTATTGCTACATCACAAGCTACTGTATTAAACATCTTCTCCAAGCAGCTGTCCATAAGGAATAGCCATCTGTACATTGAATCACGTGGAATGAATACATTGATCCACAAAAAAGAACAGAACAATGTGAGCAGTTTTTCGTTGTTGCATGCACATGTAATGCACAAAAAACATCAAACAAGAGTTAACATCTGCAGACTGTTGTGTGGTGTGTTCAAACACAGCAAGTTCACACATGCCAGGAAATTCATATTCATGTGTTGCATATGAAGGGAATAGAAAATAAGTGCTATAATTGGATATAATCAGTGTTACTTAAAGAACCAGATTACAAAAAAATTCTATTTAGATAACAGCATCTGAATTCCTTTTATATTTTTCACAACATTTCCATGGAAGCCATGCTGTGCAGAAAAAAATGACAGTGGCAGTGGTTGAGACAAACTATACCATTGTCAGGGGTGCGTTTATCAGTTATGTTTTATACACATTGTTTTGAGTAGGGAATGATTAAAGTCTGAGGCTGTCCATACATTATACAATTTTCTTTTAAATTTATCAAAACCATATAATATGAGGTCAACACTAAAAACGATCAATATGTATGCAATCAGGCATGCTCTTGCACTACACAGTTGAAGGTAAATCTAAAGGAAATTGTATTAAAAAAGTGTATAATGTTTGGCCAGCTTAAGTTTAGTATAAAAAAAATGAATAAGATCAGCACAAGGGACATGACATACCACCAATGCAATGTGTCCCATGTGCTGTTGGCTCCTGCTTCAGTTGAAATCTTTCTACCACCCATGCCGCCATAACCTTTCAGTGTTTTGGAGGTTAATAGAGCTGAAGGACTTGTCATGTGAACTCATCAAGAGTGTCGACAATGCGTGCCCTTTCTGCCCCTCCTCTATTCATAGAAGTTCTACTATAGACTCTATGGATGAAACATGATCTATGAATGGAGTATGGACAGATGAATGCAAAATCTGCAGCCTCCATTTTTTTCATTTATAGAAACTAGAAGTTAAAAGATTTTATAAAGCGGGAGAAAAGGGTGGGCATAGTTGGCACTCTTGGTGAATGCATATAACTGGTCCTTTAACTCTATTAACTCCTATAACTCCAGAAGAATACAGTGGCAGGGGTGGGGGTGGAGGGGGGCATCAGAGGACAGCAGCTTTCAACTAAAGTAGGAGCCAGTCGCACAAGGGAATTATCACATTGACAGCAAGTAATATCAATTGTGCTTATGTTTCAAATTTTTTTTTTTATTAAACTTTGGTTTTATGACCCCTGTTTTTTATTTAATAATCCTTGCTTGCTATGTTCCTTTAGGGACATTCCCCCTTTATGTGCTGTCACAAAGACACAGCCGGAAGTAAGAGGATATCTATTCAAAGCAAGAACACATCCCTTCATAGACAGTTGTCGCCAGAAGATATTCCCTTTTTCTGTGACAACACAAAGATTTTGGATTTAGTGACATTGGTCACTAGGACAAATAGAGATCCTGATTAGGGAGGCAGACCGCAATAAAAACTAAGGTTCTAAACAGTCCTCCAAAAAAGGTCTGGCTTTACATACACTTAAAGGAATTGTAAAGTCTCGTTTTTTTTTAGATAAAAATAACAAACATGTTCTACTTACCTGCTCTGTACAGTGGTTTTGCACAGAGCAGCTCTGATTCTCCTCTTCTTGAGTCCCTCTTCGGTGGCCCTGGCCCCTACCTCCTGTTGAGTGCCCCTACAGCAAGCAGCTTGCTATGGGGGCACTTGAGCTGAGCCTCAGCTCCCTGTGTCCATTCAGAGACAGAGCCACGGCCCGGCCCCCCCTTTATCTCCTCATTGGCTGACTGACTTTGATTGACAGCAGTGGGAGCCAATGGTGCAGCGCTGCTGTCTCAGCCAATAAGGAGGGGAGTCTCGGGCAGCCGAGACACTCCTACAACATTTCTAGACATAGAGGGACCTCAGGTAAATATTAGGGGGGCCGCTGCACACAGAAGGCTTTTTATCTTCATGCATAGAATGCATGAAGATAAAAAAAAAAACTTCTGCCTTTACAATCACTTTAAAAGAGCGTAAATTGGCAAAGTGACAAAGTCTCTTTAAACCCCACCCCCAATAATACTCACCTTTGCCAGGCCGGTGCAGGGAAGTATGTGACCTCTCCCTATCATGCAGTGCATGGGCCAAGTGACCACCAAACCTAAACACTGGCACACAAGGAGAATGATACAAGATGTGGGTAGTAGGTGGTTGGGGTTTAGTAAGACTGTTACTTTTTCCTTTTTCCTAATTGAATAGAGTCTCTTTAGGAAAAGGGTTACTGTGATAGCTCAATCACCTTCTGACAATCTTATAGTTTGTCCTTACCCCTGCCCTCATTGTTGGATAGCTTGGCCTATATGTAAACATTGGTAAAATATAAATAAGATAGGTGAAGATAAGGGTATTCATGTACTATCTGATAATGAGCGTTTAATGGAACCCTGTACTAAAATAGATATATAATGGGTGCCATTCAAAATACCAGGCTGTCATGTTGATCCACTGGCTTAAAAGTCACTGACATGGGACAAACATGCAGTTCACTCAGACTACATGCTTGTTATGGATTGGTTTATTAGAAAGTATTAAAATTTTAGATGGTCAGGACTCAGGAGGAGGCCAACCTCTATTTCTTTGAGTATACTGTATGTTTCCTTTATAAACAGTCTTTGTGCACTCTGTCCTACCGTGAGTTTTTCCCTTTCTTTAAATGAATGGATCAATTAGGTTCCTTAAAAAAGGGAAACCATGACTCGAAGTTAAAAATAATGTAAATGTAAATACTGTAAAAGAAAGCTACGATTATCACCTAGAGCGGACTATAAATGTGCACTAAATTAGAAATATGGATTGTATTATTCCTGAAGTATTGTGTATTTATAATATGTAAGCTAGGATTTGAATAGATTAACTATTTAATATATTTTATGGTCTGTTCTCAATTTTTGATACAATAATGAACTATTACGAAATGATTAACTCAGGAAGCAGAGTCATATCCATGATCAATTAGATAGTAAATTAATAGTTGTTAGATTTTTATATCATGTCTCTTCCCCATTTTAAATTGCTGCATGATAGTTGTAAAAAACATACCTGTGGGCGAAAAGTTAGAAAATCTACTTACCTTACAGCCACCCTTAGCACTACAGAGGATAACGTCACAATTCCTCTGATTAGCTAATGGAACACTGATTATCCAAAACATGCTCAACCACAAGCTTCTCCCAAAATTTAAGATCCTCTGCATTCCCAGGACCTCACCGGAAGGCTTGTGACATCATGCTCCACTAGCTAGGTGTAAGGCAAGTACACGTTCTAACTTTTTTCCTACAGTTGTGTGCTTTTACAACTATCATTCAGCAATTTAAGATGAAGAGGTGATGTATTAAGCAGACTTTGCATTTTAGTGTTATAAAGCTTCACCCAACCCTAACATGCACATTTTCTCTGCATGAGTGTTTTAAGATGTACAAATAAATGTATTTGTAAACTGCATCCATTGTAGCTAAAATGAATACTTACTTGCTTCATGGGGTTCTTCTGGCTCTTCGGAAGGGTCTTCCTTATGTACCTCTTGTTTATGTGGTGACTCTGTTGGTTCCAATATACTGACCGGTGAAAATAAAGCACAATGGCTTAAGCCAGCATCTCTGGGAAGTGTAAAACTGCGAGGCTTTGCCACACTGCCACTAAGTACTTGTAATCTGTTGCCTTCAACTAAGGGAAATGGGCCATAATGGTCTTGTTGGTGGCATTTTGGAGCCGGAAGTGTAGACTGCCGCCTGTGATCAGGTGAGGCCACTCCTGAATCAGTGAACACAGAGTCCTCCAGAGGAAGAGTCTGAAGGTAATGAAGTCCTGAGCTGGTTAATGGTGTCTCAATTAAATCCTGCCAAGATCTCCTCTGGCTCGCAGTTTTTCGCACTGGAGAATCCGTGGTGCTTCCTGGAGCTTCCTGGCGGTAGTCCTCATGGGACGATTGGGATTGTGAGGTTTCAGTGGAAGATAACCTGTGTTTTGGCTCCACGAATGGACTGGCACATGTCATCTGCAGGAAAAAATTTTGAAAAGTTGATGTAAATCCCAAAATGAATGTCATTTAATAAAGCATTGTATATTATAAACAAAATCAGCCTTTTTCAAAATAAATTATTGTTTTAGCTTTTTTTTGCATAGTGCTTCCAAATTTCTGCAGCCTCTATGCAGCCCCTTCCTGTCTACATGCACTCTCTCAGAGCGAGTTTACCTAAAAAATGAGAGTTTTAAGGTGCATGTTAATCAAATTGAAAACCAAAATCAAATTTATAAATTTAAATTTAATAAACAGCATTAAAATTACAAATATTAAAATAAAATGTTAAAATTACAATAAGATATTAGTTTTTTTTTAGAGATCAGGTTTACATATACTTCAAGCTCATTTTTGAAAAAATATAGAAAGTCAATGTGCAGCAGATTGGGAACATATTGAAGACATATGTAGATCAGAGAGGATGGCTTTCCAGAAATTTTTTTTGCAACAGGATAGTTTTAACAGAATAGTCTTAAATGCCAATAAAGTCTGTGATTTTTGATTTTTCAATGAAATGTATGGAGTATCTTAGCACCACTAGAAATGAATTGCCGTGTCCACTTAAGACTTCATAGAAAGTGAAATTGCTGTATACCAACATGGCAGCAGCCTTAGAACATCAGCATCTATTGATGATTTACAGCCCTCTAACCATCAAGCAGTGGGTTTAAATTAATATCCCCCTAAGATTATGAAACATGAGACTTAACATTAATACAAAAGTATTGTACAATTGTTAAAATGTACAAAGCATTTGCATTAAGGATTGAAAAAAACCTTATAAATATATATAATTTAATACAAATAATTGGCCATCGGTATCAGACTGGAATACATGACCCAAATAGAGGGAAGAAAAGCACAGCAGCAAACAGAGGACGTGACCTACAGTAAGTGGGCATAGGTAAACAGGCAGGGTTTAACTGACAGGTTTCGGTAATGAGCATTGTAAAACAAATAGATTGTGGGATAACTTTTTTCAATGGCAAGAATTCATATTCAGTTTTTCAGTAGCAGACCTACAGTACCTACAAACACACTGTTATTGTTACCTTGTTTCAGCAGACTATTATAAACATTCCCTTGTTCCAAGCAAATGTTATTTTAAAGTCATAATAAACCTTCCCATCTGCAACCCGTGTTTTTCACCTACATAAAAAGTGCATTGATCATGTAGTTTCATGGTGTCATTTGCTGGCCTGTATGCACAGTCTATAGAAGAGAAAATCTTCACATTCTTGTGTCAGCAATTTCTGTTTGTGTTCAAACATGAGGCATGCAGCATAGCACTGCACAGGTTTTGGTAAAGAATGGCTAATGCTGCTGGGCAAAACAAACAATATCAACATCGCAGTGTTCTCCAAAAGTGGGGCGATTTGATTAGCAAAGAGCAACTAGATTTTTGTTCTCCATCCTCAAATATACTCTCCTCTGACTCATGGAGCTTCCTTTTGGTTAGTGAGGTGGTTTGTCAGACTAACAGAAAAGTGTAAAACAAAGAGTAAGGTATGCTAGCCATTACTTGTATGCTATATCCAGCTTTTTAAGTTTCTAAGGTTCACTAGGTGAGAATAATGCCATTGGTTACCTATCGGGACATATCCTGCAATTTCAAGCAGGTGTTAATTTTGAATGTTTTATTCAGCATTATTGTATTTCTTATTTCATGGTAGGAAAGCTTAGGGTCACACATACAGTGTGAGGAATCAATACTGTCTTTATACACCATTTATACAAAAACACAGTCCTTTGATTGCTAGCATATGAAGGCATGTATGGGAAACAGGGCTACATGTATCCTGAAGCTAAAAAAAAAAAGAAGAAAAAAAAAAAAAAGAAAGCAGCGTACGAGAAAAAAACAATAGTAAGGTTTATTCTATTTTCTTACAATTTTCATGCTACCCATGTCACCACTGTGTAACTTATGTAGATTGGCAATATTAAAATGAAACACTCTTCTCATCTACCCATACATTTTATGAAGACATTGTGCTATATTGAGATGTCACATTAAAGCAGAATTAAAGTGTTTTAGAAAAAAAAATTGCTGGCAGGTTGTTTTTTTCAATAGAGGTTCTGTTTGTCTCTTTTGCTAGTAATTCTCCTCCGGGTATACACTGAACTCAACATGTGCAGCTGAGTGTACACATTTTTGATATGCTTTGGGTACAGGAAGAAATGTAATCCTGTGCGCATATGCAGGACTGAAGTCACCCTGAACCAACCAGCCAAGATCGTTGAAAATCCTAATCCCAAATGAGGACTAAGCAAAGATGTTAGTCGCAAGGACAGAGTGCGATTGCGAATGTCACGTTGCTGAAGAGGGGTGCTTTGGAAAATAAAGATGCCTAATGCGCAAATATGTAAATGCGCATTATGGCAACAGCCCACTCACTATGATGCTTTAAAATGACCCAGGGCAGATTGCCATCACTGGTGTCTGTAAGCATGCAACCTTTGCAAGTCCAAACAAAACCCCACTATCAAGATCACCTCTTTTTTATCAAACATTTCCTTTTTTCACAGGTCCTAATCCAGCTTAAAATATTGTGGAAAGGTGTAAATGGACCTAGAAGAGAAGACAGGTCTATAAAACGTTATACAAATGCAATTTGAAAAGGAATTTAAAGCTGTGCTGGCATCTTTAGTGGACCTTTCTTAACCTAGATGGCAGTTTGCCTAGTTTACGGTAACCACAGGTTTACTTAAAACTGTGAAACTACCAGCAGGTTCATGACGTATTGGTTGTTAATACACCTTGTCAATAAATTCTAACATTATTCGCTGGATGATTGCAGGTTGACTGGATAATGTCAAGTGGCAGAAAAGATAGTTGGCTGTTTCCACGAAAAATTTGAAAAATGCACAGCAACAACACTAAATAAAATATTTTTAGTTTCTAAATGACATGTTTGATGTAATGAAAGCAAAAATATACTTGTGTTGACCTCAATTAATGAGAATAACTGCTGAACAGTATAGCAGGCACCATCACTTGACTCCACATAACCTCACACTTGTGTGTTATTCCTCAGAGAGCCCGAGTTACCGTACTTTCTAAAGTAGTTGGGATTTCCATAATAGAGCTCCTTGGGTTTTAGGGAACCCAGGGTGCTCCAGCAGCAAAGATACATTCAGCACTTGTAGGTATTAGATTTGTTAGTTTGCGTAAGACAGATAAATATATACAAAAAGGCAATGAATAGAGAAGCACATATTCAAGGTATTTACAAACCCTGACTTGAAGGCAAGTTGTAGATTTCATCTATATACAAGTCATACAATAGTTTACAATCTATTCATATAATAGATTAGAAATGAATCACTACAGCAAGCATCAGATTAGGTCAACAACCTTGTCCACTAAATTCTTTATAACTCCACCCTCACCAGGTTGAACAATCGATGACCATTCAGTGATGAATTTTCATTTGTTGTAGAACATTTTTCACACCTATAATGACTGGTTATCAGTTTGTAGAAATAGGTTTAGTAAATAATTATTAAATCCAGCATTGCATCAATGCAGTGTATGGGAAATTACTTACTGGAGCTGGTCTTGGATATGTGTCATAAGGTGGGGGTGGACTATCTTGTTTCGGAGTTGAAGGAGTTTCTGCTTCTTCTTGATCGCTCTCACTCCAGTAGTCTACAAAAGTAGCAAACATATAACATTTAATTAATCAATGCAAGTCTGTTTAAATTAACTGGGGAAAAGGGGATTTGTCCACTGGTCACTAAAGATAACATCAGACAGATCACTGGTTTAAAAAAAAATAATTGTACTGTCCAAAACTTCTAGGAAAACCGCATAACAAACATTGATTCTTTTAAAGGAAGAATTGTCCCTAGGCTACTATTATATGACCATTTTTATCATTTCTATAGATTAATTTTTTTCATACAATATAAACCACTCACATTCCATACTGTTGTAGTAAGTAGAAAACTACCATACAATGACTGGTATCAATTTTTAAAAATTCAATTCAATTTGTAAAATAAACCAGATCAATATAAATTTTGAATGAAAAACGTTCCAATAGCCTTACGGATACACCTCTATATTGTATTTTGTGTATAATTTACATCTATATAATTGGCATTCTCTGACATCTGTAGACTATAATCTGTGTTTCCCTAGTTTTGATTCCTTTACCCACAGAAGAAGTAAAAAAAATGGGCAGAGTTTTTTTTAAATTGGGTAGTCTGAAAGTGGCTGGTGTTTTTTGTGTGTTGACATAGCTCATATATAGAATAGTTAAACTCCTAGGAATTTATCCAGGAATATCAGTTTTTCAACATCTGGCTGAGTTCATAATTTTTATTATCCAGGATTTCTATTTGTCTGTGCTCAGCAAGATCATTCATTCCATCCAAATTTCAGTTTTGTTAAACTAAACGATATAATATAACGTATGCAAAGAATTTTTAAAAACCAACTGCAGCCAAAAAATAAAGAAATACATTGTTGGACATGGGGAAGGGACAGAATATCTTTTTGCCTTTTTGTAGTGATCTTTGGCCCCATATGGTAGATTTCCCTTACTTCCTGTTGGGACAGAAAATTATGGGAAATCTAATATCAGTTGGGGGGGGGGGTAGACCGCAACATGTTATTTCAGTAAAATGGCAAATAGTTAGATCCTCTGTCAGGATATTGTTACTGTCCCTTGACAGCATCTTCCTGTCCCTTGACAGCATCGCCACCTATTTATTGTCCCGCTTTCACAAAAAAAAGTAGTTAGCCAAAATCTCTCAAATATGTTCAAAGACAGTAACAGAAACTTGATAGATGCATTTAGGAAGAGCTACACAACCCCAAGCATATATGTGCCATTTTTAATTTTTTCGGGTCAAAAATAGCGAATAGTAGTTAGTCACATTCAGTTGAACTTACTGTATTCCAGGCATATGCAATTAGCGGACCTCCAGCTGTTGCAGAGCTACAACTCCCATGAGGCATAGCAAGACTGACAGCCACAAGCATTACACCCAGAGGCAGAGGCATAATGGGACTTACAGTTTTGCAACAGCTTGATGGTCAGCTAATTGCATATCCCTGCTGTATTCTGTAATGTTGAAGATGTTTCACAACTCATCCAAGAGTCTTCTCATATTTTGAAAAAAAAATTACAAAGCCACTTGGATGAGATGTTGTACTAGAGATTTTAGGCACTGTTGTTGTAACCTTTTATGCAGCTGCAATCTCACATAAGCTAAACATATCTGAAACTTAAAGTTTCTTTTAGTCCATTGTTTCTGCGCCATTTGGCCCATACCAAGTGTTTATGACTGTACAATTGATTTAGAAACTTCTTCTGTTATAAGAGTATCATCTTCAAGCCAAACTTTACTGAGAAAGGGTATTCTTTGTTCAGCTGATTTAGAATATTTAATGACTGTATCTAGATGCAGACACTTCGTTTTCCCTTAATTAATACAATTGGATAAAAAACGTCCCGTCAACCTCAAAACTGATAATTGGATATGGATGGCTGATGTTATCTTCTATTTTTTTGGGATCAGCATGAAGCTTGCAGTTTTGCTCTGCACATCTTAATAAATGGTATACATGCAGCAAATAGCTAATTTGTGGAAAAAAAACAGATGCTTTAGTATCAGAGTGATGTATCCACCCACTCTAAAAAAGTCCATTATAAAGTGAATATACCAAGCACATCAAAACACATGCAAATGTACTTGTACTGAAAGAAAAAATAAATACAGGACAGCATATACGAAGACATAACACCCGTTGAGCATTATTACATAGCACCAGTTGAGCATTATTGCATATTACATATATAAGGGGATATTTACTACCAGTTGAGCATTATTACATATTAAATATATAAGGGGTTATTTACTAAACTGAAACATGCAAAATCTGGTGCATTTCTGCATAAAAAAAAATCAGCTTCCAGGTTTTATTGCCAAAGCTTAATTGAACAAGTGGAAGTTACAAGCTGATTGGCTACCATGTATAGCTGCACCAGAATCCAAGTGCTTCAGTTTTAGTAAATCTCCCCCATAGCCTATATGAAAAAATATCAAGCATTAAAACACAACCATACAACAAAATGACCTGATCATACTGCCCCCCATGCAACCTGTTGGCTTTTGGCTAGCTAGTCCAAAGGAGCCAATATATGGAACCCTGCTGCACAGCAAAGAGGGAGAATATTACACAGTAGTGTTTCAGAGGCATATACACCCCCCTTCTGAAGTCATTCTCTCCACATGTAAAGTAATAATGTGCAGCATGTGCTGTGTCTAACTATATGTTTTCCTTTATGTATTCATTGAACCTCTCTATTATACAAGTACATTTGCATATTCCCTGCATTTTTGTGTGTATGCTCCATTTACTTTACAGTACCACATAGCGGTTCCCCCACTAGTTTACAGCAACTGACTTTGGGGTCTCAGAAACTTGTTGCAATGCCTATTATAGGTGTACACTGGATGGTTAAATCATATGCATGGCTTTATATCGCTTGGGGACTCCAAAAGTAAAATCTCTCGACTTGAATTGCCACCTCTTCCCCGATGCCACACCTTGTTCCCCTGCTGCAGTAGATCACGTTTTCATCATTCTGCTGTGTCATTCATAATGTAATATAAACAAAAAAAAACACAACTACCAATCGAAGAGTGAGACCCTTTTATAATAGTGTAGCAGGTAAGTGTACACTTTATATAAGGTACAGAGATCTTTCTGGAGGTATCTCAGAGACATTCAAGATGTCCATCCAACCCTTACAGCAAAATTGAAAATTATTTTTTTAAATGAATTGTTGCCTTTTTAGTAATATAAAAAAAAAATACAACAAAGAGAATGAGATATCCTTGCCAAAAATAAATTGGGTAGAATGATTCATTTAACCACTTGCAGACCGGGTCATAGCCGAAAGATGGCTACAGCGCGGTCAGCTTATTCTGGGAGGACGTCCATGGAATGTTGCTCTCGCGTGCCCCCTGGGGCGCTCTCCCGCAAATATAACTGACCGCCGGGTCCAGAAGACCCGACTCATCACGGATCACGGTAAATGACCGCTTGTCAAATGACAGAGCGATCACTTGTAAACTGGCGTCATGTCATGATGCCAGTTCCTCCCTCCCCTTTCTGTACCAATGTGTACAGTGCGAGGGGAGAGGGCAAGAGATCTTTTTTAGCAGCGCTGTGGGCTGGATCTGTAGTGCCCACAGTGCTGCTCTGTGCCAATACTCTGCCAATAAATTTTAACAGAAACAAAGATTTTTTTTTTTCTACCGAATTTTCAGTCTTTTTTGATTTATAGTGCAAAAAATTAAAAACCCAGCTGTGATTAAATACCACCAAAAAAAGATCTATCTGTGTGAAAAAAAGGACAACAATTTCATATGAGTACAGTGTTGCATGACTGAGTAATTGTCATTCAAAATGTAAGAGCACCGAAAGCTGAAATTTGGCCTGGTTAGGAAGGGGGTTTAAGTGCCCAGTGGTCAAGTGGTTACAATTTTCCTATATGCTGAATTAATTTGACAAAAAATAAAAAAAAAAATGTGTAATTAAACATGCTTTTCATTTTAGTACAGCTAATGCACATCATCTGCTGCAAAGCAATACAAAAATAAATGAATTGATGTTTTGATGTCTTTAATGGGCCCTCTAAAATATTTTTGGCTACCTTGATCTTGTTTAATCCGCTCTCTCTCTGCATAACCAGAAGCCGCCGAGTTAATTCTACTAATCCACCTGTAAAAGAATAACAAATAAAAAGAAGAGAATGCAGATATACATTTAAATAAATAAAAAAAATAAAAATAAGACAGAATGTTCCATATTACCAAAATGTTAGCTTAGTCAATGTATTGCTCATTTTCTTTACTTCTCTTCAGAAGTTATTTTTGCATCTGATGTTTAAAGGGGTTGTAAAGGTAATTTTTTTTTCACCTTAATGCATTCTATGCATTAAAGTGAAAAAACATCTGACTATACAGGCCCCCCCCCCCCCCCCCGTTTTACTTACCCGACCCCTCGAAAGTCCTGCGCTCGCCCCCCAACATCCTCTTTGCCGCTCACCCTGGCCATTGATTGGCTAGAGTGGATCGATTGAAAGCAGCGCAGCCATTGGCTCGCGCTGCGGTCAATCACATCCAATGACGCGGCACGCCGGGGGGCGGGGCCGAGTGATACAGCGAGCGGCTATAGCCGCCGGCTGCATCACGGGAGTGTACCCACAAGTGCTTCTCACCATGCGAGGGAGCTCCCATTTAGGTAAGAGGCACTTGCGGGGGGGAGCCGAGACAGCTGCCGAGGGACCCCAGAAGACCAGGTTCAGGGCCACTCTGTGCAAAATGAGCTGCACAGTGGAGGTAAGTATAACATGTTTGTTATTTAAAAAAATTAATTTAATTAATAATTCATAAAATATAAAACTTGGTTTGTAACATCCTGAAATAAATCATAAAAAGGAAGACCAAAAATCCTGAAATACATTTAAAAAATTATATAATAGATAGCAATTTTTCCTGGTACTTAAAATGGTTGTAAACCCTCACATATACCAGCTTCATATGATACACAGAGATGAAACAAATCCTTCTACAAGTTTTACTTGTTTATCTGCAATCTTCTCTACACCCTTTCAAAAGTGCAGGTCGTTTTAAAAAATCTTTTGCTTCATCTGTCAGCAGCACAAAGGAGAGCACAGAGCCACTGCAGTTACAGTGTGTGAGAGCTGACTGGAGGAAAGGAACACACCCGCCTCCACACAGCAGCAGAGCTATGTTGTGAATAGACCAGCTACATTCTGAGCACCCCCCCCCCTCCTGACACAAATGTATCTCATGTGTCAGGAAAACTTCTCAAGAGACTCATGCTGATAATAGAAAAACAAAGTACCAGAGAGAAACGACACTTAGAGCTTTGGAGAGAGATAAGTAAACACTGCAGATATATATGTGCTTTGCTCAAATTCAATGACTGAGGTTTACAACCACTTTAACCACTAGATGGCCGTGCTATAGCTGAATGACGGCAACAGCGTGGATAGCTAGTTCTTACGACGGCCTCCTATGATTGCGCCTGCTGCAGGGCACGAGCAAGTTGCTCCGTGATCAGTGTCCGGAAGGACACTACTGATCACAGATGGAGGTAAAGAGCCAATCAGTGGTCCCAACAGTGCCCACTAGTGCTGCCAATCAGTGCCCACCAGTGCTGCCAATCGATGCCCATCGGTGCCCATCAGTGCCGCCTACCAGTACCCATCAGTGCGGCCTCATCAGTGCCCACGAGTGCTGCCTCATCAGTGCTCACCAGTGCCGCCTCATAATTGCCTATCAGTGCCAATCAGTGCTGCCTATCAGTGCCACCTATTAGTTCCGCCTATCAGTGCCCACCAGTCCCGCCTCATCAGTGCTCACCAGTGCCTCTTCATAATTGCCCCTCAGTGCAGCCTATAACTGCCCATCAGTGCCCATCTGTACAGCCTCATCAGCGCACATTAGTGAAGGAGAAAAATTACCGGTTTGCAAAATTTTATAACACACTATGAAATTATTTTTTTTTTTTTAATGTTCGGAAAAAAAATAATAAAACAAACAGTGGTTATTAAATGCCACGAAAAGAAAGCTCTATTTTGGGTACAGTGTTGTCAAACTACAATGTAGTTTGGGTACAGTGTTGTCATTCAATTGTCATTCAAAGTGCAACAATTGGCCTGGTCAGGAAGGGGCTAGTGGTTAAAAGTGATGATCACTAAGGAAAAGAAAAGCAATCCACTAAAAAGTATAAAGTGTGGGTACCCAGCAGTCTACCCGCCACTATGATTGGGCAAAACTCCAGCACTTTATGATGGTATTAACCCTTGCTTGCTCAATCCTGCCTTTTGCACCTTGTAAACATTCTGTATATCTATTGCTCAGCGAGGTAGCCTATCATAATGGTGGGCTGCAAAAAAGCAGGAAATCTTCAGCACTAACAGAAAGTGCTTCACATTTTATCCATGTGATGTGAATACGAGAAACAAGGTAGGGTATACCTACACATACCAGCAGCATTCACAAAAACCTTGCTGTTATGACTGAAGGTTATTCTGAGAGGGCAAGCTATAACACTTTAACAATTAATGAAACAAATGCGGTTTTCGTGCCATCATCTATTTTGTGTGGATTAGACATTGTTATTGATTTATTACTGTTATGGGCAGCGTCACTGACGTATATATAAATGCATAGGAGGTATAAAGCTGTGGGAGAGCTCTGCCACTATCAGGAAGTGCTGGTTGGAATGGATCAGCATTTAGCCATACCAGCAACGTTTTGGTGGCCGCCACGGGTTTGTACAGGCACCTTAAAATACTTGCACATTACACCTTCAGCAGCTTTGTTTATTCTCTCCTCTGTACCAACTTTCAAACCAGGGGAACTGACAACATTATTATTTATTTATTTTCCTTTTTCAGGGTAATAAACTGCTTCCATAGACAACAGAGAGCACCTAGTGACACCAAAGGCAGTGGACGGTTCCTTGCACAGGGCTGGGGGGGGGGGGCATTTGTACATTTGGTAATGTTATAGGTTTGCTTTAAAAATACAGAGATTAGTGCAATGTAATCATAATTACATTTTTTAAATGTAAGCAGTAAGAGTGTGGATTTGACCTAGTATCAACCTCTTGCAGTCCCTTTACAGCAGGGCTGGAACATGAAGGAGCAGCACAAGGTGTGAATCACTTCATATGGTCATAAGCAAATCATTCTGCTAGGGTAGAGAAAGCAGAGTAACAGAGAGCTAAGTGCATCACTATGCTGCTTCTCCTTCCACTGTCCATTTATAGGCTGGGACAGGTCCAGGATGACTCAGGCTCAAAGAAAGTGAGTTGAATGATACGGACCATCAAACTGAGGACATCTAGTGGAAAAAAAATGTACTGCAGAAGAAATGTTTCTATTGAAGAGGAGTATTGAAACAAAATTTAGTTTATTTTAGCTTTGAATTGACTATTTAACTGGTTCCCATCCGCCGCACGACAATGTACGTTGACAGAATGGCACGGCTGCACAAAAGGGCGTACCTGTACGTCCCTTTGAGTTTGCCGACGTGCCATTGCGTGCGCGCACCCGCCGTGAGCTCTGTAAGTAGGATCGCGGGTCCCGTCAACTCGATGTCCGCGGGGATACATGCAATTGTCTCATGGAGAGGAAAAACGGGAAAATGCTGATGTAAACAAGCACCTCCCCGTTCTGCCTAGTGACACTGTCACTGATCACAGCTCCCTGTAATCGGAAGCGGTGATCAGTGATGTGTCACACGTAGCCCCTCCCTCCACTGTTATGCCCCGTACACACGGTCGGAAAATCCGACCACAAAATCCGTCAGATTTTTTCCGACGGATTTTGTCCGACACTGGTGTCATACACATGGTCGGACAAAGTTGTCGGAAAATCTGATCATTCTGAACGTCGTGACATTCGTTGTGTACGACAGAACTACGTAGAGGCTAGTAGCCAATAGCTTTGGTCTCGTGATTTGATCTGAGCATGCGTGGCACTTTGTCCGTCGGAATTCTCTACACACGATCAGAAAAAGTCAGATCGGACTTTGTTGTCGGAAAATTTTAGAGCAGGATCTCAAATTTTTTCCCGTCGGAAGTTCCGACGGAAAAAGTCCGATAGAGCCCACACACGGTCAGATTTTCCGACAACATGGTCCGAAATTCCGACCGTGTGTACGGGGCATTAGAGTCACTCCCTAGGACACACTTAACCCCTGCAGCGCCACCTAGTGTTAACCCCTTCACTGCCAGTCACATTTACACAGTAATCAATGCATTTTTAATCGCACTGATCGATGTATAAATGTGAATGGTCCCAAAAAAATATTAATAAAATATGCCATAAAACTATCCCCTATTTTGTAGACACTATAACTTTCGCGCAAACCAAATCAATAAACTCTTATTGCAATTTTTTTAACAAAAATATGTAGACGAATACGTATCGGCCTAAACTGAGGAAAAAAATTATTTTTTTATATATTTTTTGGGGATATTTATTATAGCAAAAAGTAAAAAATAAGGTGTTTTTTTCCGAAATTTACGCTATTTTTTTGTTTATAGCGCAAAAAATAAAAGCCGCAGAGGTGATCAAATACCACCAAAAGAAAGCTCTATTTGTGGGGAAAAAAAGGACGTCCGTTTTGTTTGGGAGCCACGTCGCACAACCGTGCAATTGTCAGTTAAAGCGACGCAGTGCTGAATCGCAATAAGTGCTCTGGTCTTTGGCCAGCCAAATGGTCCGGGGCTGAAGTGGCTAATGCATCCAATTTAATGTATCCAATTCTGGCTAGGGTTCTGCTTTAAGTTAAAAAAAACATTGAGCATGATGCATTGCTTAAGTTTTTTTGGAGTTGACCTTTAATATTTGACCCTTTCATATGTACAAGTCTGCATTATAGCTATTAAGTAGCTGCTTAGAACTGACAAGGCAATGATTTTGGAATCCTTTGCCAACCCCGTGAACACGTTTTTTTTTTACCCCAGACATCTGACAGATGTACAAATTGTGCTAAAGGTAGAAAAACAAAAATGACAAACTATGTGTTAAGTTAAGCAAAATAATGTGTAGCATGAATAATAGGACTTCCAAAATGAGATAGTCAAAGCCAGAATTGTTGGCTCAGACATGGAACAGGTTTCACTTTTATACAGCAATGTCCTCAGTGGTGATCTGTTTGTTCCATGGGCTCTGTTGACTCGATCGCCTATGAATTTGCAAGTCATTCTCAGACTATTTGAAGTAACAGAGATATCAGCCGGTCAGATATTTTGGCTTGCCTGACCCCCTGTCATAAGACAACTTTGGCAGTTGCAGCCAACAGCTAACAAGATCTCATTACAGGTCACATCCAGGTGATAAACCCCATGTACAGATCTGTGCATAGGAAAGAAAGCAAGGTCATCCAAAGTGCATGTCAATGCCAAGCCTGTCTGCAGAAGAAGAAAGGCGAGCAAGGGAACAATATAACTAATTTCAATGCGAGAATGTAGCATCCAACATTTATACTAATACAGACAGAACAAAATAAATACCTGCAATACTCAAAGGGTAACAGAGTATGATTGGTAACCATGCACACAGAGCATCTCATCAAAGGGACTACAATGTAGATAGCGCTCTTAAAACAAATACATCATTCTGTACCTCCATACAGAAAGGGGAGGGTCCCTGTGAGATTTTTATACATTATTAGACAGGCTTCTCTACTCTTCATTATTTCCATTTTGTCAAAAACTTACAAGTTGGTTTATGAGAGCAATAAATACAGTGCATGAAATCCGGCATTGCAAAACTCATAGGGAACATACAGTGGTATTGATTTTGATACATGAAATTTAATTAATCCCCGCTAGCGTCTCTCGGTGTTTGAACAAATGTCTGTTTTCTGACAAATGCTTTCACTCGGTTAAGTCACGTACCCAGAATCCAGTCTAGCAGATGTCATTTTATGCCCATAAGCAGTTACTTTTATTTATATTGTTATGCTGTTCCCTGTGTACATAAAATCTGCTACACAATATTGTTTCATTGTGCGAACAGAATTTATAAATAAAGGAAAAATCAGCAAAACTGAAGGAGTAGACTACCAGCAAGTAGTTTCATATGATACATAATACGTCTTATTAAAATAGAATGTATCTGTACGTCCCACTTCCCTCAACAATGCATATCATTTAGGATAGTAAATGGGGCAATTCCATTTTGCCTTTGGGACAATTGTTCATCTAGCATAGATACAGCCATTTATTACAAAATTAATGTTTGTTATCAGTGCCCTATGTGATAACTATTGGCTCTATAAAGCAGAAATTTGGGAACAATTAGACAGTATAACTAGACATTATAGTGGGGTGGACTAAAATAATCAAAAGATTCTGGATGTACAGTTGACCCGGGGGGGGGGGGGGATAAATCATTTTCATGCCTTTACCCACTATTCTAAAATGAGTAATAAACGCATTATGTTTTGGATTTGTGATGAAAGTAACGGACTGCTGGAAGTATTAGGGATGTTGATATAGTTATGGTATGAGTAGGTGGGCTCATCATGAGTCTATTTATTGCGGTATTAATGGATGCATGCACTGACCTTAAATATGTTTAACCATCAGATGTGTACTCTACCAGCTCTCCCAGAGTCATCATGACTTTATTGGCGGTGGTTACTTTGCTAGTGGTCATGGTTCATGCCCTAAAGTGGGTTTTTGGGTTAGTCAAATGCCTGCCCAGCCATCGTAAAAAGTACAAGCAGTCAGGTAACCTTTCTGGTTATTGTTAAAGTCCAACTTCAGAAATTTGTTTCTCCTGGTGCAGCCCTCTTTTCCCCTCTTTTCCCCGATGCTCTGGTCTGTGGGTGGTGTCATCACATGCAACATAGGGTTATTGGGGGGCCAGCCACCGCAATGGAGGTATCCTGCTGGAGCACTGAATATTACTCCTTATTCCTACACCCCTGAACATAAAGGGCATATAACCTTATGACCCACTGCAATGATATTTTTTTCTAATTCCTGAGGTTGGGCTTTAAGGTGCTCACAGTGAACCTGTGACTGACATAGGTTTACTAAGGGCAATGATTATATTTGTGGTAAAATGCATATCCTTCATGAAGTTGTAGCCTTGCCCTTTGCTAACATGAGCTTGTTTCTGTGATATTATTGAGTAAATTACTGTTATAGTAGTTTTATGCTTACTGTATGCTTCTCAATATCAAGAGACTACCGTGTTTCACACTGGATTAGCAAAGAGAATTTAATGCCCTTTTAGAGCCCATCTCATCATAATTTGTCTGGTTAACCTGGTGATTCCATAGGGACACACAGACAGCCTTTTTAATGATCGTGCCACTGGTGAATTGTCACCATCAGCAGAACAACAATCAGTCTAACACTATCACATGCTGTAAATATCCATGCCCATTTAAAGCGGAGTTCCACCCAAGAATGGAACTTCTGCTTTAAGTACTGGTGATCCTCTGACATGCCACATTTGGCATGTCATTTTTTTGGGGGGGGGGTACCCAATTATGACAGGCACCCGGCTCCCACTTCCTTCCCTGGCACCACGGTGCCAGAAGGAAATTTACTTCTCCCCCCTCCCTCCCTGCAATTTTCTGGGACACGTCACAGGTCCCAGAAGATTGCCCAGGCATTCACATCGCTCAGCTCGTGCATGCACAGTTGCACAGTGTGCCCACAGTTGCAATGCCGGCGCCGTAGAGAGGAGAGGAGCGAGACTTTGTGCACCCGCATGGCTGGACCGTGGGACATGTGAGTGTGTTTATTAAAAGTCAGCAGCTACATTTTTTAATCTGCTGACTTTAAAAAGGGTGGAACTCCACTTTAAGTTCTAATCATGAACTAAATTAATATGGTTACTCACTATATACATTCTAAAAGGGAATAAAAGTGGATCTATGGACCAATACGATTCCTTGCTTCATTTTCCAAAAGAATAAAAGAAGAGACCTGACTGGTATCTGGTTTTGTTTCACTTTCTTTTTTCTAGTATATAAAAGAAAGCCCCAAAACCTACATCCTTTTTACATTTTCTAGGTTCTTCTGCCCTAATGACACCATCAACGCTTGTACATCCTGTAATTATTACTAAGTTTTTCTGACAGCAGTTTTAATATTCATTTTAGTAGCAGCCATATATATTGTACTCTGATAGCCATTGATGTGCGCTAAAACTTTGAGGACCATTTATTTGGGCTACTGTTATAAATGCAAAAAGGCTAATGTTGGACATTTTAAATTTTTTTGTTTGTTAGGTGTGTACAATATGGAATCCGAGACCCACATATTTATACACAAAAAAAACAAAAAAACAAAAACAAAGATACAATTGTTAGCCTTCTGACAAATATGTTACGTCAGCTAATAGCTATATATCTTTTTTTTAATCTTAGGATACACAGTTATCAGCATTTAAATGATTGTGCTAGTTACTTAGTACTGCATTGTGCCTGGTGAATAAACTATAAATATTAAAATATATAAGCATTTTCAGTCTCGGTAAATTGTATCAGTTTGATGCCAAACTTTTTGATTAAGGCTAGGTTTCCACTATTGTGACCTGAAAGTCCCATGATTTTGATGCGGTTTGAAACAATGCCTGTGTAGTCTTGAGGTCTATGGAACTCAATTTGCATCAAATTGGGACCAAAGTAGTGCAGGGACTACTTTGAAGTCACACAGATATGAATGGTACTCATTGGAAATCATGGGGTACGACGTATCATGCAAACCCAAGGCACATAAGAAGTCGCACCAGTGGAAACCGAACCCAAGACCAAAGTATTTTTCAGACATTAGACATGAATGCAAAAGTGCATCAGATAAAAATAACGGATTTAGAAAAATAGGAATCTATCATTAATCACGGATCACAGAAGAACCCAAGTGCATTATACACTTGCATGCCCATGCTATAAAAATGTTCGGCCCCGTTTTGATGTGCCCATGTCCTGAATATGCTAAATTCTTTTCCCTGGCAAACCTGGCCCAATAATTGTTGGTATATCTTTGGAGATATGAAGGAGAGCAGTTAAGTACATTTGGGCATCCCCAGCATCTCTGTTAAAATGTTTTTTTTTTCTGGTCTTGCAGACCATGTACTTGCTAGATGTACACCACCATCTAGAGACATAGGGGAGAACAGGTACCCCCTAGCCTCAAAAAGGTGCCAAGAGATCAGGATTATGTATATTTTTGTATAATTCAAACCGGACAGCCACAAAATTTACAGATGGAGGGGACTGAAACAGGAATGTAGCGGTTATAGACATATGGATTTGCAAAATGTAGGTGTTTTTACAAAAAGAGTTGTTGCTTCTCAGGAACTGCAGTGGGAATTTATTAAGGGGACATTTTAAATAAAAAATAGATGGGCATAGCACAGGTTTGCTTTAAGGCAAATTTAATAAACGTCCCATTTTATGTGCATCTGGCATAACGCAAAGTAACACATATCTCACTCTCCTTTCGATGTGACATTTGCTTCTGTTCCCTAAGAAAGGAAGTTGACAACAAGATTGGTATTTCAATAAGATCTGCCAACAGCTATCACATTAGCAGCAGCTTCATATCTTCAATAGAAGATCCTTGCTGTCAAGGTCACAGGTTCTGTTTTGTGTGCTGTGAAACACAGGTGGTGCACTTTTTTCTTGTGTTTATAAAAAGTAAGTGGATATGTTCATGCATTTAAATTTATATGACATAAATGTTATGGTTTTTACTTTATTGTGTGCAAGCTATAGGCATCTTCAGGAGTCAATGCTTTTGTGTCATGCAAGCTATAGACATCTTTAGAAGTCAATGCTCTTGTGTCAGCAGGTAGTTTAGAAATCACTTGTCTATATAAACACATAAAAAAATGTCAGAACATGTACGTATTTTCTTTTTATATTAAATTTATATGACACATGCATCAGCTCTGCTCAGCTCTATTCACATTGGTGCCATATTTAAATGTGCCTCACTTTCGTAGTTTGTAGACTTTAGGATAACTATTCCAAACCACTGGCCAGCATTCCTGCTGCCTCAATCTAAAGGGTGCTGTCAGTAAGTTTAACCTGTTATCTTGCATTCCAGAAAAACCTTCCGATTGGGGACATTTCCCAGAATTCTTGGTGCATTACATGTGAACGTGTTACTGAAAGCCATTGCGGGGTGTAAGAGGAGGAGGCATTACAGAGCTGAAGATTTGTACCACCTAACACCAGACCTTACGAGTCATGCTATAGTCTCAAAGAGCACTGTGGATGCACACAGCGACTCCAACCCATTGGGGAAGGGGGAGGGGTGCAGAAGCATTGTCACTTCAAAGAGGGACATAACAAAACAATGTAATTTAATGTTTTTTTTTTCCAAGTACTGACACTTTGCTTATATTAACAGACGAACAGAGAATGATATGAGAATTGGACTTATATTGGTGTGTCCAATAGATATTTTCATGCTTTACCAACTTTAATTCAATTACTACTTTAAGATGGCTTTATAAGCAGTCCTCCATTTATATCTTGACCCGAGCACACAAATTTCAAAGCTGGTGAAGGCCCTGAGATGTCCATATACCAATGGATGCAACATGATGACCCATTTATGGCTAAATCTAAAAAGCCCCAGAGTAGATACTGAGTTCCAAGGTCTAACCTGACTCTAGGAAGCTGAAAAAAGCAATGGACAGCATATGGACAGCTATGGTTATATATTAAAAGTTTCCTTTTTACCCACCCAGTATTGAGTAACAGACTACCTTCCCTTTTTAGATTACCTACAGTTCAATAATAGCCTATTTTGTTATGATAAGCAGGCTAGGCATGTGCATCATACGCCATGGTAAGTTGTTGGCCAGAAAAGACAAATATTTTGTCTTTTCTTACTCCAGCATACTCCATATTTTAATGGTTAAAGTCATGCATAAAAGAAATAACTTGACTACTTAAATAGACTTCGACTACTGCAACTCCCTTCTCATTGGCTTACCTCTACATAGTCTATCTCCCCTTCAATCCATCATGAATGCTGCTGCCAGACTCATCCACCTTACCAATCGCTGTGTGTCTGCTACTCCTCTCTGTCAATCCCTCCACTGGCTTCCGCTCAGCCAAAGAATTAAATTCAAAATACTAACAACTACGTACAATCCACAATTTCGCCCCCAGCTACATCACTAGCCTAGTCTCTAAAAACCAACCTACTCATTCTCTTCGCTCCTCTCAAGACCTCCTGCTCTGTAGCTCCCTCGTCACCTCCTCCCATGCTCTCCTCCCGGACTATTCCAAAGCCTCTCCAATCCTATGGAATGCCTTACCCCAATCGGTCCACTTATCTCCTACTTTATTAGCTTTTAGACGATCCCTAAAAACCCTTCTCTTCAGAGAAGCCTACCCTGCCCACGCCTAACAACTGTATTTTCATTTTCTCCATCAGCTCATCCCCCACAGTTATTACCTTTTGTTTCCACTTGACCCTCCCTTCTAGATTGTAAGCTCTAATGAGCAGGGCCCTCTGATCTCTCCTGTATTGATTTGTATTGTAAGTGTACTGTCTGCCCTCATGTTGTTAAGCGCTGCGCAAACTGTTGGCACTATATAAATCCTGTATAATAATAACTCTGCTAAGAAACAGCTGGAAAATTACACAATCGTCGGATGATAAACAACTGTCAGTTCTAAGAATAGACCAGCTCCTAAAATATTACACACAACATGTTGTCCTTACCTGTTCATATCATCTAAATTGTCAGCAGCAAAGTAGAAGCTTTTGATCTTCGGGTGGCAAGCTTTAAATGCACTACAATGAGAAAGAATAATAAAATAACACTCACAAAGAAGCATTGCATTTTACAGTATGCCTAGGAGAGTGTGAATACAACACTTTATAATAACTACCAGATGATATGAGAATTCCAAACTTCTGTTTGTAAAGAGACAAGGGACATAATTTCATATAATCTTTAAAAACATATGTAGTGCATTTCTTCAGTACATGCACATTTCCTTGAGGGTTAATTCCCTACCCTACAGAAAATACCTGTGGATTAACCAAAATCCAGTATGCTTCTAACTTCCAGTTTAAGCTGATAACCCAATGCTTTTACTGCACTGAAATACCAAGCAGTGTTGTCAGCCCTGCCTTCTGGACTACGGAACTTCACTTAGCCCTCTCTATCCCTTTAAATAGCATACATTGGTTTCTTTCCTAGCAAAATAATGCTGCTGCCTTAACTCTGAATAGCCTGCTTATCATGTTACACATGCAGTGCCTGTTTGCCCTTAATAACTGTGTCCCTACCTCACTCTGTAGCTAGGGTATGCTCTATTTAGTTAGTCCCACTCTTCCTCATGCTTTAGCCTTCATTTATGACATGTACTGGATTCTGCTGGAGCTAGACAATGTGGGATTCTTTGGCCCATCTGATGTTCATCTGTTGTGATCTGCACAAGTATTTGGATTAAAGCTTTCCATGATCTGCAAGATGTCATTTGGATTGAGTAACTGTAAGTTAAAGCTATCTCACCACAACTAGATCAGTTATGGAAATCACACTTTAGGGGCTTAAATGGGAAGCAGAACACTGCCCACAAACTGCATGTAGTGAAATGGCTCTTAGAAAAATGAAGTACTGATGGCAATAAAAACTAAGCTCCCAGCAGCTGTCCCTGCATGCATTACCCACATGTACCCCCAAACAGCCCTTTTTCCCTCTAATGAATGTCCTAGCACAAACTTTTCTTTGTTTATCTAGTACAAAAAGCTTTTATTACTCCCACTGACATCACCACGATTGTAAAATTCTTGCAGGAGCAGCTACCGGGAGGTTCATTTTGACTGCCATATAAACACAACACCAGGACTACAACATGCTTACACACATGCCCTTGAGATTCAAACCAGCCTTGTTTTGCTGAGAAATAAATGAATCTATGCATGTAGAGATGAACAGAGAAGTGCAGAGGATGGGCAGATTTTTAAAACAGGAGATAATTTCTACCAGAACTGCTTGAGTGTTTAGTGTGTCAAAGGCAGATTTGTTAACAAGCGTCAACTTAAGGTTTTACAGTTTTTTTTTGGTAAGATCACCAGACATTTTTCTGTAATTGCAGCTTTTTTTAAAGGGATAAATAATGGGGAACTGCGCATGTATTGCAGACACCTACTGCATGTAATTTATTTTAGATTTTTTAACCAGATATATGTACTTTAAGACATAAGAAATAAATGAATCACTTATGCCTCGTACACACGTACGGACTTTTGCCGGCGGACCTAAGTCCAGCGGACAATCCGCTGGACTTTCCGGCTAGGTCCGCTGGACTTTCCGAGGGTGTGGACTTTCCCACACACGCACGGACTTCTCCAGCGGATAATCCGCCGGCCAAAAGTCCGCGGGACTTTTGAAAATGAACGGACTTGCCCACACACGGAGCAGTCCGTTCATTTCGAACGTAACTTCAGGTTACGTAGCTAGCGTAGGCAGTAAATGCCGCCGCGCTAGCTCCGCAAGCTGGCATGGATTTAAAGGGAATCCCCACGCCGAAAAAAAACGGCGTGGGGGTTCCCCCCAAATCCATGTCAGACCCTCATCCGAGCACGCAGCCTGGCAGGCCAGGAAAGGGGTGGGGACGAACGAGCGCCCCCCCCCCCTCCTGAGCCGTACCAGGCCGCGTGCCCTCAACATGGGGGGTGCCCTGGGGAAAGGGGGGCCGTGCGGCCCCCCCCACCCCAAAGCACCTTGTCCCCATGTTGATGAGGACAAGGGCCTCTTCCCGACAACCCTGGCCGTTGGTTGTCGGGGTCTGCGGGCGGGGGCTTATCGGAATCTGGGAACCCCCTTTAATAAGGGGGCCCCCAGATACCGGCCCCCCACCCTATGTGAACGAGTATGGGGTACGATGTACCCCTACCCATTCACCTAAGGTGTAAAATGTAAAGTAAAAAAAAACACCCACACTTTTGAAAAAATAGTTTATTGCACTGCTCCGGGGGTCTTCTTCCGTCTTGGGGGTCTTCTCGCCGGACTCCCCCGCCATTTACCAAGCTCTTTTACCGAGCGAGGGGAGTCCGGCTACCTTCTTCGTCGTCGCCGCCGTCTGGGGGTCTCGATCCGCCTTCGGGGGTCTTCTTCCGTCTTGGGGGTCTTCTCGCCGGACTCCTCCCCTCTCTTCTGCTCTTTTACCTAGCTCTTTCACGAGGGGAGGTGTCCGGCTACCTTCTTCGTCGTCGCCGCCGTCGTCTGGGGGTCTCGATCCGCCTTCGGGGGTCTTCCGGGGGTCTCTTCTGTTCTTGCGGCGGTCGTCGTCTTCCGCGCCGCCGGCGCCTTCTTCTTCTTCTTGTCCTCCTTCTTGTCCTTCTTGTTCTTCTTCTTCTTCCGATGTTGACCCGACGCTCTCTCTGCCCGGAATGCCTGTGCCGCTCTGAGCTCGGACTTATATAGGGACATGGGCGACAGGGTCACATGTTCATGTCACATGGTGACCCCGCCCCCTTGCGATGTCACAGTCCCAGCATCCTCCGGGACTGTGACAACACAAGGGGGCGGGGTCACCATGTGACATGTGCATGTGACCCTGTCGCCCATGTCCCTATATAAGTCCGAGCTCAGAGCGGCACAGGCATTCCGGGCAGAGAGAGCGTCGGGTCAACATCGGAAGAAGAAGAAGAACAAGAAGGACAAGAAGGAGGACAAGAAGAAGAAGAAGGCGCCGGCGGCGCGGAAGACGACGACCGCCGCAAGAACAGAAGAGACCCCCGGAAGACCCCCGAAGGCGGATCGAGACCCCCAGACGACGGCGGCGACGACGAAGAAGGTAGCCGGACACCTCCCCTCGTGAAAGAGCTAGGTAAAAGAGCAGAAGAGAGGGGAGGAGTCCGGCGAGAAGACCCCCAAGACGGAAGAAGACCCCCGAAGGCGGATCGAGACCCCCAGACGGCGGCAACGACGAAGAAGGTAGCCGGACTCCCCTCGCTCGGTAAAAGAGCTTGGTAAATGGCGGGGGAGTCCGGCGAGAAGACCCCCAAGACGGAAGAAGACCCCCGGAGCAGTGCAATAAACTATTTTTTCAAAAGTGTGGGTGTTTTTTTTTACTTTACATTTTACACCTTAGGTGAATGGGTAGGGGTACATCGTACCCCATACTCGTTCACATAGGGTGGGGGGCCGGTATCTGGGGGCCCCCTTATTAAAGGGGGTTCCCAGATTCCGATAAGCCCCCGCCCGCAGACCCCGACAACCAACGGCCAGGGTTGTCGGGAAGAGGCCCTTGTCCTCATCAACATGGGGACAAGGTGCTTTGGGGTGGGGGGGGCCGCACGGCCCCCCTTTCCCCAGGGCACCCCCCATGTTGAGGGCACGCGGCCTGGTACGGCTCAGGAGGGGGGGGGGGCGCTCGTTCGTCCCCACCCCTTTCCTGGCCTGCCAGGCTGCGTGCTCGGATGAGGGTCTGACATGGATTTGGGGGGAACCCCCACGCCGTTTTTTTCGGCGTGGGGATTCCCTTTAAATCCATGCCAGGTCACGGAGCCAGCGCGGCGGCAGTAACTGCCTACGCTAGCTACGTAACCTGAAGTCACGTGCTAAATGAACGGACTTGCCGATGAGCGGCAAGTCCGTTCATTTCAAAAGTCCCGCGGACTTGCCCACTAACGGCGGGATTGTCCGCTGGACTTCCAAGTCCAGCGGATAATTTGAAAACAAAACCTGAAACTTTAGTCCGCCGTACTTTGGCGCCAAAAAGTCCGCCGGCGCCCACACACGAGGGGATTATCCGCTGGACTTCAGTCCAGAGGATAATCCCGCGGGATTGTCCCTTCGTGTGTACGCGGCCTAAGATTGACGCTTCCTTTTATCCTTAAATTGTACTGAGCTCTAAGCCAATTTCCATCTTCCCACTCCCAGATTTGCAACAATTACATTACTGCAGCTCTAGATTCTCTTTAGTTGCCAAGTAAAGCAAACCAGTCAGGTTCAGATTGCACAATGAACCAGCCTGTTGACAGCACATGTCTCCCTGCCACAATTATGCTTCACATGCAGGAGCAAAAGCCAAAAGCTGTACATTGGTATGCTTTCACAAGTTTACATATTAGACTATTATTATAAAAATTGCAGATGGAGCTCAAGCTGCACATGGTCAAGGGAGCATCATTACACTGGTGGAACTTAACCTAAACCCACACCCTATCTTATGCCTAGATCACTCCCAACCTCTACCACTAGTCATATTTACATTTAGCCAGTGTGCAACAACTCAGGTCATAAATCTAGCTGAACTGTGCACACAGTTTTAAAACTTTTGAACTAAAAGGGTGATTTCATACGTGCCTGGTGGAGTCCTTTAATAGCTGTTGGCCAACATGAATCTTTTACTGTGAGAAAGCAGCTTGTCAAAAGCCTATTCTCTCCGAGTTTAAAATCACAAGTAACTGCTCTCTTAGAACTTTTATCAAACATGATGATGACATTTACTATCCTTATACTGGGACCTTAGGTGCTAAATGTCAACAGTATGAACAAATGAATGCTGCTTACAGCACTTCACTCAACACGGTCTGGCAAAACCCAAAGCTTGGATGGCACTGCAGGAAAATATCAACTTAACAAAGCAGCAGCTATCCATTTTCTGGAAATGTAGCACAATATATGTCCATGTCAGGCAGCAACACTGTTTCTATTTTTCACTATCACCTAAAGAAGAGCAATTTACTGCAACATGTCTAAAATAAAACTATTGAACAAAATCCAGACTACAAAGAGCGTTAAATGAAACATTAACATTAATAAAAGCTCATCACAATGGTCCGATTCGTTTTTCTTAAATAATCACTTTAGAATAAGAATACTGTCTAACTATATATAAATAGCGATTAGTATTATAGGATGCAAATGTCTTTTATAAAAAAAAAAATATACAGAAAAATACAATTCTTTCCAATGGTACATGATCAGATGAGTTGCATATTAGTTGCTCTTTAAACCTAAACAAATTAGACATTGCCCCCTATTCAGCAAAACCGTTCATTCTTAAATATTTACTCTTAAGTAGTCTCACAAATTTTTAAGTCCGACCAGTCCAAAATAATTTCTGATTGACTGCTATGGGCTTCGGTACCTAAAGGGTATGTCAGGACAAATTTTTTTTTTAAATCATAACTGGTACATCTATGCAATATATGCACATTTACCATTTTTATATCTTTAAAGACCCTGCAAGTACAGAACATACTCGTTAAACTGCCAGAGACGCTCTGAATTTTTGGAGGTATTGTTTTGCATTTACTGAACAGATATAACAAAACACGTTCAATGGTATAGCAGAGCAAAGATAATTAAATAAGAGAAGTGCAATGTTAGGGTTTACATATACTTTAAAGCCAAATTCCAGTCTATTTAACCCCCACCCTAGGCTCCACCTCCCAACATTTTTAAGTCTCTGAATACATACCTTTTTTTCTACAGGTCATCTGTCTACTCATGCAATGTAAATGGTCTTCTTCCACTTTAGGCAGTGGGTGGTCCTGAATGCTGCAGTGGAATTGCTCAGCAGTGACATGAGCTTAGTTCCCTGCAACCTTCTGCTAGGATCTCATAGCAGCTTTATGAAACACCCCAAGGCATGTCCTTGATGCCCTGGGCTCACAATAAGTAGGTTGAATGACACCAAGCAGTGAGTCTGTGGGTCTGTGGGGGACAGTATTGCAGTGAAAGTGTGTTTGCTTTCAAAAGATGGTCAATGCATTTTGAAATTGGGCTTTAAGAATTGACACTTAAATCAGAAATGCAGGCATATAAAATACCACAGTATTAATTTAAGCAATACCTAATAAGCATTTTAAAAAGTATGTCAACCTTCTGTAGTCCCCTGTAGTTTAGGCATCAGACTACATTGCATAGTGCACAGCAACCTGCCAAATAGGAGGGGAGTGCAAAGGCATTGACCCCTTCAGTGTGTTGCAGGTTCTTCACTATCTAATCCAGGACTGGGGTGGACCTTGACCAAAATAATGTCCTTAAGGCTCGGTTTCCACTAGTGCAACTTATCATGCGACATGGGACTGCAAAGTTTCTGTGCGACTTCAAGTCACAGCAACTTCAAAGTAGTCCCTGCACTACCTTGGTCCCACTTTGATGTGACTTGAGGTTCATATACCTCAAGAATACACAGGCATGGTTTCCAGTCGCATCAAAATCATGGCAAAAATTGTGGCAAAATTGCGGCAAAAAAAATTGCACGACTTTCAGGTCACAATAGTGGAAACCTGGCCTTAGTAGAGAAAATGGAGAGCCTTGTAGTGCTTTCTGACAAGAATATCTGGATTTGAAAATTAAACCTTTTGGGCAGGTAATACAGTGATCTTTTACAGCAAATTACAGTTTGCCTACAATTATTTATGAATAAGAACTCATTGTTCTTTAAAGTTGTGTTGTAAAATTATTAGTAGACCAGCTTTAGAGAGTCTGAACAGCTCTGCTATTACAAATTACAGGACAGTTTTCATTTAGTCTTAAGGATCCTTTTTCCTGCTCATCCTTGCTCACCAATGGACACATTCACCATTACATGAAATACCTATATGTCTAAACGTACACAATTTTCTTATTTAACCAAGTAACAGTCACATTTTATAAACTATGTTTACTTACAATTTCTTACGGCACTCACTGGCTCGATCTATTTTAAATTCAGGTAGACTAATAAATCCTTCAGCTTTTTCCTCCTAAAATGTAAAAATATATATTATTTAGCATTGTTGGCAAATGCCAAAATAGCAAATATAGCTGATTTTCTAGATCTATAGAAAAAAAATATTACCTCATCTGGTTAAAATGTTATAGATCTCATTAAAACCTCTGGTCCTCAGATCTTGAAGACCAAACAAGTGCCCATGTTGGATTTTCTAGCTAACCGATTAATGGTCTTCAAACATAGGCAAGTGTGAAGCTGGGAGTGTCTGATGAGTGCATAGAACTGCACACTTTTGCAATCTAAATTTGCATGTCCATGTTCTAAACATGGTAAATTAAATACCATCACAATGATAAAAACTGTGGATTGAGATTGGACTTCCACCAATGTCCAGCTTTATACTGTACCACACTATCAAACTACTACCTTGTCAAATTGCTCTTCACAATGTTCTGGTTAAAAGCCTAATTCATTGCATTGCAACTCCTCATTCCCATGAAGTTTTATTTTAAAGTTCAACACATTTTTTAGTTTCAGATTGGAGGAGGGGTAAAATCTCAAATCAGGTTTTTATATTTGTCTGACAGTAATTACAACAGGATAAGGTTTTGAACCCTCTTAAAGTGGTTGTAAACCCTTATAGACCACTTTGATCTACAGGTAAGCCTAGATTAAGGCTTACCTGTAGGTCCAAGAAATATCTCCTAAACCTACACGGTTTAGGAGATATTTGCAAAAAGACAGGCACTGCTGTCTACGAGTCATGCGCCGCAGACAGCGGCGTGAAGGCGCACTGAGCACACGGCTGCTAAGGGCGATGTGTTGCTAGTGGTGGCTCCCGTGCGTATGCACGGGAGTGACGTCATTGCTGCTCTGACCAGTAACAGCGCTGGAGCCGCAATACACAGAAATAAGATGGAGACTCCGTAGAAGAGGGGGCAGCAGTTACATCGCTGGCTCCTGTGTCAGGTAAGTGACACATAATGGGCTACTATGCGATGCATAGTAGCCCGTTAGGATTTACCTTTGCAGGGAAACAAAGAGGAAGTAAACCCATCAGGGTTTACTTCCTCTTTAACCTCTATAATGGACAAGCGTTTACTGTTGCTATTGTATCCATTGGTGAGATTTCCCTTCATTTCCTGTCCAAGTAACACCTGACAGTAGGACAGGAAAAAATATAAAATGGGAGCAACAGTGGCAAAATAGTGAGTAGTAAAACCTGACAAAGGCTTTAAAATTCCCCAACTATTCAAAACTAAAAAGAAGTTCTGGTCAACGTCTGCTAAAGTCAACTTCAAATACAAGTGTATCTTTATTGATTTATTCCAATTAAGGGCCTTTGAAGAAAAACTATAATATATACAGTGGTAAAGTGGCTTTATAGAAATTTAGTAGATTCTTGCTTTCCTTTTCCCATAGTACACTAGGAAAATGAAAAGGAGTCTGATTAATTGCGCTGGACTATTAGAAATAGTTTTTTCTTTATGCGCATAAATGAAACCCTTTTGACGCTACAGCGCTCCATACTCCTTATATGAAGCTTATTTATTTTTTCAACTGTAATGGTAGTAAAATAAGTAATTTTTAATCCTTTTAGGTTAACATGTGGAAAGAAATTGACCAGTTAGTGATGAAGAGGGCTTCTTATAGTTCCTCCTGAATTATTGGTTAGGTGGGCAGGAAAGCTTCAAGGACCACAGCGTTTAAAAGGAAACAATTGCTTTTCAGAGGAAAATTATCCTATAAAAAATTATAACAAGACAGGAAAGGTGCTAAGCAAAGACAAATCAAGGAATTATGTTATTTGAGCAACACAAAGATATTTGCATAGAGTAGACATGAGATATTCAGGTGGTCTTTTAGGAATGATGATAGGAAAGTAAAGTTACTTGTTTATTTGCATTTTACAGTAACCATATTTTTTTTTTGTCTGTCTACCATTAGTATTTTATTGTATTTGATTATTATGTTATTCAATGCTGTACATCTCTATTATGCACACAACTACCTTAGAACCTGTAGAACATTTTATTGTTGGACAACATTCTTATCATTTTTATGTCCATATTATTAATACTACTTGCACTGGATTCATCTTGTTTAATTGCTGTGGACAACACAGAGGGATGTATTTATAAAGCATTTGCATAGCAATTTGTCCAGTGAAAGTGCATGTACTTTTATTCTATGCAAATGGGGGGTAAAACTAATATTGGGTTATTTCCTGTGCTGGTCATTGATTTAGAGTAGAACTATAAGCATTTTTTTTTTTTTTTTTTTTTTTTGGATATAGTAATCGAACACCTGTAAGATATATTTTTGACATCTTTGTCCCATTAGTGAGATTTCCCTTCACTTCCTGTCCCATAGCCAAACCGGAAGTGAGAGTAAATCCCTGCAAATTAAGGGAATCTCTTGGGGACCCCAAGGTCACTAGAACTAGTGTCCCCTTTGGAATATTTCCCCTCTATTAATTTTCTGGGGACAACTCAAATTGTTGCATTTTCTTTTCATTTCCATTTTAATAATAATTATAAACAGGACAAATAGAGAGGGTGACTATCCCTAACGGGGCACAGACAGAAATAAAAACTGACAGGTGTTCTAATCCATCTCCCCTCTATCCAAAATGGAAAAAAAAGTTTTGCCTTTAGTTATATTTTGAGAAGGAAAATACCACATTTGGCCACTAGATGGTAATAAGTATCATAAGTATTTTCATACGATAGTTATTTCTACGTAGTGGATGAATGTGGTACTTTGGGGTTTATTTACTAAAGGCAAATCCACTTTGCACTACAAGTGCACTTGAAAGGGCAGTCAGTGTAGATCTGAGGGGAAGATCTGAAATGAGGGGAAGCTCTGCTGATTTTATCATCCAATCATGTACAAGCAAAAATACAGATTTTTATTTTCCTTGCATGTCCCCCTCAGATCTACAGCGAATGTACTTCCAAGTGTACTTGTAGCGCAAAATGGATTTGCCTTTAGTAAATAAATCCCCCTGTGCTCTGTATGTAAAAAAAAAAAAAAAAAAATGTATATTTTTAAAAACACCCCTGAGACTTAATTTTTCTATATTTTCAAATTCTGCACGTTTAGGCATAATTATTACATGCCAAAAAAGTACTGTATTAATATACTCATTTCATATTGGTGTTGTCTTTGAATTTTAGCCTATGTTTTCTATACTACAAATTTGAATTCTACACATTAATTAGCATCCTTTGCCATCAACACTAGCACAGTGTTGTTAAAAGGAAAAATAATTCACAATTTTGCTTTTCAGAGAAGTTTTAAGTTACAATGAATTCACTGCTTCTGTGTGAAACCCTGCTTTTCTACGTGTGTGTTTATTATAATGCTCAGCCAGTCATTCTACTTTAGCTGTCATTGCACACATTCGTACAGTGCAGCCAACCTGTCAAAACTGGGTAACATTATTTAAAACGGTACTGTAGTGCCGCAGTGCCATATAGATTGCAATCAATACCAGATAATAGTAAGAATCTACAGGGAGAAGGAAGGGAACACATGAATCACAAGAAATGCGTAGGCAGAGATGAGAGCAAGTAAAGCAGATTAAGGAGGAAGGATTTGGCTAGCAGCAAAGGAAGCTGGTGCTTTACACAACGTTAGGTTTAGACTATTTTACTTGCATATGTACACAAATTCAAGGATAACAGACTACCAATAAAAAGGATTTCTATGTCAGCACATATCACACAGAAAGCCAAAGACACACACACACACACACATACTGTATTTATTGGCGTATAACACTCACTTTTTCACCTTGAAAATTGGGTGCAAATAGTGTGTGCGTGTTATACGCCGATGCTGCAATTTAGGCTGCCTAGGAGGGAACGGGGAGGGGGCAGAACGAGCGCCGTCAGATTACATACAGCGAGAATCTCCTGTTTACTTAGCGGCCTCTGTAATAGGAAGTCCCATCTCCTGGGCCAGGATTGGACCACTGTTATGTCTATCGCAGAAGCCGGTCCAGGAGGCGGGACTTTGTATTAAAGAGGCCGACGAGTAAACAGGATATTCTCGCTGTATGTAATCTGATGGCGCTTGTCCTGCCCCCCTCCCTGTCCCCTTCGAGGCAGCAGTAATCTGAGGTGAGGCTGCAGATGGGCATTGATCAGGCTGCATTGATGGGCAATTGTGAGGCTGTAGATGGGCATTGATCAAGCTGCATTGATGGCAGTGGTGAGGCTGCATTGATGGGCACTGACCCTTATTTGTAAGTTCTTTATTTAAAATTAGATTTTTTTACCTGAAATTTCCCTCCTAAATTGAAGGTGCGTGTTATACGCCTGTGCGTGTTATATGCCGATAAATACGGTATATATATATATATATATATATATATATATATATATATATATATATATATATATATATATATATATATATATAAATAAATGTAGGTTTAGTGAAGCAACCACATTTTTTATATATTATAAAAAATAGAGTGAAACACACACAGTACCCATCCTTTTTTTTTCTGTACAGTTAGTCCCCTATGTACAAACCTTGCGAGCTTTCGAAGATACGAACCTAGGTTTGCATGTCCAGTCGTGCGAGTTAGTCCACACCTCTATTGGTTGTGGTTTTGTGTACTTTGCTGTATACAGTACTGTATCTATACTTCATTTATTTTTTTCCATTATTTGCGTGAAATGTGTTATAAACCTATTAGGGCTAGTTTACACTTGCTTCAAAACATGGCTCCGGACATGAAACAAGAGTATGTTTGTAAGTCCGATTGTTTGTAAGTCCAACAAAATTAGCTTAGGTATCCAACTTACACAATTGGCCCAACAAATTACTGTAAGGGCTCATTTACACTTGCATCAGCTTCAACGTGCATTAACGGCTAGTTTACACTTGCTTCGGACAGGCTTTGTTAAAGTTTTCTGAACTCTAGTCAAAGGCCCTGTCACTAAATAAAATGGTTAGCATACAGCCCTGTTTACACCTTGCTTTTACTTGGTGCTTCGATGAGGCTTTGGTGAAGCTTTGATGGAGCTTCAGTGAGGCTTCGGTAGGGCTTCAGTGGGACTTCAAGCGAGCTTTGCCATAGACTTTTATGGAGGCTTTGAAGCACCACTGAAGCTACATGTGGTATAATTTTTGAAGCGAAGCCGAAGCAAAGCACACCAAAAGCAAGATATAAACAGGACTGTAAGCTAACCATTTTATTTAGCGACAGGGGCTTTGACTAGCGTTCAGAGAGCTTTAACAAAGCCTGTCCGAAGCAAGTGTAAACTAGCCGTTAATGCACGTTGAAGCTGATGCAAGTGTAAATGAGCCCTTACAGTAATTTGTTGGGCCAATTGTGTAAGTTGGATACCTAAGCTAATTTTGTTGGACTTACAAACAATCGGACTTACAAACATACTCTTGGAATGGAACTGGTTCATATGTAGGTGACTGTATTGCAATTTTGTGGTTGATGTTTGATGGGGAGAGGTTAGCACTGTCACAACATTGGTTGGGTTGCCACCAAAATCAGGGAAAAATGTTATGACAACACCACTGCTGGCCTGTAGGCCCTCTGGGTCATCTTTGGCTAGATTGAAGTCCCATTCATACTATATGTTCCAATAACACATCGTGGTACTGAGTTGAGACAACATATTCATTTTGAGTAGGTTGGCTATAGACTCCCAATGCATGGAAAAAAGAGAGATCCACTATTTTCTAACACAATACACCACAGCTAGCAGCTTGGTTATGTAACGCTAAACCTTTTTGGATAGCGTAGGGAACAGTTAAGGTTCCCTTTTCTTCCCACCTGTGGGCCGAGGTCAGCCATGGTGGGTGTCACTGGGTAGCATTATCTGAACCCTATTGGCATTAGTGAGGTGCAGTGAATCTATTAGCATCCTGATGTCTCATTAAAGAGAACCTGTCACTGTAAATATGCTCTCATAATGGGGGCTAACAATAAATGTACCGTAGTGGGTGACAATCCTCCCCCCACTCGCTGTCTCCCGCTCGTTCCAGCACTTATCGCATCTAGGTGGCGGGCAGCAGATAGCGGCTCCTGTGTCCTCTTTTTCCATCAAGGCGACTTCTGCCCTGCCTCTTCTTCTCTCCTTCTAGGCATCCAATAGGATCGCCCGTCCTTTCAGCCAATTGGGTGATGGGTTTTAAGACCTGCTTCCTGATTGGCCAGGAGGGAGGATCAGTGTTACAATAGTGAATATTCATTCGCTATTGTAACACACCTGGGTGGGTTCGGTTTGCATTCTCTGCCCGCCAAGCCCACCCTATTTTAAAGCCTATTAGAGCCTCTGGCTCTAATCAGGTGCTTCAACCCCCCCCCCCCATTGGAATCTATGCATCTGGCATCCTGCAAGGGGCCTGATGCATGGACAGGCCGCCCCTGGTGAAAATATATAATAATGATATATAAGTGATAAAAAAGTAAAAAGAAAACTTAAAGTAGCAAAAAAAAAAAGCTGCCTACAAGAACAATCATACGTAAACACATGCGGCTACATGTCAAAATGATTGTGCTACACGTTACACACGAGTGAAAACTATAATTCTAGGACCATAATTGACTGTTATTTTTTAACTGATTATCTCTAAAGAGTTTAAGGTGTTGCCTATGGACAATATTGAGTACCAAAGTTTTTTTAAATAACATGTTATACGCAGAGAAGCCCCGATCCTTTTCTTTTTGGGTCCCCCGCTGGTGGTTTTGTCTCTTTCCCCTCTGCCGAGTGCAATTGCTATGTGGCCCTCGAGCAGGTTTGCTCCCGAGCTGTGCTCCTGTGAATGGACATTGTCCATCCACGCACAGAGAGAAGCTCAACCCGGCCCCCCTCTCTTTTCTCATTGGCTCACTGGCTCTGATTAACATCAGCAGGAGCAAATGGCTCCCGCTGCTGTGTGAGCCAATGAGGAGCAAGAGAGAGACACACGGGGAGAGCTGCTGCCCTTATGCACATCGCTGGTTGGGGCTCAGGTAAGTATAAAAAGCTGCACACAGTTTTTTTTTACCTTAATGCATAAAATAAATTAAGGTAAAAAACCTTCTGCCTTTAGAAGCACTTTAAATAGAGGAGGGGGCGGAAAGGATGGATAGAGTCAGGAAGCTGAGAAAGATTATGGCAAGGTGGGTAGGGTAGAGTGGGGGATCAGAGACAACATATTTTAGCTAATGCAGGGGCCAGCAGCAAAAGGGGCACATCGCATTGATTGTAATTAATGTCCCTTGTGCTGATTTTTGTTTTTAACTTTAACTAAGCTGTATATATACAAGCCCATATGTACAAGTCCTTAGAAGAGCAATGGCCTCTCTTCAGATGACATCTCCTAAGCAGTGTTAATTTAGTCAACTAAAACATTTTAGTCGACTAAATGAATACTATTTTAGTCAACTAAAATACGACTAAAACTAAAATACGACTAAAACTAAAATGGTATTTTAGTCAAAAGACTAAAATGGGACTAAAACTAAAATGCCATTTTAGCCAAAAGACTAAAACTAAATTAAAATTTGACTTCAAAATTAACACTGGTCTGTAGTGCAGGGTCATACCTCAATACCATAAATAATAGCATATTAGATTTCTCACTGGAGATTTAGTCGACAAAATATGACTAGAACTAAAACAATTGCAGAGGACTAAAATGGGACTAAAACTAAAATGCCATTTTAGTTCTAAGACTAAAGCCTCTTACACACGATCGGACTGTTGGTCAACAAAACCGTGGAATTTTGTCCGAAGGGCATTGGCCCAAACTTGTCTTGCATACACATGGCCACACAATTGTTGGCCAACAATAACGAACGTAGTGATTTACTACGTGTTTTTTCAGCTCTTTAGCGCCACCCTTTGGGCTCCTTCTGCTAAGTTCGTGTTAGTGGAAGTTTGGTGAGTGTTGATTTGCGCTTTTCATTTCGTGCTTTTCAGTTTGTTTCTGAACAGCCGTTCGTCAACCAGACATTTTGCGGAATCAGAGGAGATAACGTGTTTTTATTATTGGCCTTGGAGTTATTGCTTGAATAATGATTTGATTTGGTATATTTTCTAGATTTTTGGATGCATAGAATGCACTTTTTTGGTTAAGTTCTATTGGCAGATAGCATGTCTAATTTTATTTGTTTTCTTTAAGACTAAAGACTAAAACTAAATTGAAATTTGCTGCCAAAATGAACACTGCTCCTAAGCCAGCATCAAACATCCTGATTGCTCTACATTTGGCAGGATCAGACGGTAGAAATGATGGTGCCAGTACCTGTGAATTAAAAAGATATTACAGAAACATTCAGATTTTAAAAACGGTTTACCTCCTCGTTGGAATACCAATAAAGGGATGCGTCCTTTAAAATAAACCAGTATTTTTTCCACTTCTGTGAGAAATAGCTCTTTGCATCTTTCTTTTTCCATAGCCACCCCTCACAATCACCACGACCCAAGTCTTTACATGATATGCGTCTTTTGCTTTTCCCAGGAACAGGACCTTGAAGACAAGCACAACGCATATAGATGAGCCATAACTATTCAACATTACACAAATTAAAGTGACACTAAATTAAAGCTGCATCCTCCAAGAATAATCCATACACGTCCACTACTTAATGGCTCTGTAATCTATTTTTTTTTAAATTTTATTTTTTTGCCTCCTTGTGACATCCTCCATGAGCTCCTGAATCTTTAACCTCCCCCCACTTCCATTCATTTGGAACAAGCATTGCACGTTGGTTATGGTCATATACACTGCTCTATGCACACGCTCTATGCACACTATTAATCCCATAGTCCATCTCAGAAGTGAGTAGGAGAGGGTGGATACGTTCCTACATATACTGGGATCATAGAGAAACATGTGCAGTTCGTTTCGTTCCAAATTGAAATTCGGACACATTTTTTAGTTTTTTGGAAATTCGGATGTATCCGAATTTCCGAATTACAATAGTACCGAATTTAAATAAATCTGAAATAACAAAAAAAATGTGAATGAAATTCAAATAGTTTTCGAATTCAAAACGTTTTCAAATTTCCAAAGAGAATAAAATAGAATAGAAAAAAAATAAATATATAACAGAAAATAAAAGAATATAATATAATAGAGTAAACAGAACAAAATAGAATACAGAATAAAAGAACAGAATAGACTAGAATATAATAGAAAAAAAGAAAATAACCATCTTCTGAAATTCGAATTTCAAATAGAATGAATTTGAATACATAAGAAAAGAATAGAATAAAATAGAAAAAAAATGGAATAGACTATAATAATAGAAAAGAAAATAATAATAAAAAAAAAAAGAATAGTATAGAATAGAAAGCATATAACCATTTCCCAAAATTCAAATAGAAACAATTTGAATAGGATAGAAAATAACATAGTATAGAAAAAAAACAACAAATAGAATAAAAATATAACCATCTTCCAAAATTAGAATAGAATAAATTTGAATAAAGAATAGACAAATAGAAAAATAATACAATTAAAACAACAATAGAATATAATGGAATAAAAATAATATAACCATTTTCCAAAATTCAAATAGAATCAATTTGAGTACAATAGAAAATAATAGATTAGAATAGGAAGATGGGTATATTCATTCTATTCTATTGTTTTTTTCTATACTATTGTGTTATTTTCTATTCTATTCAGATTCAAATTGATTATATTTGAATCTTGGAAAATGGTTATATTATTTCTATTCTATTGTTTTTTTTAATTCTATTCTTTTTTTTTTTTCTATTCAAATTTCAGATGAATGTTATAATCTATTTAATTCTATTTTTTTTATTCTATTTTATGCCTTTCTATTCCATTCTATGCTTTTATTTTCTATCCCATTTTGTTCTGTTTTACTCTATTATATTCTATTCTTTTATTTTCTGTTATATTCTTTTCTATTCTATTTTTCTATTCTATTCCTTTATATTCTATTCTATTTTATTCTCTTTGGAAATTTGAAAACTAGTCGAATTAGAAAACTATTCTAAATTGATTTGAAAACTTTTCAAATCGATTTTAATATGAAAAACCGAAACAAAATCCGAAAACAAATTAAACAAAATTTAACTAAACAAATTTATGTAAATAATGAATCGAAACACATTTTTCGTTCTGTACATGTCTAGAAAAAACATAGACAGCCTCTAACAGGAAGTTAGATCCCAGCAGCCAAAAAAAAAGTTCGTTAGAGCCCTCTAAAACTGACAGCGATGGGGCGTTGGCGGTAAAGCGCTGCTTTACTGTTTTAGAGGTGCTTTTAACCCCTGCTAGCAGTCGAATAAAAGGTTAAAAGCGCCCGCAAATTGCTGCTGCACTTTGCAGGCGCTTTGCAGGCGCTTCGGCGGCGCTTCCCATTGATTTCAATGGGCAGGGGGCACCTTAAAGAAGCTGCTTGCAGGACTTTTTTTGACGTCCTGCCAGCGCAGTCCCCCAGTGTGACACACTTTACACACACACACACACACATATATTATTGTCAAAATTATACGCACATGAACTTTAATGCATAGCTCCCAACTGTCCCTGATTTGGAGGAATCCCTAATTCCTCCTCATTTGTCCCTCATTTTGGTCTGATCTATAAAGTTGTATATAAAATGCACTTTTTATCTATCAAAAAGTGTTTCCCAGTGCTAAACCTTTCACCTGGATTTATAAATGGTTGCATTTGTAAATTCCAAAAGCCAATATAAAGGAAAAAGTAGTGGTAAAAAAGCACTTGTGGGTTTAACCAATCTTGTTTTTTTGGACAATTCTCCTTTAAGGGGGCGTGACAAGGGGGTGTGTCCTATGCCTGCATACTTTTGCCGATAGGTGTCCCTCATTCCCATCTCAAAAAGTTTGGAGGTATGTTTAATGGCATCCCAGTCTTAGCCCATAGCGTTCAATATTGCGTTGGCCCACCCTTTGCAGCAATAACGGCTTCAACTCTTCTGGGAAAGCTGTCCACAAGGTTTAGGAGTGTGTCTATGGGAAAGTTTGAACCACTCTTCCAGAAGCGCATTTGTAAAGGTCAGGTACTGATATTGGATGAGAAGGCCTGGCTCGCAGTCCCTTCTCTAATTCATCCCAAAGGTGTTCTATCCGGTTGAGGTTAGGACTCTGTGCAGGCCGGTCAAGTTCCTCCACCCAAACTAATCATCCATGTCTTTAGGTACCTTGTTTTGTGCACTGGCCCAAATCATTTGGTGGGGGGGGGGGGGGGGGGGGGGTTATGGTGTGGGGTTGCTTTTCAGGGGTTGGGCTTGGCCCCTTAGTTCCAGTGAAGGGAACTCTTAAAGTGTCCGCATACCAAGACATTTTGGACAATTTCATGCTCCCTACTTTGTTTGGGGATGGCCCCTTCCTATTCCAACATGGCTGTGCACCAGTGCACAAAGCAAGGTCCATAAAAGACATGGATGAGAGAGTTTGGGGTGGAGGAACTTGATTGACCTGCACAGAGTACTGACCTCAACCCAATAGAACACCTTTGGGATTAATTAGAGGGGAGACTGCGAGCCAGGCCTTTCCGATCCAATATCAGTGCCTGACCTCACAAATGTGCTTATGGAAGAATGGTCAAACAATCCTATATAAAACTCCTAAACCTTGTGGATTGCCGTCCCAGAAGAGTTGAAGCTGTTATAGCTGCAAAGGGTGGGCCAACTCAATATCTAACCCTATGGACTAAGACTGGGATGCCATTAAAGTTCAT
>CM053027.1:136312050-136410982 GCA_028564925.1 Lithobates sylvaticus
CCATAGTCAGTACAGGATACTGTCCATATACAGGGTCAATGCAGGCAGAAATATTGCCAGCAGTACCAAAATATTGGTCCTGGTAGTAAGCAGGAACATTGTCCAAGTAGCAGGCAAGGAAAGAATGAGGACAGGGGTAGAGGCTTCTCCCACACAAATCTCTTTGAAGCCTCTGAGTCTCCAGACCTTAATCCGGGAATGAAAAAAAAAAATAGTTTTCTTCATCCAGTAAAACAATTCTGGAGCACCTCACATATGTGAGGCCCCTGTGTTCCACTAGCATAGCAGGGTAAAAGATCAGTCCAAAAGGCTGACAATGTGGTCAAACAGTCCAGGATCAGTTCCAGAGCAGGCAGAGGTAGGTACAGTTTAGCGTTAGGCAGAAGCTTGGTCATATAACAGGCCAGGGTCGGTTCCGGAGAAGGCAGAGGTATGTACAGTTCAGTGCAGTGGCATAAGGGGTGTGGCGGAAAATGACAGATAATGAGAATTATGTTAACCATACTTGCCTAATAAAGTAGAGAAGTATGGTAACAGCGGAAACAGTCACCTATACAGAGGCCTGGTTGGGAAGGACATAATACGTGGTGTGTCTTCTGAAGCCCCATACACACGGTCGGACTTTTTCATGGATTCTGTCCGATCGGACAAGGTTGTTGAAAAATCAGACCGTGTGTATGCACCATCGGACAGTGTTCGTCGGTTTGACCGACGGACAAAGTCTTATCTCCTGCTGGAAAGATTTGCCGTCAACACGGTCCGATCACACCAAATCCGATCGTGTGTACGGTTGTCCGACCGGACAAAGTGCTACGCATGCTCAGATCACATTACAAGACCAAAGCTATTGGCTACTAGCCTCTACGTAGTCCCGTCGTAGGCAACAATCGTCACCGCGTTCAGAATGATCGGATTTTCCGACAACTTTGTCCGACCGTGTGTACGCAAAACCAACATCGGACAAAGTATGACGGACATGGTCCGACGGACCTGGTCCGCGGATTGTCCGACCGTGTGTATGGGGCTTAACTCCTTCTCTGGAGCACACCCAGCATTTCTTCTGACATCTGTGGCCTTTTTCACGGGGGGATATTGTCAGGAAAGTGGCGTTCGTGGAGTCTGCTCACTATATCAGAGCAAATATTTTCTGGTGGGCCTTCAGGTGTACAAAAGGGCGGAGATAACTTGTTCTTGGTAATGCAGATAGGATACGGGGTCTCTGGAGATTTTTGGTAAATACTATGTGTTATACATGGCCAAACTGAAAAATAAATGGACACATTTTTATACCAATGGTGGGATTTTCTTGTGGGAAGGTAGGGTTTAATCATCTGATCATTGAAGTCCACTCCCCCATGAACAAATTATAGTCGTGGACACAAGCTGGTTTCTGTATTGGGCCATTTCTTCTGGGGACTTCCATGTAGGGTTGCAACTACCGATTATTTTCATAATCGATTAGTTGGCCGATTATTGTTTCGATTAATCGATTAATTGGTTAATAACCTTAAAAAAAAGTGTGGTGTATAATTTAGTTAATATGTAAAGTTTAAAAAGGCAATTTGTTCTTAAATATCTCTATGCCATGGTAAATATAAATAACCAACTATATAGTTAGGGAGCAAAATATCTAACCCACTCTGAGAATAACAGATAGAAGAGATATGCTGTATATACTATTAGAGGAGATATACTGTATATACAGGGGGTCCCCGAGTTACGAACTCATTAGGGACTGTCCTCCTGTTCTTAAATCGGAAATGTTCTGCATGCGCAGACCGACAATTACGGACATTTCCGATGTTCCGTCGAATGCCGTTCTGCGCACGCGCGGCAAATTACGGACATTACCGATGTTTGCTGTCATTTTCCGAGGCTCCATCTGGCCGCGCATGCGCAGAACGGCCGAAGGTCCGCGGAAAATGGCGGAGGGTCCCTGCAGCACCCGGGTCGTAAGTAGGAGATGTTCGTAGGTCGGGCGTTCGTAAGTCGGGGACCCCCTGTACTATTAAAGGGTGAATCTGGTAAATATAATCAGACTCAGAGATCACATTTTTTTATTTAAAAAAATAAACAATGTCTTCCTTCAAAAAAATATTTATTTTAAGAACGTTCGTTCAGTTTTCGAATTGTTAGTGGGGTCAAATCGATGTTAATTTTTAACCACAGTGACGGGAAAATTTGGAAATAATAGAAAACTTTCTCATTTGAAAATTTGATCCATGTGGCCAGCATAAGGCTCGTTACACACCTATGCAGTTTGCTTTTGATGTGTTTCTGCCGTTCTTTTTGCTGTGCGTTTTGATTTTTGCGCACTGGATTTTTCTGCGATTTCCGTTTTTTTGTTGGGCAAATTAAAAAGCACAAATTGCTGCAAAAAACGCATAACATGCTTTTCTGCAGCTTCACCATTGAAGTATATTGAACCAAAAAAGCACTGTATTGCGTTAAAAAAAAAAAAAAAAAAAAAAAAATATTTGCCCTTTATAGTGCAAAAAAAAAAAGCAGATAATCCCTACTGTAAGGGGTTACATTTATTACTGAAGAACTGTGAAAGTAATATTTACAGTAGCGATTATTTGCTCTTTTTGTACTATAGAGGGCTCATTTTAGTTTTTTTAAACCCCATTATGTTACTGGCCGATTATGAAAATAGTAATCTATTAATTTCATAATCGATTAGTTGTCGATTAATCGATTAGTTGTTTCAGCCCTACTTCCATGTATGTGTGTCGTTATGGATTGATGTGAGCATGTGAACGTTTCGTCTGTCCCTCCACTTGACAGCAATAGCTCCTGGTTCCGCAAAGACACCGTCTCCCCTCGTCATAACTTTCATTGATGAGTTTTTGCGGGAAGCCCTTGCTATTGACTCTTACTGTACCACATGCTGGGGTGTCCCTCCGGTGAAGATAGCGGAAGAGGGGCAAGCTTGTATAAAAATTATCCATATAAAGATGGTATCACTTTCCAAGGAGTGGATAGACAAGCTCCCAGACAACTTTTCCACTGGCTCAAATATACTCTGGGCATTCAGGGGGATGCAGTTGGGAGTCCTTCCCTTCGTACACCAGGAAGGCGTAGATGTACCCCGTGGCTCGGTCACAAAGTTTGTACATTTTAAACCCATTAAGGCATGTTTTGCTGGGGATAAACTGTTTGATGCCCAGCCTGCCTGTGAATTTTACAAGGGACTCATCCACGGAGATATTCTGGTTGGGGGGGGGGGGGGGTGTATATAACTGGGGGGATTTTTCAGAGAAATAATTTAGGAGTGGCTGAATTTTAAATAATTTGTCAAAAGCTGGGTCAGTTCGGAACCACATAATCATAAGGAACCTAATCTTGGCCTAATGGATGAGAAGATTGGCATGTGGTGGATGGGGTTGGTAGACCAATAGGAGTACAATTTGTTTTTTTTGTGAGTCCCATAGTAAAAGTTAGGCCTAAAAATGTTTTTAATTCACCTAAGGTAAGTTCTTGCCACTCAAAGGGACGGGCGTAACTAGAACCAGGGTTGCTTACTATGTACCGCTGTGCATAGAGGTTGCACTGGGCCATGATGGATGATAGTAAGTCTTCAGTGAAAATCAAATGAAAAAAAATCAAGCACAGCAAAATCATCAGTGTTCACCTGGACACCTGGCTGGGCAGTGAAAAGGGGGATGTTTGGAATTAACGGGAAGCCACAGGGGGTTTTGAAGGGCATAGGGAAGGCTGGCATGGGCCCTATCCCTTTGGGGCTGAGATGACACACTACTGGTGCTTGGTCTTTGTTGCAGTGGAACTGCTCTCGAGGTGGACAGCGCACTGCTCTCGAGGTGGACAGCGCACTGCGCTCGAGGTGGACGGCACTGCACTTCAGGTGGATGGCACTGTGCTCCAGGTGGGTGGCACTGCGCTTGAGGTGGACGGCACTGCACTGCTGGTAGTAGGCTGCTGCTCCATGCCAGAACGCCTTTCTTTTTTATGGGCACATGTTCCTCTTCCTCCGACTCTCTAGCAGCTTGTAATGGGTTCATATGCTGAATCAGAATCAGACTGAGACTCAGAGAGCTCCCCACTGCTCTCATCACGCTAAGACACTGGTAGGCCTCCTCGCTGGTAAAAAATGTTTTGCCCTATTGGTGTTGCGACTGTGTTGTGATACGTAAACTAGACAGGTGTGGCTGCACTGCTGGGTGCTGGTGAGGGTGCACTGCCGGGTGCTGGGCACAGATGGCACTGATTGGCACAGGTGGCACTGGTATAGCACTGATGGCACAGATGATCACTGATGGCACAGATGAGCACTGATGGACACAGGTGGCACTGATGGGCACTGGTGTGGCACTGATGTGGCACAGGTGAGGGTGCACTGCTGGGTGCTGGGCACAGGTGACACTGATGGGCACAGGTGGCACTGATGTGGCACTGATGGGCACAGGTGGCACTGATGGGGCACAGATTAGCATTGTAGTAGTACTGGTATGGCTCTGGTGGCACTGGTGAGGCACTGTTTAGCACTGATGTGGCACAGGTGGCACTGATGTGGCACAGAGGTGGCACAGAGATGGCACAGGTGGCATAGATGGCACATAGGTGGCACAGATGACACAGTGGAGCACTGATGTAGCACTGTTAGGCACTGTTGGGCACTGCTGGGCACAGTAATATAGGAATAAACTCAAAGTTTTACACTTGATGGCTCTCCTCTCCACTCATGCTGTATCAGTGTGATACGCGGTCACGCTGTACCGACAAACACAGATAGTCCCATGTGGGCACCCCAGGGGGCACGCGGGAGCGCGATTCTGGGAGGACGTCAATGTACGCCCTCCCAGAGTTATCGAGCCGCACTGTAGCCATCATTTGACTATAGTGTGGTCAGTAACTGGTTATTATATATCAAATGTCTGTATACATCTTTTACCTTAGGGAATACTGAATGGAAGAGCAGAATGTCCTTTCTCATATAGGGTTTATATTTTCCAGTGGATATACTGTAGCTAACTAGTATAGTGTTTTAAAGCAAACCTCCTGGCATATATAAAAAGACAAAATAATGCAGCTTTAGATTCAATAATACATAACAAATGTATTATTTAAATGCAACTAATGTACTGTACCTGACTTTGACCTAATTTTAGTCTCCTTTAATCCCCCGTATAGCAGCACTTGTGAAAAGGGAGTGGCAGCAATGAGAGTCAATCAGGTGAGCTGTTCTGCCCCACTCCTATGTAATATTTTTTGTTGTACTGAACTGCATTTGGTTGTGTGGTGTGGTTTTGTAGCATGCTGACATCTAGTGGAGGTTTTGAGCCACTGCAACTTGTTTACTGTGATTTGTCATCCTCTCCTGTTTAGGGCTAGTTAGTTTAGTCTTAGCTAGAACCGTCATACTTCTTCCATGTCCCCTCAGACAGTGTTAGTTAATCACTGATACAGGGCTTAGGAAAGTCAGTTTTCTAATAAAAAACATCCTCTGTATTGCAATTATTTAAAGTAAAATGATGTTGGATTCAACTTCTGTGTCTTATTGAACAGTTAAGCTGCTTGTGGACGGTGCCAAGTCAGCAGGTGACCACATTGTTTGGATACACTGGGTCTAAGGAGGTATGTCAATGCATGAAGCAGCATTTGAAAAAAAAAAAACATAAGCTGCATGTAAATATACTGAAAAGGAACAAGCTGAAAGAGAGAGACAGCAGAATCTCATTCTTGGTCTCCTGCTGATTCTTTACTGTCCAATATGTCAGACTTTTACACAGAAAAAATGGAGGGACAAAGATGTGTCCCCAGAAGGCAATCAACAGGAGAAACAACCACGGTATTAATGAAACAAATTTTAAAGCTTTATTGGTGAAATACAAATCACTGGTTAATCCAGCCAGGGCAAAGAAAAATACACCCTGAGTGGATAACGTTCCCACAATGCAACAATTCAAAAATAATAAATACACTGTAGAAATAAACAATGTTGTAAAAATTAAAAAGCACTAGACATGTTACCCCGCTACTCCCCACCTGGAATCTGTTATACCTGAAGGGTTCCACATGTACTGTCACTTTAAGGCTAGCTCCACCCAGGAGTGATGACAAGGGTCAAGGGGTATAGTAGCCATCTTAGAGCACATGTAAGGAAGCATAATAAGATGTACCTGTCCTGAGATGCATGTTGCAGTGTACAGTGACCTGAAATAAACATCATTTGTTCCAGACCAGAGTCTTGTGTCTCTCACAACTCAGAGGATATAACAGTGGCAACGAGGATGGCATTTATAAAGTGTCTATCAGTCTGAGAGAGAGACAAAGGCAGTGTGGATTGTCACCTGGATAAAAGCACTCACCTAGCCCAGCAGGAAAATTTCATTAATTGGGACATTAAGTGAATGTGATGGAGAATGGACATCATGGAGTTCCTGGGTTGAGAGACTGGAACAGTATTTCAGTGCAGTATGCAAGGATAGACGTAAAAAATGCCGCCCTTAAGATCCACCCCTCCGCGCTCCTGGATATAATACTCTTAAGAATAATTTAAAATATAGGAATAATAAATAAATGAATAAATAGTATTAACATAAAAAGCAGCCGCTTTGTTATATAGCAGAAATCAAAAAAGGCAATAATAAAACTGGATCACATCAATCAAATATGATACTGTCCCTTTAAATATTGCAGCAGCGCTTAATGTTTTTTGTATTCACCCGACTTCATATAAAAAGTCCTGTTAAATCACTAAGATAACCAAACACAGTCTGATGATGCACTAAATAAAGATTTGAATATCTTTTCGGTGATGAGTAGCAAAAGCTTCCACCCAAGGGTATTATTACATTTGTCACCACGTGTCGATCAAACTCCCCCTTGGGGATGCACTCACCAGAACCTGGAAAAAAAGTGGGCCTTTTTAATAAATCTCACTGCAACCAGCCATCTCCTCAGCACGTCCACCTCCTAGCCGCCTCTGGGTGTCAGTATAACTCCAATCCACAGCATATGAGGGAAAAAAAAATGCAGATAGCGTAGTACAGTTTGATAGATTTATTCAATACAAAAACACCCTTTTCCCCAGTAAAATATGCGTACCGCAAATAAATGTATATGGAGCGAAATAATAAAGATATGCACTCTGCCTGTGTAGCGTTCCATCCGCCCGAACAAGCGTCCAGAGCCGGTGTATAGAGATCTCACCCACTTCCTGGTTACGCTGGTCCCGCTGGAGCGCACGTTGGAGCGCAAACGTCACTTCCTGCGAGGTCACGATGCTGACGCGTTTCGTCACTTCCTGACTTCAGGAAGAGTAACAGGTATTTTTCTGTACTTGCAGGGTCTCTAATGGGAACATGCATGTATTGCAGAGATGTGCTGCACATTTATTTTGCCTTGACATATGATTTAAAAAGTCTATCTACAATGGTTAAAAAAAAATTCCAGGCAGAAAGTGGAAGCTATTTAGTAATTTATTAAAGTCATTCAGTAAACACAGCAACTGTGCTTAAAGCAGATCTTTACTGCATCTGAGCATCACAAATCAAAAACACAATTTAATTCATTTTTAATATTCAAAACAAGCTCCCCCATCTATCCATCCATCCATCCATGTCTCTATGCCTTAATTTTTTTTTCTGCACTTCCAGGCCACGTCAACCTGCTCCCGCTGTGCTTGGACACAACAGGAGCCAATCAGTGGGTCCTGTGGACCCGATGTCTGCCAGGACCCACTGATCATTCCCGATAGAGGCAGAACGACGGTCTGCCTATGTAAACAAGGCAGATCACCGTTCTGTTAGTAGGGAAGACAAAGACCCTGTGTTTCTGCTAAGCAGGAACACGGATCTCTGTCTTCCCACAAAGAAAGCACATCCCCCACAGTTAGCAAGCACTCCCTAGAGACACATTAAACCCTTTGATCACCCCTGATGTTAATCCCTTCCCTGCCAGTATCATTAGTACAGTGACCGGGCATATTTTTACCACTGATCAGTCTCACTGGCCCCCAAAAAATTGTCAGTTAGGTGTCACCATTTGTCCACCCCAATGTCGCAGTCCCTCTATAAGTCGCTGATCGCCGTCATTACTAGTGAAAAAAATAAATAAATAAAGATTTTATAAATCTATCTCATAGTTTGTAGATGCTATAACTTTTGCGCAAACCAATTAATATATGCTTATTGTGATTTTTTTTTTACCAAAAACATGTAGCAGAATTCATTTTGGCCTAAACTGAAGAAGAAATTCGATTTTTTAAATATGTTTTATAGCAGAAAGTAAAAAAAAAAATTTTTTTCAAAAATGTTTTGTTTGTAGCCCAGAAAATATGAACTGCAGAGGTGATCAAATACTACCAAAAGAAAGCTCTATTTGTGGGAAAAAAAGGACATCAATTTTACTTGGGTACAGCATTGCACGACCACGCAATTGTCATTTAAAGTAACTCATTGCCTTATTGCAAAAAAAGGCCTGGCGGGTAAACCTTCTGCAGCTGAAGTAGTTAAAGCAGTTAAAACAATAGGTTTTCTTTTATTTTGGAAGCAAGGTTTCATCAACTTGAATCAAACCTAACTTTTGTGAGCACATTCACCAGCGTAATATGTTTTTTTCCAAACTCTATAACTGCTCTTTCTGCTAGAAGGCTTGGCCTGTTAATTACAAGTGTATCAACTGGTGAGATCAATAAGTAATAAAACTGTCACCAGAGGGATTTTATTTTTTTTCTGCTTTGCAAAGAGTTAGCTTAACCTGAATGTTTGTAATATGCACAGAATAACACAGATAGCTCCACAGAAGATCAGTACAAGGGCGGAGGGAGGGCACATCCAGAAGCCTGTGCTACATAATGTCCTTTTTCTTTCTGCTTACTGCATTACCAATCACATAAAAAATTACAAGGCAGGTTTGGATTTGATTGATGGAAGTAAGAAGTTAGAACCCTCTCAGTAGTGGCAAAGGAAGGTGTTCCAGTATCCCAAACAGGCATGTTCCAGGATCACCAGATGTACCCACCTCTAAATGCCTGTTGCTAGGGGGTCCCTCGTAGTCTGCCTCCTTCAGTGCCCGGCCTGGTGACATCACTTCCCCTCGGCGCAGTCAGTCATCTGGGACACGTGACAGGTCCCAGATGACTGCGCAGTGTATCACGGCACCGCTTGCACATGCGCAGTGGGTGCCCCGGCTATGAAGCCACAGCCGGGTGCCCACAGCAAGAATGTCGGCGCCGCGAGCGGAGCGGGAACGAGGGGGGGCTTCGTTCCCCCGCATCGCTGGACCCTGGGACAGGTAAGTGTCCGATTATTAAAAGTCAGCAGCTGCAGTATTTGTAGCTGCTGACTGTTACATTTTTTCTTTAGGGGGCACCCCACTTTAAGCTATGCTCCCTGTATGCATATCAGTGTTTCATTTTCAGTTTTGACTTGAGCATGCTTTTAAAAATCAAACATTTTAAATTTAGTAATATCAAAACTTCTGAACAGAACCTAGAACTCACCCAAACATATGAGCAAATATTGTTAATGTTGTATCTGTTTAAAGCAGTAATAAACCCAAAAGCAAACATTTACTATATTACAGCTTACCAATTCTTATATGTGGTAGCTGCATTCATTTTTTTAGGTTTTCTTTCCTTTGTTTTCATCTGTTGATCCAGCCATTAAGTCTGTTGTTTTTCAACAGAGAAAGCTGTCCTACAAATGTAGCAGTTTAGAGTGTTGAGGCAAACCATTTACCACTGACAGGGGTGCTTACAATGATCAGCTTTTTTTTTCATGTAAAACCTTTATCCTCAAAGAAAAAAAAACAGTTTGCTCTAACTGCCTATAAAGTATGCACTGAAATTTGGGTTCAGTTTGTTAGTGTACGTAAATCTTCAAATCTATCTAACACTCCCCTCACCCCATACTGACAATGCTGCTGTCCAAAAGTGTCTCTGTTGCTCCTTCATCTAGAGTGGGGGCACTCTAATATAGGAGGTGTGTTACTGGCCAGATTAATAGGTGAAAACAGAGTGAAAAAAATAAAACTTGTGCAGCCACCACATCCAATGACTGGTAAGCTGCAATATATAACATTTTTGATTTTGGGTTAAAGCGTTTGTTACCCTAAAAAAAAAAGGATCCTGTTCCTTTAAAGCATGAATAATAACTCAGTGCTTGTGCTGAGTAATTTGGCTCCCCCGTATCACCTGAAATACCTGACTGATCCTGCCTGGTGCTGCCCTCCCCCCTGTAAACTGACCACGGTTTATCATGGCTGCTGATTCCTGACAACGTGGTCAGTTTACATGCTTCCGTCATCCGCAGCTCTCCTCCGTCCTCTCCCCCTCCCTCCCTGCCTGTCAGCTCTGTGTGTGAGCCGGCCCTCCCTTTCTAGCACTGTTCTGAGCAGTATAAAAATTACTGCTCACAACCACTGCCAGCCCCTCTGCTAGAAAAACATGTAGTATACAGTGTATGCTGTTTTGTAAATTTCTTCTTCTAAATACCTTTTTTCTTCTCGTCGATCAGCGGTCACGTGACTGTCCGTCGCTCTCTTCCTTCGATGTATGTACTACAGAGGGCGGTCACGTGACCGCCCGGGAAAAATCAGTGGGAGATCTTGGCCCCTCCCTTCCTAGTACATACATCGGAGGAAGAGAGCGACAGGCGGTCACATGACCGCTGATCGGCGTGAAGATAAAAGGTATTTAGAAGAAGAATTTTACAAAACGGCATACACTATATACTACATGTACTGTAATGCTAGCAGAGGGGCTGGTAGTGGTTGTGTGCACTGCCTTAACAACCCCTTTAATACTGCTTTAAGTAAGTTTTTTTTACTTTCAATTTTTATTTTTATTTTCAAGTTAAAGTACATTACTAAAAAATGTTGCACTAATTATAATTAATTAGGTAATTAATCATAATCATAATATGAATTAATTATAGAAGATTATTATTATACATTTTTAAATATTTCTTATACTCTGTACTCAAGTTTTCCCAGTGTACTTTTGCATACCAGGTATGACATGCATCCCCTATATGCATGAAGAAATTAATGTCTTATATTCCAACTAGAGGGTCAGACCAGTGGGGTTTACCACACATTATTATTACAAACTACTTTGAGATATACTGTCTACATAGGGAGCCTCCATAGATCACATATCCCCTCATCAATTCCTCCAGAGAGCACTATTCTTTTTACGCTATCTGAGGGCCCAATTTTTAAATATATTACTTTGTCAACTTAGGCAGTGAAACGTGTTGAGTTTTTGTTTATTTTTGATGGTTTTAGTTTGGAGGTGCTTTATATTTCAATGTGTTCGTGCATGACTAGAGGAAGAATTTACTTAGAGTGCCTGGAAGTCTTGCTAGCAGCAGGGCAGGTGTCCTCGCTGGGCAGGAGAATGCCATAAAACTAGCCCCTATTTTGTAAACGCTATAACTTTTGCGCAAACCAATCAATAATCGCTTATTGCGATTTTTTACCAAAAATATGTAGAAGAATACGTATCGGCCTAAACTGAGGAAAAAAAAAATATTTTTTTTATACATTTTTGGGGATAATTATTATAGCAAAAAGTAAAAAATAATGCGTTTTTTTTCAAAATTGTCGCTCATATTCTTGTTAAAAGCGCAAAAAATGTAAAAACCGCAGTGGTGATCAAATACCACCAAAATAAAGCTCTATTTGTGGGAAAAAAAGGACGTCAATTTTGTTTGGGAGCCACACCGCGCAATTGTCAGTTAAAGCCACGCAGTGCTGAATCGCAAAAAGTGGTCTGGTCTTAAGCCAGCAAAATGGTCCGGTCTGAAAGTGGTTAAAAGCCAGGAGTTGCAGTACAAAAACTCCAAGGCAAATATATAAAAATTGCGGTAATAGTCCTTGCAAGGAAAAATGGACATACAGGTCCATTTAAAATCCAATCGCGCATGTGCAGAACGTGTGTGCGTGCATTGGATTTTAAATGGACCTGTATGTCCATTTTTCCTCACAAGGACTATTTGCATATTGTTTGCACTTTTCTGCGTTTTTTGTGCAACTTTGTTTTCATCTTGCTGGCTGGGATCGCACTAAAACTAAATATTTTGGTTGCGTATAATACAATTCATCATATGGGCACTGTATAGTTGCACTTTATTTGAGTTTATGCTATTTAATGTTTATGGTCATATTGCACTTTAATAATAAAGTAATACATTTACTTTCATATATGCTTTTTTGCACAGGATCATCTTGTGTTTATACCTAGCGCTGCACTTTATTTTTTGCAGCTCAGAAAGATTAAAAAAGGATATAGTGCCATAGTTGCCAACAGTCCCGATTTGGGATTTTGCCTTTTTTGCCCAGGGAAATCGGGAATGTTTGCTTTTACACTTTTGCAGCAGCTGGCTTCAACAAAATGGCCTCTGGAGCCACCGCTAGATTGTTCCCCTTGTGTTCAGTGGAGAGAAAAAGGGGGCTTGATCCGTGCAGCCAATGAATCGGGTTAGCTGTATGGATCGGCCCCTCCCCTCTCCACTGAACACATGGCGCCGGCCGCTCATTGAGTTCCTGGGTTCCTTCTGTCTCAGTCCTTGTCTCAGTGTAAAGCCTAGGCGGCAATTTAACTTTAATGTACAGGAGGGTTAACTATATACAGGAGGGGGAGGGTTAACTATATACAGGAGGGGGAATGAACTATTTACAGGAGGGGGTTAACTATATACAGGAGGGGGGTTAACTATTTATAGGAGGGGGGGGTTAATGATATACAGGAGGGGGTTAACTATATACAGGAGGGGGGGTTAACTATTTCCTCTCTCCCCCTTTCCCTCTCCATCCCTCATTCATCTCAGACTCTAACCACACCCCATTTAAGCCACGCCCTTTTAAGCCATGCCCACTATTTAACGTAAACCGCGCCACATTTTTATTTTTCTATGCCACGCCTACAAACGCATGCCCCACCCCCAAATTATAATATGACTCCGCCTACAGCCAAAAAAGTGCCCCGGAATTTTTTTTTACAATGTTGGCAACTATGTAGTGCACTCTAGAGGAATTGATGAGGAGATATGTGATCTACAGGGGCTCCCTATGAAGCTGGTATATATCAAGTAGTTTGTAACAACAATGTGAAGTAAACCTCTCGGGACCCTCTAGTTGGAATATAAGGCATGAATTCCATAAAGAGTACTTTTTATTGGGACCCATATGTGATGGAGTAAAAATGAAATAGCACCCCTCAAAATACATGTAAATAATGTAAAAATACACTACATTACTGCATTTAAATGTTGAAAATATAAAGATACATCACTCTGATAGGTGAAGACATGCATATAGGGCAGTGATGGAAAACCTTTTTGAGCCTGAGTGCCCAAACTGAAATAAATACATTGGTTTTGTGTTGCAAAGTGCCACCACAGCAATTTGCGAGAGAGGGGGGCTGAGCGAAAGAGAGGGATTGTGTGAGAGAGAGAGGGGTTGTGTGAGAGAGAGGGGGGTGTGAGAGAGTGAGAGGGGTGTGAGAGAGAGGGGGAGAGAGAGAGAGAGAGAGCGATAGAGAGAGGGGACAGCGAGAGTGAGGGGTGTGAGAGAGATGCTGAGAGGGAGGGGAGCTGAGAGAGAGGGGGGCAGAGAGAGAGGTGTGTGAGAGAGATGCTGAGAGAGAGAGAGAACAGAGAGAGGGAGAGGAGCTGAGAGAGAGGGAGGGGGACAGAGAGAGAGAGGGGTGTGAGAGAGATGCTGAGAGAGAGGGGGAACAGAGAGAGGGAGGGGGGCTGAGAGAGAGGGAGGGGGGCTGAGAGAGAGGGAGAGGGGCTGAAAGAGAGGGAGAGGGGCTGGGGGAGAGGGGCTGAGAGAGAGGGAGAGGGGCTGAGAGAGAGTGGGAGAGGGGACAGAGAGAGAGGGGTGTGAGAGAGATGCTGAGAGAGGGGCAACAAAGAGAGGGAGAGGGGCTGAGAGAGAGGGGTGTGAGAGGAATGATGAAAGAGAGGTGAGCTGAGAGAGAGGAGGAACAGAGAGAGGGAGGGGTACAGAGAGACAGAGAGAAGGGGGACAGAGAGAGAGAAGAGGGACAGAGAGAGAGGGGTGCAAGAGAGATGCTGAGAGAGGGGTGAGCTGAGAGGGGGAACAGAGAGAGGGGGACACTAGACATGTGCAATTCGTTAATTTTTTTTTTGTTTTTCGTTTTTTTTCGTTATTTTCGTTCGTACGTTTTTGTACGAATGAACGAATCGTTCGAATCGTACGAATCCGAATAACGAATCATTCGAATTATTCAAATCGTACAAATCCGATTAACGAATCATTCGAATCTAACGAATCCAAAAAACAACGAAAATCCGAAAAAAACGAATTAGAAACAACGAATGTACTAATGAAGAAAATCCGAAAAACGAACTAAAAAATTCGTACATTCGTAACTTTTTTTTTTTTGTTGAATTGGTAATTTTCTGTGTCCCTTACAATGGTGCTGCTAAACGTGCTTCGAATGGATTGAACAAAAAAATTAGTACATTCGTAACTTTTTTTTTTCGATTCGTAACTTTTTTTTTCGATTCGTAACTTTTTTTTTTCCGATTTGTAATTTCCGTATCTCTATTGAACAAAAAAATTCGTACATTCTTAACTTTTTTTTCGATTCGTAACTTTATTTTTTTCGATTCGTAACTTTTTTTTTTTCGATTCGTAAATGATTAAAATGTAATAATAGCATACACATTACATAAAATTATGAATTATGCTCCGATTACGAATCTACGAATGTTACGAATGTACGAATAAATACGAATGCGTCCGAAAATTAAACTAACTAAAAAACGAATCAACGAAAAAATAACTCTTACGAATGTACGAATCGTTACGAATCCGAACACAGACGACTTACGAATGTACGAATCGTTACGAATCCGAACACCGACGACTTACTAATGTACGAATCGCTACGAATCAACGGAAACGAAAAAAACGAAACGAAAATAAACAAATTTTTTTGTTGTGCACATGTCTAGGGGACACAAGGAGGGGGGCTGAAAGAGAGGGAGGGGGGCTGAGAGGAGAGAGAGGCCTCTAGCTCTGTCCTGGACCCTCCCGTGTGCCCACAGAGATGGCTCTGCGTGCCAGCTGTGGCACGCGTGCCATAGGTTCGCCATTACTGATATAGGGGATGAATGTCATACCTAGTAAAAAATATAGCACTCTGATTGTTAGAATTATTAATCCGGCAGTGCAGAGAATAACATCTTTTGAAAGTTAGTAATTATATAAGAACATCATGCTTTGTATTTATATAACAGAAATTAAAATGGAGTTGCACTAATGACTGTACTTTCAATTGTTTCAGATATTCTAATATGTCAGAACTGGCTCATGATGAGCCTACCTAAGTAGGTATTGTTTATTTTCACTGGTAATGTTAAGATGTTATAATGACTAACACCTCATACATATGCAAAGAAAAAGTAATTCAGGAATAAACACCACTAATTTATTTTTCAAAATTGAATCGATTGGCTGACTTATGGCAATAGTAATACTGCGCCTTTGTTAGAACCAATATATCACTGTAAATAAAGTACAAGGTATGTTACAAATCACATCATTGAACTACTTAAAGTGGAGTTCCCACTAAAAAAAATAAAAAAATAAAAAATTAAGTCAGCAGCTACAAATACTGCTGCTGCTGGCTTTTAATAATCGGACACTTACCTGTCCCAGGGTCCAGTGATGCGGGGGATCGAAGCCCTGCTCGTCTCCCCCTCTGCTCGGCGGCACCGGCATTTTAACTGTGGGCGCCCAGCTGTGGCTTCACAGCCGGGCACCCATTGCGATCTCGCCTTCCTGCGCAGAGGGAAGTGATGTCAGGAGGCAAGGGGCCGAAAGAGGCAGACTATGAGGGACCCCCTAGCAACAGGCATTAAAGAGGTGAGTAAAAAACAAAATTTTCTACAAATGTTTTTTTTTTTTCAAGCACATTAATGATTTTTTTTTTGGGTGGAACTCCACTTTAAATCTCACTTTGCATGGCCTTAAAAGCTCCAAAAGGTTTTGTGACAGGCATTACTGTCATTCCCTAAAGGACGTGTGTGGCGCGCTCTGTGATCAGCGAGTCTGTGAGATCCCGACCCCTTACCACGTGATCAGCTGTCAAGCCATGACAGCTGATCATGTGATATCAACAGAGCCGGTAATCGGCTATTTTTCCTCCTCGCTCTGACAGCACGAGGAGAAAAAAAAAGCTGATCACTGGCGGCAGTGAGAGGGACATTAGTCCCAATCACTGCGATGTGCCCTGGCTCTACGGTACCCACCTGTGCCCCCTACAAGTGCCGCCTACCAGTGCCCACCAGCTCCACCTGTCAGTGTCCACCAGCTCCACCTGTCAGTGCCCACAGAGCCATCTGTCAGTGCCCACAGTGCCATCTGTCAGTGCCCACAATAAGTGCCTGAACAGTGCTACACATCAGTGTCACCTATCAGTGCCCATCAGTGCCACCTATCAGTGCCACCTATCAGTGCCATCTATCAGTGCCCATCAGTACCATCTATCAGTGCCCATCTGTGCCACCCATCCGTGCCACCCATCCGTGCCACCCATCATGGCCCATCAGTGCCATCTTATCTGTCCCCATCAGTGCCACCTTATCTGTGCCCACCAGTGCAGCCTATCAGTGCCCATCAGTGCCGCCTCATCAGCGCATATTAATGAAGCAGAAAAATTACCTGTTTGCAAAATGTTATAACAAACTATTAAACATGATTTTTATTTTTTTTTTCAAAATTTTCCATCTTTTTTTGTTTGTTTAGCAAAAAATAAATACCCCAGCTGTGATTAAATACCACCAAAAGAAAGCTCTATTTGTGGAAAAAAATTTATAAAAATTTAATTTGGGTACAGTGCTGTATGACCGCGCAATTGTCATTCAAAGTGCATCAGCGCCGAAAGCTGAAAATTGGTCTGGGCAGGAGAGGGGTTTAAGTGCCCAGTAAGCAAGTGGTTAATTTCGTTAAAGTGGAATTCAAGTCAAATACTAACTATACTTAAACCTACTCCCGCCCAAATTGTTAGCTAATTCTATCTACCCTGTAAAGAAAAGATGTCTATACTTACCTATTATGAATGTACAAACAAATGGACACTCCTCCAGGCCGGTTTTCTCTGATAGACATGTGCACCGTCAATAAATTTGTTTTGTTTCGTTCTGTTCCGTTTCGTATTAGAATTAATTTGTATTTTGTAATTTGTGTCCGAAATTCAATTTGGATTCGTACGAAATACACATTTTCGTTAGGTTTGTTAACTTTTCGTAACAATTACGAATGTTCGTTATGATGAATTTATCATTATGAGGGGCTCCCACATTCCCTGTGCTGTGCTGATTTCCTGGGTTTTTAACTTTTAGGTTCGTTAACTTTTCGTAACAATTATGAATGTTCGTTATGATGAATTTATCATTATGAGGGGCTCCGACCATCCCTGTTCTGTGCTGCCTTCATGGGTTTTTAACGAACACTCTTATTTTGTCCGATTCTGAATCTCCCATTGACTACCAGTACACCAGTCTCCCACTCCCATATTAAAAAAAGGTAATTTTCCCAACCCTCACTCAGCAGCAGAAGAAAACCTCTGATTGGTCAACAAAACACCAGTCACCTTTCCGTTGTAACGGAATTTGAATCCGAAATTCGTAAACGAAATTTCGTATTTTGTACAAAATTTCGTACAAAATTCGGAAGCATAGCAATTCGTATTTCGGATCCTCCCGAATGTACGAATTTCTGGAAATTCATACGAATTTTCGAATCATACGAAACTAATGGCACATGTCTAGTCTCCCATTCTGTCCTCAACAATCGGGGGCAAGCCCAGCTTGTCTACTGAAATCCAGGGTGTACTTTCGGATGTCTGTACTCCACACAATTCAAATTGACTTTATCATGCACCCCATTACCTTCGTTTGAATGTATGTATATGCCTGCAAATGTGTGTTTATATATTATTCTTCAATAAACTAGAATTTTGAGGAGTGCAGCCATCCAAAAGTTTTTGTATACCATTAACTATTCTAAAGGCACCCCAGTCCAGTAGCATGATCTCTCCAGAGCCTGGGTGATTGCGTCACCTGTAGGCTTACTATGTCCCTCCTCTACACTGAAGCCTACACTGGGAGCTGATCATGTGACCGAACCAGAGAGCCTTCAGAATAGGTGAGTATATGCATCTTTCCTCTAATAGGGTAGTTAGAATAGGCTTAGAATGGGGGTAGGTGCAGGTTTAGGTATAGTTAATCTGTCTTTACAGTACATAGGGAAGGGCAGAGAGACTGCAGTTACAGTGTGTAAAAGCTGATTGGAGGAAAAGAACGCCCACCTCCACACAACAGAAGAACTGTGTTGTGAATAGACAAGCTCTGTTCTGATCACTCCCCCCCATCCCAACACAAATTTATCTCATGTGTCAGGAAAACTTGTCATAAGTGACTGATAACAGAGAAGGGAAGCACTGGAGGGAAACAACATTTAGAGCTTTGGAGAGAGATAAGTAAACACTGCAGATATATGTGTTTTGCTCTGATTCCATAACTGAGATTTACAACCACTTTAATTCACAAGGCTTCAATACAAGCATAAGGAACTTTACTTTACTTACCTATTCTGAATGTACAAACAAATGGACACTCCTCCAGGCCGGTTTTCTCTGATAGACATGTGCACCGTCAATAAATTTGTTTTGTTTCGTTTCGTATTAGAATTAATTTGTATTTTGTAATTCGTGTCCGAAATTCAATTTGGATTCGTACGAAATACACATTTTCGTTAGGTTTGTTAACTTTTCGTAACAATTACGAATGTTCGTTATGATGAATTTATCATTATGAGGGGCTCCCACATTCCCTGTGCTGTGCTGATTTCCTGGGTTTTTAACTTTTAGGTTTGTTAACTTTTCGTAACAATTATGAATGTTCGTTATGATGAATTTATCATTATGAGGGGCTCCGACCATCCCTGTTCTGTGCTGCCTTCATGGGTTTTTAACGAACACTCTTATTTTGTCCGATTCTGAATCTCCCATTGACTACCAGTACACCAGTCTCCCACTCCCATATTAAAAAAGGTAATTTTCCCAACCCTCACTCAGCAGCAGAAGAAAACCTCTGATTGGTCAACAAAACACCAGTCACCTTTCCGTTGTAACGGAATTTGAATCCGAAATTCGTAAACGAAATTTCGTATTTCGTACAAAATTTCGTACAAAATTCGGAAGCATAGCAATTCGTATTTCGGATCCTCCCGAATGTACGAATTTCTGGAAATTCATACGAATTTTCGAATCATACGAAACTAATGGCACATGTCTAGTCTCCCATTCTGTCCTCAACAATCGGGGGCAAGCCCAGCTCGTCTACTGAAATCCAGGGTGTACTTTCGGATGTCTGTACTCCACACAATTCAAATTGACTTTATCATGCACCCCATTACCTTCGTTTGAATGTATGTATATGCCTGCAAATGTGTGTTTATATATTATTCTTCAATAAACTAGAATTTTGAGGAGTGCAGCCATCCAAAAGTTTTTGTATACCATTAACTATTCTAAAGGCACCCCAGTCCAGTAGCATGATCTCTCCAGAGCCTGGGTGATTGCGTCACCTGTAGGCTTACTATGTCCCTCCTCTACACTGAAGCCTACACTGGGAGCTGATCATGTGACCGAACCAGAGAGCCTTCAGAATAGGTGAGTATATGCATCTTTCCTCTAATAGGGTAGTTAGAATAGGCTTAGAATGGGAGTAGGTGCAGGTTTAGGTATAGTTAATCTGTCTTTACAGTACATAGGGAAGGGCAGAGAGACTGCAGTTACAGTGTGTAAAAGCTGATTGGAGGAAAAGAACGCCCACCTCCACACAACAGAAGAACTGTGTTGTGAATAGACAAGCTCTGTTCTGATCACTCCCCCCCATCCCAACACAAATTTATCTCATGTGTCAGGAAAACTTGTCATAAGTGACTGATAACAGAGAAGGGAAGCACTGGAGGGAAACAACATTTAGAGCTTTGGAGAGAGATAAGTAAACACTGCAGATATATGTGTTTTGCTCTGATTCCATAACTGAGATTTACAACCACTTTAATTCACAAGGCTTCAATACAAGCATAAGGAACTTTATTTTAGCTGTGTGACTCTAATCTAAAATCTCATTAGCGCTTATCTGAAAATACATGTGAATTTTATTTGGAATCTTATCATGTTAAAGCGGTATTAAATCCCCCCAAAAAAATGTAATACTTTGCTGCTTACCAATCATTACCCAAATAGCAAGCAATTGTGCTGCAAGTTTAAAAATGACTTGCTAAGTAGAGTTGGGTGAACAGTTTGGGCCGAGCAAAAGTTCAGCCCGAACATTGCCTGTTCGTCTGTTCGACGAACACCCTGGTGAACCGCCCCCCCCTTGTGATGTCACCAACCAGTGCATGCTGGGCGGTCGGCGACATCACAAGGAGGTGGTGCCACCAGGTGACGTCGCCAGGTAGTCCCGCCCTTACCTATATAAGAATTGTCGAATAGCAAGCCAGGCATTCAGTGGTTTGCCTTAGTTGACAGAGCGATTTTCTTTTTCCAGTCCGGTGGTGCTGAGGCATCGTAATTGACGATGGATCTACATCAGGGGACACTCATTCGCATGGGGGGAGGCTAGGATCTGGGGGCCCCCTTATTAAAGGGGGCTTCCAGATACCAATAAGTCCCCTGATCACAGACCCCCAAAACCATAGCCCAGAATTGCGGGAATGAGGCCCGTGTCCCCATTGTATTGTATTGCCGACAATTTAAATGTAATTTCGTTAATTTCTTTTTCTTCAGAAATTTCATTTTTGCTGCAGCATGTTTTATTCATACTACAGATGTGCCACTTTACAGGCAGACTAAGGGGACTATATTTAAAGAAATGTTTAATTTTTATTGTTGCACTTTAACCACTTCAGCCCCGGACCAATTGGCAGCCAAAGGACCAGGCCCCTTTTTGCGATTCGGCACTGCGTCGATTTAACTGACAATTGCGCGGTCGTGCGACGTGGCTCCCAAACAAAATTGGCGTCCTTTTTTTCCCACAAATAGAGCTCTCTTTTGGTTGTATTTGATCGCCCCTGCGGTTTTTATTTTTTGCGCTATAAACAAAAATAGAGCGACAATTTTGAAAAAAATTCTATATTTTTTGCTTTTTGCTATAAGAAATATCCCCAAAAAATATATAAAAAAACATTTTTTTTCCTCAGTTGAGGCCGATACGTATTCTTCTACATATTTTTGGTAAAATAAATCGCAGTTAGTGATTATTAATTGGTTTGTGCAAAAGTTATAGCGTTTACAAAATAGGGGATAGTTTTATAGCATTTTTATTAATATTTGTTTTTTTTTACTAGTAATGGCGGCGATCAGCGATTTTTATTGTGACTGCGACATTATGACATTATGGCGGACACATCGGACACTTTTGACACATTTTTCGGACCATTGTCATTTATACAGCAATCAATGCTATTTAACCACTTGCTTACTGTGCACTTAAACACCCTTCCTGCCCAGACCAATTTTCAGCTTTCAGTGCTCTCGCACTTTCAGTGACAATTGCGTGGTCATGCAATGCTGTAACCAAATTAATTTTTTATCATTTTGTTCGCACAAATAGAGCTTTAGTTTGGTGGTATTTATTCGCGATATAAGCGAAAACATAGCGGAAATTTTGAAAAAAAAAAACCAATATTTTCTCCTTTCTTTTTTAAAAGAAATCCAATAAAATCAAATTTTGTCATAAATTTAAGCCAAAATGTATTCTGCTACATGTTTTTTGTAAAAAAAATTCCGTTAAGTGTATAATAATTGGTTCGCGTGATCACGGACATATGTACGCAAATAATCATGCAAAAGGGGTGTGCAGGTGATCACGGACATACAGTGGTGTGAAAAAGTGTTTGCCCCCTTCCTCATTTCCTGTTCCTTTGCATGTTTGTCACACTTAAGTGTTTCGGAACATCAAACCAATTTAAACAATAGTCAAGGACAACACAAGTAAACACAAAATGCAATTTGTAAATGAAGGTGTTTATTATTAAAGGTGAAAAAAAATCCAAACCATCATGGCCCTGTGTGAAAAAGTGATTGCCCCCCTTGTTAAAACATACTATAACTGTGGTTGTCCACACCTGAGTTCAATTTCTCTAGCCACACCCAGGCCTGATTATTGCCACACCTGTTCACAATCAAGGCATCACTTAAATAGGAGCTGCTTGACACAGTAAGGTCCACCAGAAGATCCTTAAAAGCTACGCATCATGCCGAGACCCAAAGAAATTCAGGAACAATTGAGAAAGAAAGTAATTGAGATCTATCAGTCTGGAAAGGGTTATAAAGCCATTTCCAAAGCTTTGGGAATCCAGCGAACCACAGTGAGAGCCATTATCCACAAATGGCGAAGACATGGAACAGTGGTGAACCTTCCCAGGAGTGGCCGGCCGCCCAAAATTACCCCAAGAGCGCAGCGACGACTCATCCAAGAGGTCACAAAAGACCCCACAACAACGTCCAAGGAACTGCAGGCCTCACTTGCCTCAGTTAAGGTCAGCGTTCATGCCTCCACCATCAGGAAAAGACTGGGCAAAAATGGCTTTTTCACACCACTGTATGTGTGCAGATAATCATTGGCACATGTTATTTTACCCTGACATATGTGAGGGACATGTGTTTTTATTATTTGGGGACATGTGTGTTTTGGGGACATGTGTGTTTTACTGTGGGGACATGTGTGTTTTACTGTGGGGACATGTGTGTTTTACTGTGTGGGGACACTAGACAGGTGATCAGTGAGTAAAAGCTGTAAAAAAAACAGCTAATACTCACTGATCACCAGCCGGCTGCAGCGATCCGCTCTCCTCACCGACGACTTCCGTGTGAGGAGAGGAGCGCCGATTGCCTAGCAACCGGCTGTTTGTTTACATCACATGACGGCTGTGATTCGTCACGGCCGTCATGTGATCAGGAGGGCCAATCACCGAGCCCTCCTGCCGATCCGAGATGCGCCGTGTCCGGGTGACACGGCCGCATCGGGATCGCGCCGCTGCGGGGGCACGCGCGCGCGATCCCTCTACTTCTGAAGGACGTTCCGGAACGTCCATTCAGAAGTAGACGGCTCCCACCCGGCCGTATATGTACATTGGCCGTGTGGGAAGTGGTTAAATGCATTGATTCCTGTATAAATGACAGTTGTAGTGAAAGAGTTAACCACTAGGGGGAGGGGAGGGTTATGGGCTGTGACGTGTGTGTGTTTTTTTACATTAGGGGCGGGGCTGACGTCTGACGTCATTGATTGGCTTTCCCGATGACCGGGAACAGCCAATCAATGACAGGCAGAGTAGGAAGCGCGGGGAGAGGTTTGTTTACACATACCTCTCCCCGTTCTTCAGCTCCGTGACCCGATCGCGGGACACCAGCGGCGATCGGGTCCGCTGGTCCCGCGGCCGGGGTCACGGAGCTCCGGACCGGGTCGCGTGCTTTTGCCTGCCCGTGCCATTCTGCTGACGTATATATGCAGTGGGTGGTCGGGAAGCGGTTAAGCATCATTAAAATCACTGGTCCTGTAAAAATTATCTTTTTTTTTTTTTTAAATGTTGCATTGATACATGTCCCCTGGGCAGTATCCGTGCCCCCATACACTTTTTATGGCCAATTACTTGCATATAAGTCTTCAGTTTGGGAACTCTGGATTTTTCCAGTTCGATCCCATAGTCTTTAATAGGGTTTGCCGTTCGGGTCAGCTGTGACGTGTCCCAGAAGATTGCAGGGAGGGAGGGAAGAGAGGATAACTTCCGCTCGGCGCCTCTGCACCATGAGCATAAGTGGGAGCTGGGTACCTGTCAAAACTAGGTACCCGCTCCCCATCACATACTAGCTCATTATGAAATACTTACCTCAGAACGATGCTCCAAATCGGCATCGGCAATCCCAGTACATGGCGGACAGCTTCCACTGGAGTTACTTCCGACGCGGCACCAGCTGTGAAGCAGTTTCTTCACTGCGCATGCCCTGATGATGTCGGCAGCAGCGCATAAGCTGAATATCTCCTACACTGTGCAAGTTTAGCAGATATTCAAGGTACCTACAGGTAAGCCTTGTTATAGGCTTACCTGTAGGTAAAAGTGGTGTAACAGAGTTTACAACCACTGTAAGGCTGGGTTCACACTAGTGCGAATTGGTTGCAAATTGGTTTCCCCGCATCCAATTCACATGTCAGCAGTTTGTGACCAGCTCTCAATGAAGCCGGTTTACACATCTCCGGAGCGGCTCAGGAGTCCGTGCTGAAATCGGACCTGAAACGGTGAACAAGGACGCACCGGACCCCTGCTGTGTGCCAGTTCGTGCTTCAGTGTGAACCCAGCCTTAAGGATATAAGGTTTTACCTACCAAAGATCTAAATTTTTATACATAGATTTTTGCAGTCCAAGCACCCCTCTCAGACAGGAGACCTAGGTCTTTGACCTTTGCTACAGAAGCAGCACAGCTGGGCCAGAACACTGGGACACAACAGCCCAGCGTGCTAATTGGACAGTGAAACAGAACTACATTTTCAGTGTTTTTTTAGGTCTTTTATATACATACATATACACAAGTACAGCACTACATGTTAATATATGACATAGTCAATCCAGGGGCGGATCCACTGCGGGGCAACTGGTCAATTTCCCCCACCACCCCCCCTCCCGAGAAAATAGTGAGCAGGCTGTGCTGACCCCCATCAGCCGTATCTTCCACAGGACACAGGGCAGCAGCGCCGAAACTGACAGGCTCTGTGAATGTGAAAGGAGTGACACAGGCAGCTGCGGGGGATTTAGACCCCTCCTTCTCCTACTTGAGCCAAGCATTCACCTGGCAATGCCCTCCTATTGGCTACATTCAGGGTCAATGGCAGGGAAACTAGCAGCTAGAGGATTATGGGACATGTAGTCCCGGATACCAGCAGGCCCCAGAATGATTCCCTGAGAGGACTGCAGCCCCCAGCATGCCGATTGGGAGGGGGAAGAGGAAGAGAGAAGAGGGACCATGATGCTGTCGGGTGGAGGGAGCCAGTGATTCTATTATTATCCTCCAAGGTAAGAACTTACCTCCAGGTAGGGGGAGCGAGGGGGATGAGGGGGGCAGGATGCAGGCTTCCATAGAGGTACAGGACCTTATTACTGTTTACATCCACCCTTTCCTCCCTCCACCTGGCTGCTTCCACCCTGTCCTCCCCTCCACCTGGCTGCATCCACCCTGTCCTCCCCTCCACCTGGCTGCTCCCACCCTGTCTTCCCCTCCACCTGGCTGCATCCACCCTTTCCTCCCCTCCACCTGGCTGCTCCCACCCTGTCCTCCCCTCCACCTGGCTGCATCCACCCTGTCCTCCCCTCCACCTGGCTGCTCCCACCCTGTCTTCCCCTCCACCTGGCTGCATCCACCCTTTCCTCCCCTCCACCTGGCTGCTCCCACTCTGTCCTCCCCTCCACCTGGCTGCATCCACCCTGTGCTCCCCTCCACCTGGCTGCTCCCACCCTGTCCTCCCCTCTACCTGGTTGCATCCAACCTGTCCTCCCCTCCACCTGGCTGCATCCACCCTGTCCTCCCCTCCACCTGGCTGCATCCACCCTGTCCTCCCCTCCACCTGGCTGCATCCACCCTGTCCTCCCCTCCACCTGGCTGCATCCACTCTGTCCTCCCCTCCACCTAGCTGCATCCACCCTGTTCTTGCTTTCCACCTGGCTGCATCCACCATGTCCTCCCCTCCACCTGGCTGTAACCACCAATACTTTTTCAAGACACAGTGTATTTATATGTGTGTGTGTGAGTATATATAATTACATTTTATAGTTCCCCCCTACTTTTGTCCCTGTCTCCCCATGTGCCCCCCTTAAATATAAAAACTGGAGAAGCCACTGTCTCTCACCGCCCCCCTGCATCACCACATTTCTAAAAGACTGCCATTACTGTGCAGGCCTCACTCTGGGACAACAGGGACACTGTCACTGGCCACTGGCAGTGACAATCTGCATCTGGTGACAGGCAACTGTGGCAAGTGACAAGCTGCATCTGATAAAAGGCAATGCAGCAAGTGACAAGCCCCATCTGAAGGCAGGTGACAGTGGCAAGTGACACACTCAGGGCTCCCACTGATTCTGCATTATGGTGAGTTGAACTATTTCATTTTATATTACAATGTAATAAGAGAAAAAATGCACTTCAATCATCCTGACACCATAACAACCATGGTACCAGGATGACTAAAGCGCCAACACCAGCAATTCCCCCTCTACAAATTGCCTGCAAAAATGTTGGCAGTGCCCCTCCCGAGATTAGACTCTGGATCCGCCCCTGAGTCAATCACTAACTGATAGGTCCAAATGCACTTTTTTACAACAGGGATTAAAGCTCCCAGTTCTTTAATGCGTCTCTTTATCAATGATGTATATAAGCTCAGAAACAAATGTCAGAAATACTCATAATGCTTTCAGTTTGAAAACACTTACATTTTGTGAAACATAGTAAGGCTCTGGCATAAAACGTGTACTGCTGCAACTCTCGGTAATAGATCTGGATCACTTACCGCTAGACACTTCTAGTTCCCTTCCTGGAGCTTACGCCTGCTACATCCTGATGTCACCTGTGGCTCTGCCCTATGCGTTACAATATGTGGCTTTGTCAGGGTCCCCTTCATCACAACCTCCTGCTATATTCTCATGTATTCAATTTTTCAAAAATATCAGGGCTGTAGCCCTTAAAGGGGTTGTAAACCCTAATGGTTTTTCACCTTAATGCATGCTATGCATTAAGGTGAAAAAACACCGGGCAGTCACCGACCCCCCTGCCCCCCCCGTTTTACGTACCTGATCCCTGGACGGAGACGCGCTCTTCCTTTGCCCGGGGTTCTCGGCTCTTGATTGGATAGATTGATAGCAGTGCAGCCATTGGCTCCCGATGCTGTCAATGAAATCCAATGATGCTGGCACCAGGGGGTGGGGCCGTGCCCGGCATTCGTGTCTATGGACGCAAATGCTGGACTTGGAAGCGCGCCTGCAAGGTAACCCCCCGGGAGAGCGCTTCTCCTAGGGGGTTATGTGATAAGTGGAGGAGCCGCGAGAGCCGCCGAGGGACCCCAGAAGACAGTGTTCGGGGACACTCTGTGCAAAACGAACTGCACAGTGGAAGTAAGTATGACATATTTGTTATTTAAAAAAAAAACGTAAACCTTTACAATCACTTTAAGACACATCCACACTATAACAAAATCGGGCAAACATTTTTGTCCAAAGAATTTCCTGTACGATTTTCCTATAGTGTGTACACAACTTTCGACAGCCGATCCGACTTTTCATATGAAAATTCAGGAAGGGACAAACTCCAACATTTTTATCGTATGGGAACAGAGCAAACGATTTTTGTTTAATGTGTACGATTTTCGTATGATTTTTTTGTACAAGAAAAATCTGAAAAGAAAGACTGTACATGATCAGAAACAATAAACAACAACAAAAAAGCCTTTGTCGTACGAGAATTTTCGTACATATTTTTGTTCAACAGATTCTGATTTGCTGTGAAGCAACGAGGAAAATCAGACGATCGTTCGCCCAATTTTCTTATAGTGTGTACCCCACTTTAGGCATGGTTTGATAAAATCTGGTCATAAACAGCACAGCATGTGAATGTGTTTAGGCAGAATAGTCTAAAATGTAAAAGACACATTGAAAAACATGGCCATCAGCAGAAGAGTTTTGTGAGTGGATCGAAGCAGGCTTTGATGCAAGGCAGCAGTTCTTTTACACTGAAAATAAAAGTGTACTTTCCCAGAGACATGTTTTTGTTCTATCCTAAGGCGTACATCCTTGGCAGCCAAAGGGTTAAAGGATAAAATCTCACAAAGTGCACTTATATATTTCCCTATAACCTACACTAATACCCCTTTCCCTTACCCCAGATTCATACTTGCCTGATTCAGATGTATATGGGACCTTCAATTGGCTCAGCAGATGGCCCTATTGATGTTTATGGAGGTCAACAGCCCAGGAAAATTTCAGCTGGCGGTTTTGAAAATTTCTACAGTTTGCAGTAGAATTTTGTATTCATTTGTCCTTTCCTCTCCTCATGCCAGGGTGCTCGGTGTAATCCTGACCTCTTATTTTAAGCCCACATCCAATCACCATTCAAATTGGACGCTGTAACATTTCAAAACTACGCCTTCTTCTACAATGACACCACTAAGCTACTAATTAAGTTGCTTGTTATCTCTCACCTTGACTATTTACCTTAGTTCCTTCCTCACTATCTTTCCTCTACAAAGGCTCCCCTTTCAGTCTATCGTGAATGGATGCTGCCAGACACATTTACCTTTCTAATACAGTAGCTTAGTGTCTGCCACCCATTTCTGCATATCCCTCCAAAGGCTTCAGATTGCCTAACAAATACAATTTAAAATACTAACAACATACAAAGCCATCCATCACCCCCAGCTTTATATCAAAATAACACTCAAATCTTCCTTTTCCCTCCTCCCAAGACCTCATGCTCCCTAATTCTCTTGTCACCTCCTCCCATGCTCTAATACTTCTCTAAAGCCTCTCCCAGCTTCTGGAAATCCATATCCCAACCTGTTAGGCTATATCCCAGTCTATCTGCCTTTAGGTGAGTCTTGAAAACAAATTTCTTCATGGAAAATATCCCACCTATATTTAACAAATAAAAATAGACTTTCTTGAGCAATTCATCCACACACAGTTACTATCTTTTGTATTACCTGCCCTTCCCTTTTTTATTGTACGTTTCTACACAAGCATGGTCCTCCTAACCCTCTTATCTGGAGTTGTATTGTACAGAACTGTATCCCTTTATTTTTTTAAAGCACTGTGCAAACTGTAGGCTTTATATAAATCCTTAATAATATTAATAACCTGGGGCAGAGGATGGGAGGTTAGTTTAGGTTAGGGGGAACGATAAGCGCGCTGTGGATCAAAATGATCCTTTAGACCCCTTTCACACCGAGGGCGTATTGCAGGCGCTATAGCGTTAGAAATAGCGCCTGCAATCCGCCCTCAAACTGCTGCTTCATTGTCTGCATTGTTAAAACGCCCGAGGGCTTTCACACTGCAGCGGTGCGCTGGCAGGGCGTCACAAAAAGCCCTGCCAGCAGCTTCTTTGGAGCGGTGAAGGAGCGGTGAACTCACTGCTCCTCCACCGCTCCTCCAGTGCTGCTCCCCATTGAAATCAATGGGGCAGCTCTGTAATACCGCCGGCAAAACGCCACTATTGCAGCGTTTTGCCGGGGGGTTTTAACCCTTTCTCGGGCACCAGCAGAGGGGAGAAATCGCCCCACTAGCGGCCGAAATGCGCAGCAAATCCGGCGGTAAAAATAGCAGCGTTTTACCGCCGACGCTATGCGCGGTGCGGTGTGAAAGGGGTCTTATAGTGAACCTGTGGCCACTGGGCAGGCTATAGCCATTCAAGTATTTAATTGTTCTTACAAGTAGTAAATGCACTAAACTGACAGTGTTCTTTCTTTATATTAGCACATCAGTGCTGGTACAGAGAACAGACTGAGATAAAGCTTCTAAGAATAAAACTACAACAGTGCTTTTATGAAATCTGAGGACAAATTGCTTCATAATGCTGGCAGTTGCAGAGGTCAATAAAGAATGTTAAGAATGCATATGTGACGGACCTCGTACCCAAGATGTCCGCCTTAAATGCTTCCTCCGTCCGGTACCACACAATCCAAGCCCATTAGCTCACCCAGTCACCAGACAACACCAGTGTAGGCTACATCAGGAATTAATCTTTATTTGACATGTCACACTTATATACAGCTAGATGACTAAAGCTTAACCTAATTAGCATGAGCTAATTATCTTAATCAACACTGGGCTCCTTCATTCAATTGCAGGGTTAATTAGCACACACAACAATAGGTGAAACACTTCTACAAGCCAGACTATACTCAATTACATAACACAGGTGGCTGGAGTTCATGAGTCATGACATTAGCGTCTCTTGCTAATATGCCAAATACACATACAGATTATATGTGTATTGGGGGGCCAGCATGGACCTGAATCCAAGTATCACCAGCTCAGGGGTCCCAGGCTTGCAGCTCAAAGAGCACTGTTCCCCCAAATACCAGGGCCCATAATCGCAAGGCAACAGGCTCGCACTCAGTCCCCTCCAACAGCCCGTGTCCCGGCTAGGTCCGTCACATTTCTCCCCTTTCGGCAGGAGACTAACACAGGAGGAGACCCCAGACGGGTTGACTCCGAAGTTAGTCAGTGGTTCCAGTCCTCTAATGCCTGTACCCACACAGTACCCCAAACAAATTGTTCCAAACAGAGCACGACTCACCCAGCCAACTTCTGCCTCTCTCATAGAACATATCCGCCGCTGGGGAGAGGCCTGGACTGGCCCTTCTCCCTGGAGTCTTTTCAGCCGCTGGAGAGAAGACAGGGTGACTGGGCTCACTCCATCATGCTGTTGGGGATCTGGGCCGACAGCCCAGCATCCCTGGGGTATACAGGTGGGGACTGCAGTCCCATCCCCCTTTACAGGAAATCTGCCCTCTGTTAGTTGTGGGCAGAGGCCAGCAGCACTTTGTTCCGTTGCCAGCAGTTCAGGTGGGTGTAGGAGCTTCCCTACATCATCTCCTCCAGCTAACTGTTGGGGAGAGAGGCCGACTGCCCCGGCTTCCTGGAACTCCACAGTTGTTGCTGGTGCTGGACAGAGGTGGGTAGCACTCTGCCCTGTTGCCAGCACTTCTGCTGGGGACTCCACATCCTCCGCTCTGGCAAACCATTGGGGCAGGAGGCTGGCTTCCTTTTCCATTCCCTCATCTGGCTGCTGGGACAACATGTCTCTGGTACTGTCTCCCAGGTGCACAAATCTTTGCTGGGGAGGAAAGATCGCTTTCTCCACCCTGGCCAACTGTTGGGGAGGGACGACAAACACCTCCTCTCCCTTCTCCCCCTGTATCTGCTGCTGGGAAGTGATTGTCACCTTCTCACCCTGAGCCTCCAAAACTGACACAGGTGTGGGGCAGAGGTCTTGGACCCTCTGTCCGGTGACCAGCGCTTCAGCTGGGGAAGTTCCTTGTAACTCCCCAGATACTGCTGTTGATGCTGGGCAGAAGTTAGCAGAGCTCTGCCCTGTTGTCACCACTTCAGGTTTGGGGACGGCAATCTCCAGAGTTTCCACTGCCGATTCTCTTGCATGCTGCTGGACAGGCATATTCCTCCATCCAACCTCGTTTTGTGCAGTAACAGGTTTGTCAAGGTCAGTCAGCACTTGCTGCATCCGCCATAAGACCTCCGCGTCCATAGCTGCGGGGGCAGGTGGGCAAAGCACTCTGTTACTATGCCACATTGCTGACTCTTCAGCCAGGATTTCAGAGCTGACTGCCGGTATTTCCTGATAGTCCCAGGTAAAGGGAGCCCCACCCTGCTGCTGAGCAGAGTCTAGCAGCTGTATGTAGGCGATCTCCAGCTCCCATTCCTGAGTGGCCAGGAACTCCAAATCTTCCTGTGCCCAGAGCACTTCCGAGACGTTCAATCTTTGCTCTCTGTGCTCCATTATTTCCTCCAAACGCCACTCCAGATCACTCCCAAAGTCGGGGTCCTCGGACAGCCTCCAGTACAACAATCCCAGGCCATTATAATCAAAGCCTTCCGTGGGCCTGTCATCCGCTGTCCACGGGCACACTTGGGCTAAATACCACCGGAGGGCTCTGTAGCTCTCGTCCAAACGCATTTCTGCCCGGATCAGCCTGCTTAACTCAGCTGTCCACTCCTGCTTCGGTTGTTCCCCCAATAACAACATTCGTACTTCATACTGCGACCAGTACCTTACATGGATGGAGGGGAGAACTTTTCCCTGGTGTCGCTGCTCACAGGCTAGCGCTTCTTTCCAGAGTTGTAGGCGAACAGAATCATACCATCCCAGCAGGACCTGCACCGATACTGATCCTCTGTGCTGTATCCGCATCTCTCGCAACCTCCTTCCGAATTCCTCTTCCATGATGACGTATCTGTACCTCTGCTATCCGGGCCTTGGATCCAGGTGATGGTTTGGATGTGTTCACGACAAGGAAGCACGATCCCACCGCTGCCAGCCAATTGTGACGGACCTCGTACCCAAGATGTCCGCCTTAAATGCTTCCTCCGTCCGGTACCACACAATCCAAGCCCATTAGCTCACCCAGTCACCAGACAACACCAGTGTAGGCTACATCAGGAATTAATCTTTATTTGACATGTCACACTTATATACAGCTAGATGACTAAAGCTTAACCTAATTAGCATGAGCTAATTATCTTAATCAACACTGGGCTCCTTCATTCAATTGCAGGGTTAATTAGCACACACAACAATAGGTGAAACACTTCTACAAGCCAGACTATACTCAATTACATAACACAGGTGGCTGGAGTTCATGAGTCATGACATTAGCGTCTCTTGCTAATATGCCAAATACACATACAGATTCTATGTGTATTGGGGGGCCAGCATGGACCTAAATCCAAGTATCACCAGCTCAGGGGTCCCAGGCTTGCAGCTCAAAGAGCACTGTTCCCCCAAATGCCAGGGCCCATAATCGCAAGGCAACAGGCTCGCACTCAGTCCCCTCCAACAGCCCGTGTCCCGGCTAGGTCCGTCACAGCATATATTTTAAATGCCCATAACTCAGAACTGGTAGGTGGGCAACCACCACTCCAAAGCAGAATTGAAAGAGTAAAGAGTTTAGACCACGACTTTACAAGTTTGCTTCAATAGTGGTAGATGTTTGAGTAATATGTCCTGTCAAATGAATCACAGGGCCAGATTCAGTGGATCAGTGGCAGATGCAATCTGTCTAAATTAACAAAGATGATTTTTTTAAATAACGAGTACTAGTATAACACGTGTAGAAAATGATTATTGTTATATGATGCTAATACTTTTTTTTTTAAATATCTCTTTATTAGTTTCTTTTACACATCCATTATACATTTCACCATTTACATTCATCGCTCTCTTATGAGCTTCCATAAAATCCATTCATAGTCATTTCCTCAAATACTACAAAATTATACATATACATACATATACATTTACACATTCACATCCCTCTTACACCTCCCCCCCCCCTTTTGTAGTGGCTTGCCCAATCTCCGTGCCTTTTTATCCTGATGCCGTTATGGAATTTTCTATCCAGCTTGCCCATGCTCTCTCATATTTCTCTCCATGTCCTCTATTCCAATATGTTTCCCTATATAATGGTAGATTACTATTTACTAAATTTTTCCACAGTGTTAACGTTGGGGCTTCCGCCTTCTTCCAATTCAGCATTATTGTCTTTCTAGCATAAAAAAGCAAGTTTGTAAACAAAAAAAAAAAGCAACAGACCCACCTGTATTCTCCTTCCTATGCTTGTACAGGACGCAGTGGCTGGGTCCTGGAAGGACGCTATGTTTCCCCTCTGTTTGGTCTGTGATCCCTTTAAGGGAACAAAAAGGGTTAACTCACCTGTCAGAGGAGGTGGGTTTAAAAACAAGACAGGAAGTTGCAGATGGGTGGAGGAGTGCAGAGGAGATAGTGGTTTGTGTTTGGCTTGATTTGCAGCAACCAAAGTCAACAGCAGCGTTCGGCCTGGAAGCCTCCTAGCAGATGAAGTCACCTGCGACAGCACCCCAGGACTGTGTTTGATTGCGATAGCAATTCGGGACTTTGATAGTCGGTGAGACTGAAACCTTTTTCTTTTGTTTTGCTGCTGTGAAGCTGTTTAAGTTTAATAAAACCTCCTTTTGAACTAAAAGCCTGTGTCCTGCGGTCTAGCTGGTCCCCCGAACTTTACAAGTGGTGCTCGGATGCGGGCAGGACAGAGTAACAGGCGTGTTTTTTTTTTTTTTTTTTTTTGCTGGCTTTTGCATTTGAATTTAAAACTGACATTTAAAGGGACAGTACAGTGAATTTATGTCCTGGGTTAAAGCTGCCCAAACCCTGAAAGCTGAAGCAATGGAGGAACTAATTAAACAACTGTCCCTGGCTAATATACAAGCGCAGACCCGCCATGAGGAAGCTAATCAGCGCTTAGCAACTCAGCTGGAGGTACAGCAAGAAAATACTCGCCTGTTGGTGGCTCAGTTGGCAGCACAGCAAGCAACCCAGCAAGGGGTTATGCAGGCTCAGGTGACTGCCTTAAAAGAAGTAGTACAGCAGTTGTCTCAGGGTCGTGAGCAAGCGGCTGTTGCCCCTGGCAACCAGGTGACCGTGAGGGCAAGCCATTTTTTGCAGAAATTGTCCCTGAGTGATGATGTAGAGGCATTTCTTGCTACATTTGAGAGGACGGCAGAGAGAGAAGGGTGGCCCCAGGACCAGTGGGCCGGCCTAATTGCCCCTTTTCTCACCGGAGATCCTCAAAAAGCCTACTTCGACCTGCCACCAGAGGACGCTAAAGACTATCAAAAACTAAAGGCAGAAATACTGGCTCGTTTGGGGGTGACTACGGCCGTTCGGGCCCAACGAGTGCACCAATGGAAGTATTGTCCAGATCGTCCACCACGGTCTCAAATGCATGACCTGGTGCAACTGGTAAAAAAATGGCTGCAGCCCGAAGTGTTGTCGGGCCCCCAAATCGTGGAGCGGGTCGTCCTGGACCGATACCTACGGTCACTGCCAGACGACCTTCAACGGTGGGTCAGCCATGGAGACCCCAAAACAGTGAACCTCCTTGTCGAGATGGTAGAGCGATATACAGTGGTGGAGGATCTGCTTGGCCCTACCAAGCGCCAAGGGCCCAGTCTGCCACGGCCTATTCGATCGACTGCCGCCCTTCGAAAGGATGTCCCCCGGAGCCCTGGAATCAACACCCCGGAAGGTCAAGAGTCACTCCCAGTACCTCCTCAGCGATCTGTTCCTGTTCGGAGAGGAGGGGATGTACAATGTTGGCGGTGTCATTCCTGGGGCCATACCCGGGCCCACTGCCCACTGCAAGAGGAGCCCATGGAATGCGGGGTTCTTCGGAGGGGGTCTTTTTATGCTCATAGAGCATGTACCACACACCTTGACCGCGGAGAAGAGAAATTTGAGTGTGTAGTCCAAGTGAACCACCTCCCTGCCTGGGCTTTGCTGGACTCCGGAAGCATGGTAACCCTTGTTCATCCTAGAGTACTTGGGAAGATCGGTCCGGTAAGCAAAACTTTACGGGTTGTATGCATTCACGGGGACACTAGAGAGTACCCTCTCATCTCGGTGTCCATCTCCACAGCATATGGCACTGGTACTCAAGAGGTGGGGGTGGTAAAGAACTTGATACATGATGTTATCATAGGACGAGACTGTCCATTTTTTGAAAAACTGTGGGGACAAGGAGAACTATCTGAACGATCCCAAGACTGGGGAGAAACTAGTTCCTCTGTTCCTATGGTTGAGGGTAATAACCCTGAGATGCCAAATGAACCTAATGTGGATCCAGTTGATACAAATGCTAATGATTGGGTTAATGGTGATGAAAGTAGTGCTGATACTGTGAAGGGTGTCAAAATGTGTGGTTCGCAGACCTACCTGAACACTGAGGAGGGGGAACCTTCCCCACTTCAGGTAATGCTGGGTGAAGAGGATGAGGAAGTGGCCTCTACCCCTGCCCTGCCGGATTTGGGTGTTCCCCAGGGGACATTTGGTACTGCCCAGATGCAGGACCCCACTTTGGCCCGTGCACGGGAACAAGTTGTAGTATTAAATGGGGTACCCCAAGAGCCAGGTGCGAATGAGCGGTGGCCCCACTTTGCCATATATAATGAATTGCTTTATCGGGTTACCAAAGTGAGAGAAAATGTGGTAGAACAATTATTGGTACCCCAACAGTATAGACGCAAGGTCCTGGACCTGGCCCATGATGATGTTTTAGGGGGACACCTGGGAGTTAAAAAGACGGAGGCACGGATCACCGACCGGTTTTACTGGCCAGGTCTGAAAGCAGAGGTAAGAAGATACTGTGCCTCTTGTCCCACCTGTCAGTTGACCGCGCCGGTGACCCACTTCCGGAGCCCTTTGGTCCCTCTGCCCATAATTGAGGTCCCATTCGAGAGAATAGCCATGGATATAGTGGGTCCTTTGGTAAAGTCAGCTCGAGGTCACTCTTACATACTGGTGATCCTTGACTATGCCACCCGGTATCCTGAAGCGCTACCTCTGCGGAATACCTCCTCTAAGGCTATTGCTCGGGAATTATTCCAGTTGTTTACACGGACTGGTTTTCCCAAGGAAATACTCACGGACCAGGGCACCCCGTTTATGTCGAGGGTTATGGCTGATGTGTGCAAGCTGTTCCGGATTAAACAGCTGCGCACATCGGTCTACCATCCACAAACGGATGGGTTGGTAGAGCGCTTTAATAAGACCCTTAAGTCTATGCTCAAGCGGGTTGTACAAAGGGATGGGAAAGACTGGGACTGCCTGTTACCCGCTCTCCTATTTGCTATCCGGGAAGTGCCCCAGGCCTCCACTGGGTTTTCGCCCTTTGAGTTGGTATATGGGCGGAGACCTCGCGGACTACTGGATTTTGTTAAAGAGGAATGGGAAAGTGAACCTATTCAGCATAAGAGTGTTCTTGAATATGTTTCCCAAATGCAGGAGAGGATCCGAACTGTGATGCCTCTAGTCAAAGAACATTTGCAAAAAGCCCAGGAGGCTCAACGACGGGTCTATAATAGGGCTGCTAGAATAAGGAACTTCCAAGTGGGGGATCGAGTAGCGGTGTTGATCCCCACTGTGGAAAGTAAATTCTTGGCCAGGTGGCAAGGCCCCTTTGAAGTTGTAGAAAAAGTGGGAGAGGTAAATTATAGAGTCCACCAACCAGGTAAGAGGAAACCCTATCAGATATATCATGTAAACTTGTTAAAGCCCTGGACAGACAGGGAACCGGTGACCTCCCTGGCTGGTGCAAGACTTGAGCCTAGGGTTGGGGTGGAGAGTGTCCAAGTAGCAAATACCCTGTCTAGAGTCCAAAGTCAGCAGGCAAAGGAGTTCTTGCAGAGAAATAAAGAGAAATTTTCAGACTTGCCAGGGCTCACTAGTGTCATAGAGCATGATATTGTCACGGAACCAGGAGTCAAAGTTTTTGTCCGGCCTTACCGCATTCCAGAGGCCCAAAGGAAGGCTGTTTCAGAGGAAGTGAAGAAGATGTTGGACCTGGAGATTATTGAGGAATCACAGAGTGAGTGGTCAAGCCCGATTGTGTTGGTACCGAAGCCCAACGGGACTCTGCGATTCTGCAATGATTTCCGGAAACTAAATGAAGTTTCACGGTTTGATGCCTACCCCATGCCCCGGGTAGATGAGCTTATTGAGAGACTAGGTCCAGCCAGGTATATCACTACATTAGACCTTACCAAGGGGTATTGGCAAATCCCGTTGACTAAGGCTGCTAGAGAGAAAACTGCTTTTTCTACCCCAGAGGGAAGTTTTCAGTACAAGAGAATGCCTTTTGGATTGCAAACTGCTCCAGCCACATTTCAGAGGGCAATGGATAGGATTTTACGTCCTCATCGGGAGTATGCCTCAGTATACTTGGATGACATAGTCATTTTTAGCAGAGACTGGGAGTCACACTTGCCCAAAGTCCAGGCAGTACTGGACTCTCTTTGGAAGGAGGGGTTTACAATAAACCCGGAAAAGTGTGCTTTGGGAATGGAGGAGGTGAAATACCTGGGCTATGTTGTGGGTAGAGGGGTAGTAAAACCTCAGGTCAACAAGGTAGAGGCTGTACAGAATTGGCCCCGCCCCCTCACAAAAAAACAGGTACGTGCATTCCTGGGTATGGTGGGATACTACAGGAGGTTTGTACCCAACTTTGCCACGTTGGCAGCTCCATTGACCGATCTGACTAAGGGTCGGAAATCGGTCATGGTGGAGTGGAATGCAGACGCTGAGAAAGCTTTTTTGGAGCTCAAGTCGGCACTGTGCCAACACCCTGTCCAAAGTAGCACCCAATTTTTCAAAAGAGTTTGTTGTACAGACTGATGCTTCCGATGTAGGATTGGGAGCAGTTTTGTCACAGGTTATTCATGGCGAGGAGCACCCAGTAGTCTTCCTCAGTAGGAAGTTAACACCAGCGGAGAAAAACTACGCTATAATTGAACGAGAGTGTCTGGCCATTAAGTGGGCTCTGGAATCCCTCAGATATTACCTCTTGGGGAGGAAGTTTAGGCTGATTTCTGACCATGCCCCTTTAACATGGCTGAGACAAGGTAAAGGGACTAATGCCAGGGTTACCCGGTGGTTCCTGGCACTCCAGGAATTTAAATTTGTAGTGGAGCATAGGCCCGGGAGACTGCATCAAAATGCAGATGCCCTCTCCCGAGTCCATTGTTTGAGCTCCACGGTTGCCTCCACCTCCTTGGCGTTGGGGCACAGGGGGGGGATATGTACAGGACGCAGTGGCTGGGTCCTGGAAGGACGCTATGTTTCCCCTCTGTTTGGTCTGTGATCCCTTTAAGGGAACAAAAAGGGTTAACTCACCTGTCAGAGGAGGTGGGTTTAAAAACAAGACAGGAAGTTGCAGATGGGTGGAGGAGTGCAGAGGAGATAGTGGTTTGTGTTTGGCTTGATTTGCAGCAACCAAAGTCAACAGCAGCGTTCGGCCTGGAAGCCTCCTAGCAGATGAAGTCACCTGCGACAGCACCCCAGGACTGTGTTTGATTGCGATAGCAATTCGGGACTTTGATAGTCGGTGAGACTGAAACCTTTTTCTTTTGTTTTGCTGCTGTGAAGCTGTTTAAGTTTAATAAAACCTCCTTTTGAACTAAAAGCCTGTGTCCTGCGGTCTAGCTGGTCCCCCGAACTTTACACACTATATAAAATTTAAATTTGCTTTAAAATGTATTGTAGCGCTGGCTCCTGACGAGCACACGCTATGTGTTTTTCAAAGTTAATGTTCCTAAAGTTGGGTTTTGGGGTTAATTATGCCAAATTATGGTCTCAGTATCAGTCAACCTGGAATTGCACTGAGTTATCCTTGGCCGCAGGTGTTGCTGTCACCGCCGGCAAGCATGAGAATGCAGTTTAGCTGGGTGTATTGGATACCCTTCTTTCTCTCGGAACCAGCCCAGTGGGCGTGTTCATCCTGCTGTGCATTCTGGGAGTAGGTATTTAAGGTACTGAGATCACGTGCTATGGGGTTCCGGTCTAGTCCAGAAGATATATTCTGTCTGTTCCTGGTCCTCCTGACCAGCCCTCATGGCCCTCCTAGCCTGGGGTGCGAATCCATGCAATTTTGAGTCTCTGGGCTGGATAACCCGAGGCGAAGCAACTGCAGGGACAGGCCTGAATGGATTTCGGGGCCGAATTATCCAAAAGTGGTCCGGTGCCGTCTCGGCTAGGAGAGCCCCAGCAACTGGAGAAGCATCCAGGGGAGGACTCTTCAGGAGAAAGCCATGCCCTAAGGCTGGCTTCTCAGAAGGAGCCTGGAGGCTCAGTTGAAGGACACTAAATGGATTTACACTCATACAGTATCACCGGACCAGCTGCAAGATACTGGTACCGTATGATAGCTCTCTAAATTTGTCTGAGTCCCTCAGTTACAACCAAGTCTGTGGCAGAGACTTTATTCTCAAGTGTTCTACAACCAAGTCTGTGGCAGAGACTTTATTCTCAAGTGTTCTACAACCAAGTCTGTGGCAGAGACTTTGCTTTACCTAACGCTCCACCGGCTGCTATGCCTAGTGAGAGGAGGTCTATCTGGTGGTTGTGAGAATCCAGCTGTGAAACTGTAATTCTCTGGATTTCTAGAGTGAGAGACTTTCTATCTTAGCAGTTCCAAAGGTACCTGAACTTTCATCCTAACCCTCTACCCTACATTTAAGAGACTGTTTTATCTTTTTGAATAAATAACCCAAAAAAGGAAGATTGTCAATTTCTACATTTCTTTGGCCCAGCTATCACAGGAACCCCTAGACGGAGACGAGGCGAAGAAGGTAACGGTAAGCCCAATAAAAAACAACAGCTCCTTCGGGGGTCAGTGCTACATATTAATGTAGTTGCTTTATTTATAAGGCTTTCGGGAAAGCCACAGTTTAAAAATAAGATGCTTATGTGTGTTAACTGCTGCAGTAAGGTAATATACTGAATAACACTATTGCTGCCTTGGAGCTACCGATTCTTTGACAGTCCAGGGGGATTCAAATACTACTCTGATTAGTGACACTTTGCTTGCAGGCCATACTTAATAATTTATTTTTAAAGTAAAAATAGCATTGAAAAGATTGGAGCTGTACGGTGTTAGGAAATAAGGCTGCTGAATGGATAATAATGTACATAACTAGCATGGTTTTAACAGTGGAGAAATGTGTTGTGTTACAAATGGTCATGCAGTCATATCTAAAAATACTGAGATATACAACCCTACTTTTGGTGAATATTAATTAAAACATATATAACAGGGATTCATTACTAGCGATGAGCCAAACGTACCTGGGTTTGGTTTGATTTTGAATCCCATTAAAGTCAATAGGACCCGATTTTTAAAAATAGCAATGGCAAAAAAATGTAGGCTAATATTCAAGGGGTGGTCAAACAAATGGCATGGGGGGCTGGGCACCACCCTGGGTACAATATACCAAAGGAAAAACATATATAAATTAATAAATAAAAATAATTCAGTGGTGGGGAGCAGTGAGTATTTAGTAATTCTTAACCCCTTCACAACCACACAACACATATATGCAGCATCCAAAAAGTGGAATTTAAGCCAGGACACCCAATTTATGTGTTCTGTGTTTGTGCTGGAAGAATGTTCAATTGTTTGCTCCCAGCACTGAAACCAAGTTGTTGGTGACAGCTCCGGGTCTTGTACTAATGATCGAGAACCGGAAGAACAAAGCTCTCGATTGCTTGATTGTTGTGGTAGCCTGTGATTGGCTATCACAGTGAGTATTCACTCTGTAGCCCATTCCTGTGTTGCATCTCCTTTGTGAAGAGGAGAAACAATATCCTTCTCATCAAGCCAGGTGGAAAGGTCTGTACATCACCACTGAATGCAAACAATAAGGTACCATGGCATGTGTTCAGGGGCAAATCTACAAAAAATAGTCAGCACTAAAATTACGCCCTTGTCCAAATACTGACACGTTTCGTCCAGTGGGATTTTACTTGCTCTTTCCTTAGTATGCGTTTTTGCTGCTGAGACCATTATATGAGAAGCGATCCAGTGACCGCTTTTGGGGAATGCCATTCATGAGAGAGTGAGTCTTGCTGAGGTATGAGAGGAAGGGAGCTGGAACCATCTATCCATCTGGGAGTTGTCATCTTTTAAATGCTGATTTAGACCTCTTGAGTTGTGAAGGTCTAAGGATTTGGCAAGCAGCATTACAATTACTTGGTGCACAGCAGCTTTGATATTTTGTTTGTAGGACTGTGTGTTTTGATTTGTTTGTTATACTCTATATATTGAATTAGAAGTTTTCCCTAGCGCAATACAATTTTTTTTTTCAGGGAAGCACTATGCTAGGGATAGCAGCAGTAACAGTTACCAGGATCCTTCACTTAGGTCTGTACTCACAATGCCCCCTGATACTTGAATGCCTCCCTCCAATATCAAGCAGACAATTCCCCAGTGAATCTTCCAGACCAGATCCTCAGTGAAATCCCTCAATTAGCTTCAAAGATTTAGCAGAACAGGCCTCCCCAGCTCTGCCACAGCTGGGACCTCAGTGAGCACAGGTAGAATTTTCAGTTGGGCTGCCCAGAAGCGCAGCAGCCATTCAAGCTGGAAACTTCCCCTACTGGACAAAAATAGGGCTACCTAGGGCCCCAGACTATGCATGCACCCCCAGACATCATAAACATTCAAACTGCTGATTTTCCTTCTCCCATCCCACTATATTCGGGAATCATCCAGAAGACAGAGGGGAGCAATCAAACATGCAGCCTGCAGAGTCTAGAACAGCTCATATATTTACCTATTCTATACAGTAACCTACCTAGGAGGAAGCTACATTAAGCTGCAATAATGTGTGTCATTTATATCTGCCAAGAGTTTAGCTTTAAGATAAATATGAAAACATTTTGCAGCAAGAACATAGGAAATGGATCAAACTGTAATAAGAGAAAATGTAGGTATAAGTCAACAATTGTGTATTAGCAACAGCATATAATATGAGAACTGGGGGCATTTTTTTGCTAATGTAATTTTAGAAACACAGGAAATGAAAATATTTTAATAACACAAAAATAGAACATTACCTAGCATGGAGAAAATTCTTTTTTTTTTGCAGTGAATGGGTTAAAGCTGAACAAAAACCCACATTAGTACCAGGCTTCAGAACAGTCCATCTGTCGATTCATTGTAAGAAGCATACTGTGATTTGAACAGCTCCTGTAGACATTGTGCCGGATATAGTTACCAGTCCAAAGCTTCTCTTGGCAATAAGAAGAACCCTCTGGCCGGATACTGTAGTGTGCCATGCTGACTGTGCAGTATGTTTTTTTTTGTCAAAAGGTTGGTGGCATAGATAAGCTTTGTATTAGGTTGCTCCGTGTAGCTACTGGTTATCCTGCTTGCATTTGCTTATTTTAGTAACACTTAAAAGTTTCTCCTGACAATCAGATAAAGCACAAATTTTCAATTTCCATATTTAAATTAAATTTTTTTTTTAACGGAAAAATGTATTCTGCTAAGATCTTTAAATATCCTTTTTATGGGGTGTTGTACTGAGGGCATTGATCATGTAAATGTCTTCCAAGAAAGGAAAAAAACGTTATACTTTATTCATGTGGGGGGGGCTTCAGTGTTGCAGTAGCACTAGCAAGAGTGGGAGAGGATGGAGGATGATTCTAAGCACTAAACCTCACATTTTGATTGGCCCACACCTAAATGTAATGAAGAGGTAATTTAAAGTAGTATGGTGTCCACAGGGATAGGTACAAGTGTCCTTGGGGGAACAAGAAGATCTGGCCAATAAAGCATGGAGAGGACTTGGATAATCTATTATACGAGCAGAGCATAGGAGCAGAAATTATGTTTTCAAGTAGAGTACTGGAGGAGTTAAGCTGTGGAGGGCCAGTTTCTTTATGACTGTGCCATGTTCCCTTCTTCTACCATAGAATACCATTTGGAATGGACTCACATTGTAAAGACTTTTCTTTTGTAAATTGTAGGAGTGTGCCCAACAGTAGACTTTCTGAGATTTGAAATGGGCACCAAAAAATTACGCTATGCTATACACTATTATAAAGCTGTAGTAGGTCAAGTATATGTAAACTCACTTGTCAACCAGTCTTTGCCTCAATGTTCATTACTATTATGGGGGGGGGGGGGGGGGGGGGGGGGGGGGGGGGGGGTAAAAACTCAAACCCTACTCATTTGCAACTGATACATTTTTATGTATGGGTATGATGAATGACACTATCAGCTGCTTGGAAAATTCATCAGAGAGAACAATTGAGTTGAGATCAGCCTCATCCATTCCTCTCTGGTGTGTCCTCAAACTAACACATAGTTCTTTACAGCAGCACTATGATAGTAATTTACATATCTTACTTAGCTCACTGTGCTAATTCCAGCATTTTCTCTAATAAAAAGATGACATAATTTTCTATATTGAGGAATGAGATTAAATTTAGTAAAGGTAACAAAAGACAACATGTTGCCACCGGTGACAGCATATTAATCTGCTCCAATGATTGGCCAAGGTGTTGGCAATGGCTTCCTTATACTTATAATAATGTAATAAAACATACAATACACAATTAAGTACAGCTACAGGCATATAGGGGGAGATTTCCTAATTCTGGTGCAGCTGTGCATGGTAACCAATCAGGTTCTAGGTTTTATTGTCAAAGCTTAATTGAAGAAGCTGAAGTTAGAAGTTGATTTGCTACTATGTACCGCTGCACAAGATTCTGTGTGCGTTTTAGTAAATCTCCATACTCTGTGGATAGGCCCCACATTTTTCTCCATACTGAGTAAACATCTTTTCCAAAAGAAACTCTTCCAATCCCAACACAACCCATCCTACTTGAGTCATAAGAGAAACCCAATGCTTCTCAAAGTTCTGCAACCTTCTATTCCTATTTAACTATTATTCTGGTTTTCTTTCATGACCATTGTTTTTTAGTACAAACAAATCACAATTTTCCTTTAAGATACAGTTGTACTCATAAGTTTACACACCCTGGCAGAATTTATGATTTCCTAGCCATTTTTCAGAGAATATGAATGATAACACAAAAATGTTTCTTTCGCTCATGGTTAGTGTTTGGCTGAAGCCATTGTTTATCAATGAACTGCGCTTACTCTTTTTAAATCATAATGACAACAGAAACTACCCAAATTACCCTGTCAAAAGTTTACATACCCCAGTTCCTAATACCATGTAGTGCCCCCTATAACATCAATGACAGCTTGAAGTCTTTTGTGGTATTTGTGGATAAGGCTCTTTATCTTCTCAGATGGTAAAGTTGCCCATTCCTCTTGGAAAAAAGCCTCCAGTTCCTGTAAATTCTTGAGCTGCATGAACTGCACGTTTGAGATCTCCCCAGAGTGGCTCAATGATAGGTTTGTCCCTGTGCTGTTTGGCGTATTGTAAGCGGGATACTTTGTGGCATTTGCATAGTAATGGCTTTCTTCTGGCGACTCGACCATGCTGCTCATCTTTCTTCAAGTGCCTCCTTATTGAGCACCTTGAAACAGCAACACCATATGTTTTCAGAGAGTCCTGTATTTCACCTGAAGTTATTTGTGGGTTTTTCTTTGCATCCCAAACAATTTTCCTGGCAGTTGTGGCTGAAATTCTAGTTGGTCTACCTGACCGTGGTTTGGTTTCAACAGAACCCCTCATTTTGCACTTCTTGATTAGAGTTTAAACACTGCTGATTGACATTCTCAATTCCTTGGATATCTTTTTATATCCCTTTCCTGTTTTATACAGTTCAACTACCCTTTCCCACAGATCCTTTTACAATTCTTTTGCTTTCCCCATGACTCAGAATCCAGAAACGTCAGTGTAGCACTGAATGAAAGATGCAAGGGTCTGTCAGGAGTCCAGAAACGCATTAACCTTTTATACACACACACACTAATTACTAGAAAACAGATCACAGGGGAGGATGGTTACCTTTAATAGCCTTTCAAACCCCTTTCTGTTAACATGTGTGCATGTTATCAGGCCAAAATCACCAGGGTATGTAAACTTTTGATCAGGGTCATTTGGGTAGTTTCTGTTGTCATTATGATTTAAAAAGAGTAAACACAGAACACTAACCATGAGTGAAAGAAATTTTTTTATGTTATCGTTCATATTCTCTGAAAAATGGCCAAGAAATCATAAATTCTGCCAGGGTATGTAAACTTATGAGCACAACTACACTACAGTATTAAGTACTCAGAGAAGCATCTCTGAAATGTACTTCATGGTAATCTTATTGCTTTTCTTTAAATTTATAGGTAATTAAATACAGTATAGAAAGGTTTCCACACTCCAGGTACAACTGTGATAGCCTGATCTTAACATTTCAGCTGAGCTACAGGCTTCACCAACCTAAGTAACAGCTGATCTTCAAGCAGATATAAAAGGCCCAAGCTAATTACACTCTGTAATCATTAATATATCATTACATTAATTTTAAATGTAAGAAGCCTAAGTACCTGCCCTGGTACCAGCTTTTGGCAGTCTGCTGTTAAGTCTGTACAACAGAACTTAGAAAGTGCAAGGGAGAAACAGCACCAGGAGCAGTGGCGTCACTAGAGTTGGTGTAACCTGGTGCGGTAAAAAATGGTGTCACCCCCCGGGGGAAATGAGCAGGCTAGTGCATTAGCGTAGCTCTCCCCCCTAGCCTGCCACAGTGATGGAGCCGGGATGGGATCGGGGTGGTGGATGGAGCCGGGATGGGATAGGGGTGGTTGGTGGAGTCAGAATGGGATCGGGTGGTGAATGGAGTCGGGATGTGATCAGGGTGGTGGATGGAGCCGGGATGGGATTGGGTGGTGGATGGAGCCAGGATGGGATCAGGGTGGTGGATGGAGCCAGGATGGGATTGGGGGAATGAATGGACCTGGGATGGGATCAGGGGAATGAATGGACCCAGGATGGGATTGGGGAGGTTGATGGAGCCAGGATGTGATCAGGGTGTTGGATGAAGCCGGGATAGGATGCAGGGGAGGTGGATGGTGCCAGGATGAGATTGGAGTAGTGGATAGAGCTGGGATGAGATCAGGTTGGTGGATGGAGCTGGGATGGGTTTGGGTGGTGGATGGAGCCGGGATGGGATTGGGGTGGTTGACAGAGTCAGAATGGGATCGGGGTGGTGAATGGAGCCAGGATGTGATTAGGGTGGTTGATGGAGCTGGGATGGGATTGGTGTGGTGAATGGAGCCGGGATGGGATCAGGGTGGTGGATGGAGCCGGGATGGGATCAGGGTGGTGGATGGAGTCGGGATGGGATCAGGAGAATGGATGTAGCCGAGATGGGATCAGGGGAATGAATGGACCCAGGATGGGATTGGGGAGGTTGATGGAGCCAGGATGTGATCAGGGTGGTGGATGAACCCGGGGATAGGATGCGGGGGGAGGTGGATGGTGCCAGGATGGGATTGGAGTAGTGGATAGAGCTGGGATGAGATCAGGTTGGTGGATGGAGCTGGGATGGGTTTGGGAGAATGGATGTAGCCGGGATCGGTTTGAGGGAATGAATGGAGCCGGGATCGGATCGGGCGGGGAGTATAGAGCCGGGATGGAATTGGGGGAATGAATTGAGTTGGGAAGAGATTGGGGTGGTGGATGGAGCCGGAATGGGATTGAGGTGGTGGATGGAGCCAGGATCGGAGGAGGGGGGTAGATTGTGCTGGGATGGGATTGGGGTAGTGGATGGAGCTGGGATTGTATCAGGTTGGTGGATGGAGCTGTGATGGATGGAGTCGGGATTGTATCGGGATGGTGGATGGAGCCGGGATGGTATCGGGGAGGTGGATGAAGCTGGGATAGGATCGGGGTGATGGATGGCGCGGGAATCGGATTGGGGTGGTGGATAGAGCCTGAATCAGATTAAGGAGGTGGATGGAGCTGGGATGGGATGGGGGATGGAGGGAGCTGGGATAGGATCGGGGTGGTGGATGGAGCCAGGATGGGATCGGGGAATGGATGGAGCCAGGATGGGGGTAGGTGAGAATGGATGGAGCTGGGATGGGAGCTGGCTGGTGGATAGAGCTGGGCTGGGATCGGTGTGGTGGATTAAGCCAGGATAGAATCAGGGCGGTGGATGAACCCGGGATGGGATCGGGGTGGTGGATGGAGCCTGAATCGCATCAGGGTGGTGGATGGAGCCGGGTTGGGATCGGGGGGAATGGATTGAGCCAGGATGGGATTGAGGGGAATGGATGGAGCCAGGATGGGATGGGGGAGAATGGATGGAGCTGGGATGGGATCGGGGGGAGGATGGAGCTGGGATGGGATCTTTGATTGGGGGGGGGGTTAAGGGATATGTGCTAGGGGTGCTTTGGGAGGTGGGTAGAAATGTGCTGCGGGGGGGTCAAACTTCAATTCTGCCCCCTCCTTCTAGCACAAGTCCTCTCTAACTCCAAACCAAGCACCCCCTAGTACATATCCTCTAACCCCCACCCCCCCTCCCTCAAATCACTCCTGGTAGCACAATTACTACCTACCCAGGCCTCTGAGAACTCACCCTCCCAATCACGATGTAAGACTCCTGTTATTACAGACCTCATAGGGCAGGTGTCCCTTCTGCTCCTCCTCCCCTCTTCCTCCCAGTCTGTGTACGTGAACGTTAGAGCTGAGGAGAAGGCGGCTATAGTCTGGTTCCTGTGGGCTATAGCCAAAGAGGCATGCAATTGTGGGGGTGTGTGGGACTAGGGATGAGCCGAACACCCCCGGGTTCGGTTCGAACCAGAACCTTCGAACGGACCGAAAGTTCGCGCGAATTTTCGAACCCTATACGTTATAATGGACGCGAACGTTCGAAATCAAAAGTGCTAATTACAACGGCCAATATGCATGTTAATGTCATAAAACAGGTTTGGGGACCCGGGTCCTGCCCCAGGGGACATATATCAATGCAAAAAGAACTTTTAAAAACTAACGTTTTTTCGGGAGCAGTCATTTTAATGATGCATAAAGTGAAAAAAAAAAAAAGTGACATTTTCCTTTAAATATGGTACCTGGGGGGTGTCCAAAGTATGCCTGTGAAGTGGCATGTGTTTCCCGTGTTTAGAACTGTCCTTGCACAAAATGACATTTGTAAAGGAAAAAAAGAAGCCATTTAAAACCACTTGCGGCTTTAGGTTTGATCTTAAGTAGAATCTGAACAGGTACATTATGAAGTGTAGCTCCATCCCAAAAAAATCTATTTTTAAGCTTTTTGGAGAACATAGGGAGGGGTTATCACCCCTGTAACATTTGCTGTCTTTGCACATCTGTTCAGAACATGTCACCTCACTTTCCGTCCCAATGACAAATGTTTTTGGAAAAGTGGGGTTTTAATTGAAACAAGGATTGGTGATAAAGTATCAGTAGAGAGGAGATACCTTTTTCCCAAATTAAATCTAACAGGATAGAATTTCCCTTCCTAGGGGTAGATTTCCTCTCACTTCCTGTTTTCTCTTTCCATTTGCAAGTAGGAGTCGTTTGTAAGTTGGATGTTTGAAAGTAGGGGCCTGGCGTATATACTCTGCAGAAATTTGCCCTATTAGATGTTGGTGTAGCCACAAGACTGGTGGGCACAGGAATGGGCCCTGCTGTGAGTTAATAGATCAAGATTTGTAATTGCATGCACCTGTTGAACAGGGCAGAAAAATTGGGGGTGGTGGTGGTGGTGGTGGTGGACGGTTTTGCCACAAGACTGTAAGCTCTCACAGTTACTCTTGGTGGGCGCAGGAATGGGCCCTGCTGTGAGTTATTAGATCAAGATTTGTAATTGCAAGCACCTGATGAACAGGGCAGAAAAATTGGGCCTTTGGCGGTGGTGGTGGACGGTGTTGCCACAAGACTGTAGGCCCTCATAGTTACTCTTGGTGGGCGCAGGAATGGGCCCTGCTGTGAGTTATTAGATCAAGATTTGTAATTGCAAGCACCTGATGAACAGGGCAGAAAAATTGGGCCTTTGGCGGTGGTGGTGGACGGTGTTGCCACAAGACTGCAGGCCCTCATAGTTACTCTTGGTGGGCGCAGGAATGGGCCCTGCTGTGAACTATTAGATCAAGATTTGTAATTACCCGCCCCTGTTAAACAGGGGCTGAAAAATTGTGCCTTAGGCACTGGTGCTGGTGCCACAACACTGCAACCCCTCACAGAGACTGTACTTGGAGCACAGCAGTCACACGTGTTGCGAAGCATTTTTTTAAAAAATTGTAAGTACACGCCCCTGTTAAACAGGGGCTGAAAAATTGTGCCTTAGGCACTGGTGCTGGTGCCACAACACTGCAACCCGGCCCTCACAGATACTGTACTTGGAGCACAGCAGTCACACGTGTTGCGAAGCATTTTTTTTTAAAAATTGTAAGTACACGCCCCTGTTAAACAGGGGCTGAAAAATTGTGCCTTAGGCACTGGTGCTGGTGCCACAACACTGCAACACGGCCCTCACAGAGACTGTACTTGGAGCACAGCAGTCACACGTGTTGCGAAGCATTTTTTTTTTAAAAATTGTAAGTACACGCCCCTGTTAAACAGGGGCTGAAAAATTGTGCCTTAGGCACTGGTGCTGGTGCCACAACACTGCAACACGGCCCTCACAGAGACTGTACTTGGAGCACAGCAGTCACACGTGTTGCGAAGCATTTTTTTTAAAAATTGTAAGTACACGCCCCTGTTAAACAGGGGCTGAAAAATTGTGCCTTAGGCACTGGTGCTGGTGCCACAACACTGCAACACGGCCCTCACAGAGACTGTACTTGGAGCACAGCAGTCACACGTGTTGCGAAGCATTTTTTTAAAAAATTGTAAGTACACGCCCCTGTTAAACAGGGGCTGAAAAATTGTGCCTTAGGCACTGGTGCTGTGGCATGGATCATTGAGGAGGAGGAAGAGGATAGTCAGTGAACATAAGAGGACAGTCACTCAGCATCAGCATAGGCAGTCTTGAAGGGATGTGACATTAAAAATTATTCGGTTATATCCGCCTCAGGTGCCTGGTAGCTGGTGGTGATCCAAGACTGATTCATTTTGATGAATGTCAGTCGATCAACCGAGGCGGTGGACAGGCGCACCCTATGATCAGTCACAAATCCTCCAGCAGCACTGAATGTGCGTTCGGAAAGAACGCTGGAGGCAGGACAGGCCAGTAGCTCAATTGCATACTGTGCAAGCTCTGGCCAGTGATCCATCCTCAGGACCCAGTAAGCCAGAGGATTTTCGGTGGGAAAGGTGTCCAAGTCTGACCTTGCCCCAAGGTATTCCTGCACCATGTATATCAGACGCTGGCGATGGTTGCTGGAACCGATCATACCTTGGGGCTGCGGACTAAAAAATTGTCTGAACGCATCGGTCAGACGTCCACCTTCCCCACCGCTCCTTCTGCCACTGACCGAAGCCTCAGCAACTCGTCGCCCAGGACCAGGAGTTTGTAGCCTCCCAGTTTCTGGGAACGCGTTGCACAGACCTTTCTGCAAGGCCTCCCTGAGATGTCTCATCCTCTGCTCCCTCTGCGACGGCAAGATAAGGTCCGCAACCTTACCCTTGTACCGCGGATCAAGGAGAGTGGCCAGCCAGTAATGGTCCCTCTCCTTGATCCGAAGAACACGAGGATCCTTCCGCAGGCTTTGCAGGATCAGGGAGGCCATGCAGCGTAGGTTAGCTGAGGCATTCGGTCCGGAGTCTTCTGGGTCACTGAGGATGACATGATCGCCAGCCACCTCCTCCCAGCCACGTACAAGTCCACTGGCTTGTTGGGACTGTACATCATCCCTAAAAGACTGCTGCTGCTGATGCTGAGTGCCAGGCTCCACCTCCATGCTCACACAATCCTCCTCCCTCCTCCTCCTCCTCCTCCTCCTCATCCTCTTCCTGTGTGATGGGTGGGACAGAAGGAACACTGTCCGGATAAAGGGGGCCTTGAGAGGCAAGGAAGTCCTCCTCTTCCTGCCTCTGTTCTGCCTCAAGTGCCCTGTCCATTATCCCACGCAGCGTATGCTCCAACAGGTGGACAAGAGGGACAGTGTCACTGATGCATGCACTGTCACTGCTCACCATCCTCGTGGCCTCCTCAAATGGTGAGAGGACAGTGCATGCATCCCTGATCATGCTCCACTGACGTGGGGAAAAAAAACCAAGCTCCCCTGACCCTGTCCTGGTGCCGTAGTCGCAAAGGTACTCATTGATGGCCCTCTGCTGCGTGTGCAGTCGCTGCAGCATGGCCAACGTTGAGTTCCACCTGGTGGGCATGTCAGATATTAGGCGGTTCTTGGGCAGGTTCAGCTCCTTTTGCAGCTCAGTCAGCCGAGCACTGGCATTATAAGATCGGCGGAAATGCACACAGACTTTCCTGGCCTGCCTCAGGACATCCTGTAAGCCTGGGAACCTGCCCAAGAACCGCTGCACCACCAGGTTGAGGACGTGAGCCATGCAGGGCACATGGGTGAGCTGCCCCTGTCGCAGGGCGGAGAGGAGGTTGGTGCCATTGTCAGAAACGACCATTCCTGGCTTAAGCTGACGTGGCGTCAACCACCTCTCGGCCTGCCCCTGCAGAGCTGCCAGAACCTCTGGCCCAGTGTGGCTCCTGTCCCCCAAACACACCAGCGCAAGCACGGCATGGCATCTTTTTGCCTGCGTACTTGCGTAGCCCCTTGTACGCCTACGGAGCACCGCTGGTTCCAAGGACAGAGCACTGGAGGAAGAAGAAGAGGAGGGGGTGGAGGAGAGAGGTGTGTCACAACCAGTAGCAGTAGTCGCGTTTTGGAGGCGTGGTGGCGGAACAACCTCCAACACTACTGCACCTTGTCCTGCATCCCTCCCAGCTGCCAATAGAGTGACCCAATGGGCCGTGAAAGAAAGGTACCGTCCCTGTCCATGCCTGCTGGACCATGAGTCAGCGGTAATATGCACCTTACCGCTGACCGCCCTGTCCAGCGAGGCATGGACATTGCCCTCCACATGCCGGTAGAGAGACGGAATCGCCTTCCGCGAGAAAAAGTGGCGTTTGGGAACCTGCCACTGAGGAACCGCACATTGAACAAACTCACGGAAGGGGGCCGAGTCTACCAACTGAAAAGGCAGCAGTTGAAGTGCTAGCAATTTAGCAAGGCTAGCATTCAACCGCTGGGCATGTGGATGGCTGGGAGTGTACTTCTTTCTACGGTCCAGCAGCTGGGGCAGGGAAATTTGCCTGCTGCATTCGGACGTCGGTGTACTGCAAGTACTTGGTTGTGACACACCGAATTCTACACCTTCAGTCCTCTCAGAGCAGCTTTCAGAGAGGACTGAAGGTGTAGTGGGGATGGAGATCCCAGCTGAGGAGGAGCAAGTAGAGGTCCGCTTAGTTCTTTGGTGTGGGTCTTTTATGTGTGCCTGCCAACGAGCTGCATGGCAGGTCGCCATATGTCTGGTCATGCTTGTCGTGCCCAAGCGGCTGATGTTTTGGCCACGCGAGATACGCTTGAGACAAATATTGCAAATAGCAGTGGTGCGATCTGCTGCACTCGTCTCAAAAAAGGCCCACACCAAAGAACTTTTCTGATAACGTGCAGAGGCAGCGCCCTGCACAGGCGGAGCTCTGCGGTGTTGTACAGTTGCTGTGCTGGCCTCTACCTGGCCTCCAGGGGGCATCCTGCCTCGTTGGACATGTGACGCCGCATCCTCCTCCTCCTCGTCCTCCTCCTCATCCTCTCTCCCTTGAGGCACCCACGTGGAGTCAGTGACCTCATCATCCCCTCCCTCTTCACCACTAGAGCAAACCTGGCAGTAAGCTGCAGCTGGTGGAACTGTACTGCCAGATTCCTCAAGCTGGGTATCGTCATCCGAGCCTTCGAATCGTTGGGCATCCTCCTGGAGCATGTACCCAACACTGTGCTCAAAGAGTTCGGGGGACTCCTCAGGAGGACATGGTGGGTCTAGGGAAGGGGTGGCTGATGATGCTCTGTCAGTACCCTGAGCCTGGGTGAGAGAGGATGAGGAGGATGAGGAGGGCTTGGTCATCCATTCTACCAAGCCTTCAGCATGATGCGGCTCCACATGTCCAGCTGCCGAAAACAAAGACGCGCGTGTCCCATGGCCACGTGCTGATGACGATGCACGACCACGTCCACGTCCACGGCCACGTCCACTAGAAACAGAGCCTGCCTGCCCTGTGTTCTTGGCTCTGCACGCTCTGCCTCCCCTTGGCGGTCTTCCAGCCATTGTAGTCGGTAGTCCTGTGGGTGCTGCTGAGAAGAAAATATAGGAGCTCTGTGTGATGCCACTAACACACTAGAAGTCCTATAGGTGCTTCTGCAAAGAAAATATAGGAGCTCTGTGTGATGCCACTAACACACTAGAAGTCCTGTGGGTGCTGCTGAGAAGAAAATATAGGAGCTCTGTGTGATGCCACTAACACACTAGAAGTCCTATGGGTGCTTCTGCAAAGAAAAAATAGGAGCTCTGTGTGATGCCACTAACACACTAGAAGTCCTATGGGTGCTTCTGCAAAGAAAATAGAGGAGCTCTGTGTGATGCCACTAACACACTAGAAGTCCTGTGGGTGCTTCTGCAAAGAAAATAGAGGAGCTCTGTGTGATGCCACTAACACACTAGAAGTCCTGTGGGTGCTGCTGAGAAGAAAAATATAGGAGCTCTGTGTGATGCCACTAACTCACTAGAAGTCCTATGGGTGCTTCTGCAAAGAAAAAATAGGAGCTCTGTGTGATGCCACTAACACACTAGAAGTCCTGTGGGTGCTGCTGAGAAGAAAATATAGGAGCTCTGTGTGATGCCACTAACACACTAGAAGTCCTATGGGTGCTTCTGCAAAGAAAAATATAGGAGCTCTGTGTGATGCCACTAACACACTAGAAGTCCTGTGGGTGCTGCTGAGAAGAAAATATAGGAGCTCTGTGTGATGCCACTAACACACTAGAAGTCCTATGGGTGCTTCTGCAAAGAAAAAATAGGAGCTCTGTGTGATGCCACTAACACACTAGAAGTCCTGTGGGTGCTGCTGAGAAGAAAATATAGGAGCTCTGTGTGATGCCACTAACACACTAGAAGTCCTATGGGTGCTTCTGCAAAGAAAAAATAGAGGAGCTCTGTGTGATGCCACTAACACACTAGAAGTCCTGTGGGTGCTGCTGAGAAGAAAATATAGGAGCTCTGTGTGATGCCACTAACACACTAGAAGTCCTATGGGTGCTTCTGCAAAGAAAAAATAGGAGCTCTGTGTGATGCCACTAACACACTAGAAGTCCTGTGGGTGCTGCTGAGAAGAAAATATAGGAGCTCTGTGTGATGCCACTAACACACTAGAAGTCCTATGGGTGCTTCTGCAAAGAAAAATATAGGAGCTCTGTGTGATGCCACTAACACACTAGAAGTCCTGTGGGTGCTGCTGAGAAGAAAATATAGGAGCTCTGTGTGATGCCACTAACACACTTGAAGTCCTATGGGTGCTTCTGCAAAGAAAATAGAGGAGCTCTGTGTGATGCCACTAACACACTAGAAGTCCTGTGTGATGCCACTAACACACTAGAAGTCCTGTGGGTGCTTCTGCAAAGAAAATAGAGGAGCTCTGTGTGATGCCACTAACACACTAGAAGTCCTGTGGGTGCTGCTGAGAAGAATATATAGGAGCTCTGTGTGATGCCACTAACACACTAGAAGTCCTATGGGTGCTTCTGCAAAGAAAATAGAGGAGCTCTGTGTGATGCCACTAACACACTAGAAGTCCTGTGGGTGCTTCTGCAAAGAAAATAGAGGAGCTCTGTGTGATGCCACTAACACACTAGAAGTCCTGTGGGTGCTTCTGCAAAGAAAATAGAGGAGCTCTGTGTGATGCCACTAACACACTAGAAGTCCTGTGGGTGCTGCTGAGAAGAATATATAGGAGCTCTGTGTGATGCCACTAACACACTAGAAGTCCTGTGGGTGCTTATGCAAAGAAAATAGAGGAGCTCTGTGTGATGGGACTAACACACTTCAAGTCCTATAGGTGCTTCTGGGAAGAAAATATAGCTCTGTGTGTGTGATGGGACTAACACACTTCAAGTCCTATAGGTGCTTCTGGGAAGAAAATATTGCTCTGTGTGTGTGATGGGACTAACACACTTCAAGTCCTATAGGTGCTTCTGGGAAGAAAATATAGCTCTGTGTGTGTGATGGGACTAACACACTTCAAGTCCTATAGGTGCTTCTGGGAAGAAAATATAGCTCTGTGTGTGTAATGGGACTAACACACTTCAAGTCCTATAGGTGCTTCTGGGAAGAAAATATAGCTCTGTGTGTGTAATGGGACTAACACACTTCAAGTCCTATAGGTGCTTCTGGGAAGAAAATATAGCTCTGTGTGTGTAATGGGACTAACACACTTCAAGTCCTATAGGTGCTTCTGGGAAGAAAATATAGCTCTGTGTGTGTAATGGGACTAACACACTTCAAGTCCTATAGGTGCTTCTGGGAAGAAAATATAGCTCTGTGTGTGTAATGGGACTAACACACTTCAAGTCCTATAGGTGCTTCTGGGAAGAAAATATAGCTCTGTGTGTGTAATGGGACTAACACACTTCAAGTCCTATAGGTGCTTCTGGGAACAAAATATAGCTCTGTGTGTGTAATGGGACTAACACACTTCAAGTCCTATAGGTGCCTCTGGGAACAAAATATAGGAGCTCTGCCTGCCTGCCACGAACACACTACAAGTCCTATAGGTGCTTCTGGTAACAAAATATAGGAGCTCTGCCTGCCTGCCACTAACACACTACAAGTCCTATAGGTGCTTCTGGGAAGAAAATATAGCTCTGTGTGTGTAATGGGACTAACACACTTCAAGTCCTATAGGTGCTTCTGGGAACAAAATATAGGAGCTCTGCCTGCCTGCCACGAACACACTACAAGTCCTATAGGTGCTTCTGGTAACAAAATATAGGAGCTCTGCCTGCCTGCCACTAACACACTACAAGTCCTATAGGTGCTTCTGGGAAGAAAATATAGCTCTGTGTGTGTAATGGGACTAACACACTTCAAGTCCTATAGGTGCTTCTGGGAACAAAGTATAGCTCTTTGTGTGTAATGGGACTAACACACTTCAAGTCCTATAGGTGCTTCTGGGAAGAAAATATAGCTCTGTGTGTGTGATGGGACTAACACACTTCAAGTCCTATAGGTGCTTCTGGGAAGAAAATATAGCTCTGTGTGTGTGATGGGACTAACACACTTCAAGTCCTATAGGTGCTTCTGGGAACAAAGTATAGCTCTTTGTGTGTAATGGGACTAACACACTTCAAGTCCTATAGGTGCTTCTGGGAAGAAAATATAGCTCTGTGTGTGTGATGGGACTAACACACTTCAAGTCCTATAGGTGCTTCTGGGAAGAAAATATAGCTCTGTGTGTGTGATGGGACTAACACACTTCAAGTCCTATAGGTGCTTCTGGGAAGAAAATATTGCTCTGTGTGTGTGATGGGACTAACACACTTCAAGTCCTATAGGTGCTTCTGGGAAGAAAATATAGCTCTGTGTGTGTAATGGGACTAACACACTTCAAGTCCTATAGGTGCTTCTGGGAAGAAAATATAGCTCTGTGTGTGTAATGGGACTAACACACTTCAAGTCCTATAGGTGCTTCTGGGAAGAAAAAATATAGCTCTGTGTGTGTAATGGGACTAACACACTTCAAGTCCTATAGGTGCTTCTGGGAAGAAAATATAGCTCTGTGTGTGTAATGGGACTAACACACTTCAAGTCCTATAGGTGCTTCTGGGAAGAAAATAAAATAGCTCTGTGTGTGTGATGGGACTAACACACTTCAAGTCCTATAGGTGCTTCTGGGAACAAAATATAGCTCTGTGTGTGTAATGGGACTAACACACTTCAAGTCCTATAGGTGCCTCTGGGAACAAAATATAGGAGCTCTGCCTGCCTGCCACGAACACACTACAAGTCCTATAGGTGCTTCTGGTAACAAAATATAGGAGCTCTGCCTGCCTGCCACTAACACACTACAAGTCCTATAGGTGCTTCTGGTAACAAAATATAGGAGCTCTGCCTGCCTGTCACTAACACACTACAAGTCCTATAGGTGCTTCTGGTAACAAAATATAGGAGCTCTGCCTGCCTGCCACTAACACACTACAAGTCCTATAGGTGCTTCTGGTAACAAAATATAGGAGCTCTGCCTGCCTGTCACTAACACACTACAAGTCCTATAGGTGCTTCTGGTAACAAAATATAGGAGCTCTGCCTGCCTGCCACTAACACACTACAAGTCCTATAGGTGCTTCTGGTAACAAAATATAGGAGCTCTGCCTGCCTGTCACTAACACACTACAAGTCCTATAGGTGCTTCTGGTAACAAAATATAGGAGCTCTGCCTGCCTGTCACTAACACACTACAAGTCCTATAGGTGCTTCTGGTAACAAAATATAGGAGCTCTGCCTGCCTGCCACGAACACACTACAAGTCCTATAGGTGCTTCTGGTAACAAAATATAGGAGCTCTGCCTGCCTGCCACGAGCACACTACAAGCCCCTCTTTGTCAATCAATCTTTGTAACTGAATCTATCTAACTCAATCTCTGCAAGTGAATCTCTCTCTCTACCTAACTAAATCGAGCAGAGTGTCACAGAAACAGCCTGCTCAATCTGCGCCGGAACAGCATGTGACCGGCGCAGACGGCGTGGCGGCGTTTTATAGGGGGGGGCGTGTACTACAGCCCCTGAGCTGTAATTGGCTACAGGCGTCCTGCCTGTAGCCAATTATGGCTCTTCGAGTTTCCGGGGCTGTGATTGGCCAAGCATGCGGGGTCACAGTGCATGCTTGGCCAATCATCAGCCAGCAATGCACTGCGTCGGCCGCGCCGGCCGCAATGCATTGCGGGGCCGCTCGCATCACACGAACGTGATGCGAGCGGCCAAAATAGTTCTGGGCTCGCCGAGCGAGCGAACGCCCGGTGCTCGATGCGAACGTGGGTTCGCATCGAGCACCGGGCCCATCCTTATGTGGGACAATCGGACCAGGCACCCTGTCTGTCAGTGTCTCTGCCTCACTCCTTCCTCCCCCACTCTCCCCGCACATCGCGTTCAGCTGAGGGGATACTTAGCAGAGATCCCAGAAGGTAAAAAGGTAGCCTTCAGTTAATTTGGAAGCAGCCATCGTGGGCTCATACTCGGAGCTAAGTAACTTAGTATATCGGGGACCTAGATCCACCACTGACATTACCATACCCATGAGAACCACGGTGAGGGTATGGAGACAAGTCTCTGGCTACCTGGGCAAACCGGCAACATACTCCCCACACTTACCCTTGTGGGGAAATCCAGACATGCCCCACCTACGCACTGTGCCTGATCCCCTGGTATGGGCTAGGTATGGCATAAGGACGCTCAGGGATGTTATGCCCGAGGGAAGGCTCCCTACGTTCGACAGACTTAAGACTAAATTTGAACTTCCCCCCTGGATGTATTTTAGATTTCTGCAATTAAGACATGCACTCAGAGCGCAGTTCCCAGACCCCATTACTGTAGAACCTCATCAGGTGGAGAGGCTGCTAACGTCACACATTATGGACAGGACTCTCTCTTCTATTTACCTTCGTCTCACATGTGGGGTGGACAACAGGGCCGGCAGGGCCCTGTTGGCCTGGCAACGGGATCTTCCGACATTGACGGAAGAGGACTGGTCTGAGAACCTTCAGCAGTTCATTCCTCTTATGATCTCCGCCCGGGATAAATTTGTCCAGCTGAAATTTCTACATAGGGTGCATTATACACCTCAAAGGCTGGCACACATGTTTCATAACTCTGAAGACAAATGCCCGAAGTGTAGAGGGGAGATAGGTAATTACATACACATGGTATGGAGCTGCTCAGTGATACAAGACTTTTGGCGGGCAGTGGCTGCTGACGTAGCTCGGATTAGCGGAGTGGCTGTGGGACTTGACCCCCTGATCCTATTATTAGGTATTACGGATAATTTATCCACCTCCACACATAAAAAACTGTTTATCTTTTACACTGCGTATTATGCTAGGAAAACGATTCTCCTCCATTGGAAGACGGCGGACCCCCCTAGAATCTCTGTCTGGAGGGAACTGGTGAATAAGGCCCTGCCCTTATACAAGCTGACTTATATGGGTAGAGATTGCCCCGCAAAATTTCAGAAGATATGGGCATCGTGGGCGGAGGCTAGACACCTTACTGTGTAAAATGGTGACAGGACATCACCCTGTCCTGGTGATTCCCCCCTATAGGTCGTCATCTGGGGACTATGTGGGCTCTCCCCCCCCCATTGTTGGGGTTAAGGGCACTGATAGTGGACGCTATAAACTCCCCTCACATACCCGAGTGGTGTACACCCTGGCTGCCCCCGCTCTGCTCCACCTCCCTAACTTTCCCCCCCACCCCCTACTGGGGGGCACCTAGGGCCTTCAATTGCATATGCAATCTTGACTTGGTCATGAGAATGGCTCTGGTAATATATTTTGGTGAACAACTGCTTTAAACACCGGGACTCATCTACTCGGATAGTTACCCTGTTCTCAAGTGACATGAATGTCTATATGTCTATGATTAAATGTAATGCTCCAGCTTCTTATGCAAGTATTGGGATATGTCTCTATTCCTATTCTGTTTTTATTCTTTATTTTTTCCTCTTCCCCTGTTTAAGGAACAGAGAACCCTTATGCGAAGACATTTTTCTTGATTGTTGTAATGCATGTGATACCTAACATGTAACTGTTTGTTTGATTTCAATAAACATCTTTTCTGTTAAAAAAAAAAAAAAAAAAGGTAGCCGCGGTGCCCAGTGTCAGAGATGGGAGCTCCTCAGGTCAAAATTACAGTTTTAAGTGCAAATTTCAGTATTTAGGCAAATTAGGCGGCCGCTTAAGGCCTCGCACTCACAGGGGCCTCGCGGCCGCCTAATTTGCTTGTGATCAATACTAATGGAGCCAGCGGCTCCGCCTCTCTTCCCCCCGCAGCCGGGACTCCATGGCCCAGGGGCAGACTGACCAATCGGGCACTGCCTGAGGGCCCCCTGGGCCAATCATGGAGCATCCCGGTCTGGTGGCCAAGCCCTCTAGATCTCAGCAAGGCGTGTGGGAAAGGGGGGTAGCCGTAGGTCTGCGCCGCTCACCCGTTAAAGACCGACCGCCAATTCAGCAGCCCAGCCCGGGAGAGAAAGTACACAGCAGCGCAGCCCCATAACTGTGAAGGGGAAGGAGCGGATCCGATCTTCTGATGCCGCCTGTAGACAAGGTAAAGTGCCTGACCATGCAGCCCTCTTGTGCTCCAGCCTCCTGGATAGGAGGAGCGGCGGGGCCGCTGCATATAGCAGAATTGCTCTTTCCATATTCCTCCTGCAGCCGCTAAATGTTTGTGGGGGAGAGCTGAAACGAGCATTCACCGGCTGCAGGAGGAATATGGAAAGGTCAATTCTTCTATATGCAGCGGCTCCGCCGCTGCACTATCCAGCTTTATTTTTGCTGCCCCCTGGCTCCGCCCCCCCCCATGATCTCCTCCGGCCCGACTCTGTGCTCTCCACCCTACACTCTCGGCTCCCCCATCCAATGCTCTCTGTCCCCCCAAGTGCTCCCTTGCTCCGATCCCATCCCATGATCTTCTCCACCCCATGCTCTCAGTCCCCCCATCTGCTCTCCACCCCACCATGCTCTCAGTCGGACAGTCCCCCCCATCTGCTCTCCACCCCACCCTATGCTCTCAGTCCCCCCCCCCATCTGCTCCCCACCATTCTCTCAGTCCCCCCCCATCTGCTCCCCACCATGCTTTCAGTCCCCCCATCTGCTCCCCACCATGCTTTCAGTCCCCCCCATCTGCTCCCCACCATGCTCTCAGTTCCCCTATCTGCTCCCCACCATGCTCTCAGTCCCCCCATCTGCTCTCCACCCCACCCTATGCACTCAGTCCCCCCATCTGCTCCCCACCATGCTCTCAGTCCCCCCATCTGCTCCCCACCATGCTCTCAGTCCCCCCATCTGCTCTCCACCCACCATGCTCTCAGTCCCCCCATCTGCTCCCCACCATGCTCTCAGTCCCCCCATCTGCTCCCCACCATGCTCTGTCCCCCCATCTGCTCTCCACCCCACCCTATGCTCTCAGTCCCCCCATCTGCTCCCCACCATGCTCTCAGTCCCCCCATCTGCTCCCCACCATGCTCTCAGTCCCCCCATCTGCTCTCCACCCCACCCTATGCTCTCAGTCCCCCCCCATCTGCTCCCCACCATGCTCTCAGTCCCCCCATCTGCTCCCCACCATGCTCTCAGTCCCCCCCATCTGCTCCCCACCATGCTCTCAGTCCCCCCCATCTGCTCCCCACCATGCTCTCAGTCCCCCCATCTGCTCTCCACCCACCCCACCGTGCTCTCAGTCCCCCCATCTGCCCCCACCATGCTCTCAGTCCCCCCATCTGCTTCCCACCCCACCATGCTCTCAGTCCCCCCATCTGCCCCCACCATGCTCTCAGTCCCCCCATCTGCTCCCCACCATGCTCTCAGTCCCCCCATCTGCTCCCCACCATGCTCTCAGTCCCCCCCATCTGCTCTCCACCCCACCCTATGCACTCAGTCCCCCCATCTGCTCCCCACCATGCTCTCAGTCCCCCCATCTGCCCCCCACCATGCTCTCAGTCCCCCCATCTGCTCCCCACCATGTGCTCTCAGTCCCCCCATCTGCTCCCCACCATGCTCTCAGTCCCCCCCATCTGCTCCCCACCATGCTCTCAGTCCCCCCATCTGCTCCCACCATGCTCTCAGTCCCCCCCATCTGCTCCCCACCATGCTCTCAGTCCCCCCCATCTGCTCCCCACCATGCTCTCAGTCCCCCCATCTGCTCTCCACCCACCCCACCGTGCTCTCAGTCCCCCCATCTGCTCCCCACCCCCACCATGCTCTCAGTCCCCCCATCTGCTTTCCACCCCACCATGCACTCAGTCCCCCCATCTGCTCCCTACCATGCACTCAGTCCCCCCATCTGCTCCCCACCATGCTCTCAGTCCCCCCATCTGCTCCCCACCATGCTCTCAGTCCCCCCATCTGCTCCCCACCATGTGCTCTCAGTCCCCCCATCTGCTCCCCACCATGCTCTCAGTCCCCCATCTGCTCCCCACATGCTCTCAGTCCCCCAATCTGCTCTCCACCCCACCCTATGCTCTCAGTCCCCCCATCTGCTCCCCACCATGCTCTCAGCCCCCCCCCATCTGCTCTCCACCCCACCCTATGCTCTCAGTCCCCCCATCTGCTCCCCACCATGCTCTCAGTCCCCCCATCTTCTCCCGACCATGCTCTCAGTCCCCCCATCTGCTCTCCACCCCACCCTATGCTCTCAGTCCCCCCCATCTGCTCCCCACCATGCTCTCAGTCCCCCCATCTGCTCCTGACCATGCTCTCAGTCCCCCCCATCTGCTCTCCTCCCCACCATGCTCTCAGTCCCCCCATCTGCTCTTCACCCACCCCACCGTGCTCTCAGTCCCCCCATCTGCTCCCCCCCACCATGCTCTCAGTCCCCCCCCCCCCATCTGCTTCCCACCCCACCATGCTCTCAGTCCCCCCATCTGCTCCCCGCCATGCTCTCAGTCCCCCCATCTGCTCCCTACCATGCTCTCAGTCCCACCATCTGCTCCCCACCATGCTCTCAGTCCCCCCAGCTGCTCTCTACCCCACCCTATGCACTCAGTCCCCCCATCTGCTCCCCACCATGCTCTCAGTCCCCCCATCTGCTTCCCACCATGCTTTCAGTCCCCCCATCTGCTCTCCACCCCACCCCACCATGCTCTCAGTCCCCCCATCTGCTCTCCACCCCACCATGCTCTCATTCCCCCCCATCTGCTCCCCACCCCACTATGCTCTCAGTCCCACCCATCTGCTCCCCACCCCACAATGCTCTCAGTCCCCCCATCTGCTTCCCACCCCACTATGCTCTCAGCCCCCCATCTGCTCTCCGCCCCCCCATGCTCTCCACCTCAACTTGCTTTCCAGCTCCCCCAGTGCTCTCTGCCCCCTCATCCCCTCCCTAGTGCTCTCCACCACACCGTGCTCTCCAGTTCCCCTCCATGTGCTCCCTGGCTCCGCCCCCCATGATCTCCTCCACCATCTCTGTGCTCTCCACCCAACCATGCTCTCGGTTCCCTCCATGTGCTCCCTTGCTCCACCCCCTATGATCTCCTCCACCCTCTCTGTGCTCTTCAGCTCCCCCAGTGATGTTTGGCCCCTCCCATGTGTTCCCTGGCTCCCCCAGTGCTTTTTACCACACTGTGCTCTCTGGTCCCCCCACAGTGCTCTCTGCCTGCCCCATGCTCTCCACCCCACCGTGCTCTCTAGCCCCCCCCACTGCTCTCTGCCCCTCCATGCTTTCCAGCTCCCCCTCACAGTGCTCTTCAGCTCCCCCAGTGCTCTCTGCCCCCCATGTTCTCCCTGGCTCCCCCCAGTGCTTTCAGCTGCACCGTGCTCTCCACCCCCCTCCCATGTGCTCCCTGGCTCCTCTCCCTAGTGCTCTCCATCCACCGTGCTCCCCAGCTCCTGTGCTCTCCATCCACATTCTCTTTGCCCCCCCAGTGCTCTCTGCCCACACCAGTGCCCTCTGCCCCCCCACCAGTGTTCTCTGCCCCACCAGTGCTCTCTCGTTTCCCCAGTGCTCTCCAGCTCCCCCCTACTATCTGCCCTCCCTGCTCTACACCCCCCCAGTGCTCTCAGCCGACCTGCTCTCTACCCCCCCAGTGCTCTCTGCCTCACTCCCATGCTATCCGACACCCCTGTGCTCTCTCTCGGCCCCCCTTACCCCTGCAAGGTTCCAGTCTCCTCTCTCCATTATGGGCGTGAGTGGGGCCTCATGTCTAAGTTTTGCCTAAGGCCTCACAAAGCCTAGAGCCGCCTCTGCTTATCTTATCTTGGTTAAGAAACACATCCAGCTAAAAATAATTTCTTAAATTAATTTAAATATTTTAAACATATTCTGAAAAGATAATTAAGATTCATCAAAGCCTCTTCCTGATCTGACATTTTAGCTATTTTGTACTAAGAATAACCTTGTTTTTGTAGGAGGGTGTTCATTTGTAAATGATGTTTCATAGTGTTTATCTATATATAGATTCTCCTCCAACTGCTTAGGAAAGCAAAAAAAACATAATTTTTGATTAAAGTATATGTAAATTCTAAATCAACATTTAGTTTGCTGCAGCACTGTGTATCATAAACAACTGCTATAATTTTTTTTCTCCTGCAGCCTCTTTTTTGCCACTTCTTGTCTATATATAAGGCATTCAATGAGGGCTGCAAGACATTCCTAAGGCTCTTTTCACATGGGCATAGCTGCTGATTCACGATCTGTGGTACAGATCACATTGTCAGTTAGTAGACAATCAGAAGGCAATACGCCACTTCCCACATGCCTGTTCAAAGAAGCATTCTACACTGAAACCCCTCCTCACCACCAGCAACTGCATCCATTAAACACTTCAATACAGGGCACTTACACTCCCTTCCTGCCCAGGCCAATTTTCAGCTTTCAGCGCTGTCGCACTTTGAATGACAATTGCGTGGTCATGCTACACTGTACCCAAACAATTTTTTTTATCATTTTGCTCCCACAAATAGAGCTTTCTTTTGGTGGTATTTGATCACTGCTGGAGTTTTTCTTTTTTGCGCAACAAATAAATCAAATTTTTTTTTTTTGAAAAAACGTTTTCCTTTGTTTCTGTTATAAAATTTTGTAAATAAGCAAGTTTTCTCCTTCACTGATGGGCACTGATGAGGTGGCACCAATGAGGTGGCACTAATGGGCACTGATGATGGGCACTAATAGGCTGCACTGGTATGCAGCACTAATGGGCATTGATAGGCGGCACTGATGGGCACACATAGGCGGCACTGATGGGAACTGATAGGAGGCACTGATGGGCACTGAAAGGCTGCACTGATGGGTACTTATGGGTGGCACTGATAGGTGACACGAATGGGCACTGACTGGAACTGATAGGTGGGCATGGGTGGGCACTGATAGGTGGCACTGATGGACACACCGATGGGTGGCACTGATGGACACTGATAGATGGCACTGCTGGGCATCATTGATGAGGAGACATCTGGCAGGGATTAGTACTGGGCACTATCTGGCATCATTTGTGGGCACTGATTGGCCTATTTTGGGCACTGTGTGATATATCTGGTGGCCATGGGGGGCATACCTGGTCATCCATGTGTGGTGGCATCCCTGGTGGTCCAGTGTGGGCATCCGCGGGGGGTGGGGGGTCTGCGCTGATAAACAATCATGGCAGATTGTAACCTAACCGTGTCTGTCAGTGTGAGGAAAAGCCGATAAATAGCTTTCTGTTTACACTGTGATCAGCCGTGATTGGACACGGCTGATCATGTGGTAAAGAGCCTCCGTCAGAGGCTCTTTACCAAGATCAAAATATATAATGGATGGTGCTGCGGGGTTATCAAAGGTAAATCAATCAGTACTGAATGCTATCTAAGCAATATATGTTGAAAGATGTCCAAACAGTGAAAAAGTAAATGAAGTGCTAAAGGTAGCAGTGTACATGTGATAAATTATGCACAACAAATAAATGAATAACAATCTTATGCAGTGAAAAAAATGAGGTGCTGGATTCCCTCTCCAAATGAGTGCAGGTATAACATATAAAGTGACTTGTCCTCTTTTGTGCAAACAGATTGTGCAAATAAATGCAACGTGTAAAGTGCAAAGTGGTTTGGCATATATCTGCTTCTTTGTATCCGGTATTGGCAATGGTATTTCTCTCCCAGTGAGTATATATACAATATAAAGGAAGAAGAAGGGAGGGATTCCGGATAGTGTAGTATTTAAATCCAATATTTTATTGTTAAAAAATAGCTAAAGTACTCTGACATAAAGTACATATCTATACATGTTAAAATCAATACACCATAAGTGGCGACCAACTCGTACGCTGACGTCACTTCTGGTGCCAGACAGGCACATAGTTAAACACAATTGCGGTTTGACCCCATTCCATTCAATGGGGTGTGTTGGCAGGCAGGGTCGCCTGTCGAACATGCCATACTTTTTTTGCTGCACTAAGAAGCACAGTGTCATGGCCATGACAATGTGGATGGGGTTGTCCAGTGGCTATTGTGGGCTTGGAAAGGTGTCTTTAAAATGTGGTCCAACTGCCTGGATTTATTGCACCCCAATGCTCATGTGAAAGAGACCTTAGAGTGGGCTTCTTAAAGAGGAACTGTAGTCTGCTCACATAATTTGTAATAAAAACATCTTTGCCATTCTAAAGCTTCCCTCCAACCACTGCATATTATTTTATATATACTGTGATTCTGTACTTTCCAAATATGCTGCAGAAGCTGCTGCCTGTTCACTTCCTGGATTTACACAGACACACAGAGGCACGCCTCCAGCTCTGCAACCCTGCAGCTTTCATTGGCCCTCTTATGACTCATCCCTGCCTCCCTTCCTGGCAAACTCTCACAAAAGAGCTGTGCATGATGTCATAGGCCTAGGTTAATCACCAGACACAAAACGGGAAGTGGGCTGTATAAGGTATTTACTAACAGAAAAAAAAGTTTTACTATCCAAAGTCATAACAACAAGGGCAGAAGATTTAATAGACGGAAAGTTGAAAAAGGATTGAGGGTCCGCTTTAATATTGACAACAGTGGGCCATGCCTGAGTAATATGTAGACAGGTGCACTGCCGAAAAATGTGTTAATTTTTGTTTTAGTTTCATTCGTTTAAATTTTTTTTCGTTTTTTGGGTCATTCGTTATGATTGCAATTCGTAAATTCGTAAAATCTGAAAATAAGAAAGAAAATCCGAAAATTCAAAGAATAACTAACTAACTAATAATACCTAACTATTAAATTATAGGTACAGTATTGGAATTTCCTCTCAAATTTGTCTCTTAGTGAGCGTAATGAATACGAATGTATCCAAAGTTACGAATTATCCGAAATAATGAATGCCACATCTAAACAAATGGAATGGAACAAATTAATAATAAAAATAATAATAAAATGTTTTTTTTTTTTTAATTATTATTGTTATTTATTATTTTTCATTCGTTACGTTCCATTTGTTTAGATACGGCATTGGTTATTTTGAATAATTCGTGACTTCAGACGAATTCGTATTGGTTACGTTCACTAACAGCCAAATTTGAAAGGAAATTCCAATATCTATAATTTAAAAGTTAGTAATAGTTAAGTTATTATTAGTTAGTTATTATTTCAGATTTTTGAATTTTTGCGTTTTCGGATTCTCGAATTTCAGAATGTGCGAATTAGAAAATTTACAAATTTACGAATTTGCGAATGTAAGAATTTACGAATATTCTAATTTACGAATATTTCAGAAAAATTTGTTAAACAGGTTTTTGTTAATTTGTATCATTGCGCATTAACGAATTTGTCGAAATTTGTTAAAGAACGATTTGAAACAAAACTAATTACACATGTCTCAACTGTTGACACTATATAAATTGTCTAGTAATGTTTGCTGAAGCAGTCACTTGTAGTCCCAATCAGAAGGCTGTATGACAGGGTGACAACACGTGAGCACAATTAGCAGACAAGAAGTAAGCGTTGTCACCCTACAAAAGGAAGTGTCTGCACAATGGCCTTCATGGGAGGATCACCATGTATTATTTTTATGAAAGCTGCAGATCTAAACACACTGAAAATGACCTTTGAATTAACATATCAAACCTTATTAGAATTCAGCGATTGGCTTTACACACCTAGCTTCGGTTTTTTAACGTCAAAAAATTTTGTGAAGGGATCATAAATCCAACAGATTATTATAATTTAGAGAAAAGATTATTCCAGGTAGGTGTGTTGAGAATGATACTCTCCTCAAGGTGGAAGCAGCATGTGCGGGCTAAGCATGTAGCAATGAAGAAGAAGGATCTGGACAGCCGCACTCCAATATTAACACCTTTATTGTATAAAATAGCAAAAGTTCAAACAACAGCAGGGTACAGGATAAATTAGCTAACGCGTTTCACACTCTTAATAGTGCTTAGTCATAGCTACACAACCACAAAGATAAAAACAGCCCTGTAAACATATATACATACAAGTTGATGAGATGACTATATATGCTCATATATATGTTAATATATAGAACGTCAAACATCAAAAATCAAAAAAATACAATAAAATGAAACAAAACAAAACAGAAAGTGGATTGGATTTTCAGCAGAAGAAAGCAAGAGAGAAGACCATCTAAAGATCCGTATTGTCATAAACCCCATACTTTAAACCATTGTTACAATGGGCACAAAATATACATAGCTATCATTCCGACGCCCCCAATCTTAGTCAAAGAGATTATCAAAAAATACCAACAAAATCATGCCTGATCTATATCATATACTGAAAGCAATTGAATAAATCGATCAATGAGATTGGCCAATAGATTGATAATTGTGTATAGGTACACTCATCTAAAAAATTACAATACGGATGGTCTCTTTTGCTTTCTTCTGCTGAAAATCCAATCCGCTTTCTGTTTTGTTTTGTTTCATTTTATTTTTTGATTTTTGATGTTTGACGTTTTATATATTAACATATATAGGAGCATATATAGTCATCTCATCAATTTTTATGTACATATGTTTACAGGGCTGTTTTTGTTCTGTGGTATTTTCCCAAGTGAGGTTTCTACCTTTTTTTCCTTTGCCCATTCATGCTGCCTAGTTTTAAATGACTAATTATACTATATTATACCATAGTCTTCATTTATTGGATATATCAAATTATCCATTTATTTTACATTGGACTCTATAAAAAACTTTGGCAACTATTGAATTGTGCATGTTTTTTTTATATATATTTCAGTTATTGAAATCTGTTTTTATACATGTATTATTCACATCCATACGTATCTTCATATATGTTGCATTTTTGGTGTTTATTACTACACACATGTATATTTATTTCCAATACACAAATGCACTTTATATTTTCTTACCAATATATATAAATATTTTCAAAGCACCATATATGCTCATTTATCCAGGAGTTGTGGTTATATAATTGATCTTTTAAACTTTTCGATTTGTTTAAATTTTGTTATATCTTTTGTTATATACACACATGGTATTTTTTTCCGTGCTTTTCTCCTAGATAGATATATGTGTGCCTCTTTTTTCTAAATCACACTTGTTTGCTATTTAACTAATTAACTTAATTTAATCAATCAATTCTAATTAATCACAGGATTTGTGTTACATTAGTATATATTTGTGGCAAAACATTGTGGTTGTGTAGCTATAACTAAGCACCGTTAAGAGTGTGAAACGCGTTAGCTAATTTATCCTGTACCCTGCTGTTTAAACTTTTGTTATTTTATACAATAAAGGTGTTTATTTTGGAGTGCGGCTGTCCGGATCCTTCTTCTTTACAGATTATTACAACTTCCTAGAACCGGGTCATTGAGATCCCTCTGAATCTGCTGGGTTGTTGCCTATTCACAAGCTGTAGTAATGTAGTCATTATGAGTTTGCTTTTCCATGTCAATAATTGGAATGCTGATAAGCTTAGTATCATCAGTAAATTCAACTTGCTACTACTACTTCCTGGTAAATGATAATGGCTGTGTTCTTTGTATTCAGTATAAAAAAACAGCATGTGTTCATGTATAATACTGCCTAAATAATGAGCTTTAATATTAAATATCGTGTATATTATTAATTTCTCTGTGGTCTAAGCATTTAACATCTTTACATAAAGACAAAGACTCTTCTACTGAGAATCCCAGAGGATCACAGTGATGCCATATTTGCGCATTAGAGGATGCCCTGGTACCATTTGGCATATCTTAAAAATTCTTGCCCTTCAAGGAACACATAGGAAAATCAAGATTTCATCTCCTCTTCTAAGAAAAGCAATTTATTACATCTTGTACTTGGAAATCAGTGGGCTCTCATGCTGGCAACTTTATTTAACATTCTTGCCGCCTACAAATGTTTTCACTCAAGTAATGTGAATCTGCTCCTTCTGTATTACAAGAATATTATTTAAAGAATTACCGTCCTTTGTTCATTGCCTTCTTATAAGCCTGGCTTATAGTGCCACTAAGAGCATAACAGATTTTTTAGATCCAAACTACAAGTCTTGTTTGTGAAATTGTGTGAAATAAATACTGCTTGTGGACTTCAATAGCCACCAATGAGATTCAACTCTGTGTGGAAAAATAAAGAATTCCAAGTGGCTTGGAGGGCTGACATTTCACCTTTCACCAAGGTTGGATCCTTGACTTTTTGTGAGGTGTGAATTGACACCTGTCAATTTTGAAAGGATTAACAGAGTTTTTTTAAGCCCCGTACACACAGGCTGAATGTCGGGCAACATTGGTCGGTTCAATAAGAAGCGGCCGTCATTTGGCCCGTGTGTATGGCACCCGACTTCTGTTGGACAAGCATGCTGGAAAACCAGCAGCCAACCAGTTCCCGATCAATGGCTGAGAGCACTGATCGGAGTGTTCTGGCAGGTGGGCCATCCCCCTTTCAGAACACAACAGCTCAGTGCTGTACTAAGTTGGATCATTAGTACAGCGTCTCTGACATGAGCTGTCAGTTTTTTTTTCCATTCAACCCACTTGGTTGAACGAAAAAAAAAACTAGTAGTGTGTACCAAACTTTAGTCTGATAAACCTGGGGGAAGAGGGATTAGGGCACATAATACCCAAAGAACTATACTTAGACTCCAAAACCTACATATCAATACAGGAAAAAAAATAACTTTACAGTAGAAATAAGGGCCCCAGATAGCAAGTAATTGTGCTGCAAGTTTGAAAATGACTTGCTAAGCTCTTGCTAGACTTGCCAAGCTTCACAAGTTTGTTGCACAATTGCAGAAAGTCTGCATTGCATGATTCCAGATTAACTTTCTTTGCAAACATTCAGCAAGTCTGCTGCAAGTTCTGGTTCAGTTATGTTGTGTAATAGTCATCCCACTACAGGGGGTCGCTGTGGCGGAATTTTCAGCATTGCTCCCTGCTGTGTGTAAGGTTTTTCTTTAACCACTTAAGCCCCGGACCATTTGGCTGGCCAAAGACCAGAGGACTTTTTTACAATTTGGCACTGCGCTGCGTTAACTGGTAATTGCGCTGTCATGCAATGTTGTACCCAATGTCATCCTTTTTTTCCCACAAATAGAGCTTTCTTTTGATGGTATTTGATTGCCTATGCGATTTTAATTTTTTGCGATATATAAATGGAAAAATACCCCAAATTTTTTAAAAAAATTATATTTTCTACCATTTGTTATAAGAAAAATCCAATAAACTCAATTTTAGTCATACATTTAGGCCAAAATGTATTCAGCCACATGTCTTTGGTAAACAAAAATGTCAATAAGCATATATTTATTGGTTTGCGCAAAAGTTATAGCGTCTACAAACTAGGGTACATTTTCTAGAATTTATGCAGCTTTTAGTTTATGACCTCATTTCATGAGGTGCTAAAATGGCAGGGCAGTGCAAAACCCCCCAAATGACCCCATTTTGGAAAGTAGACACCCTAAGGAAATTGCTAAGAGGCATGTTGAGCCCATTGAATATTACATTTTTTTGTCGCAAGTGATTGAATAATGACAAAAGAAAAAGAATAAATTTGTTTTACAAAAAGTTGTCACTAAATGATATAGTGCTCAAATATGCCATGGTTATATGTGGAATTGCACCCCAAAATAAATTTTGCTGCTTCTTGTGAGTATGAGGATACCACATGTGTTTGGGAGCCTAGCCGCGTACGGGGCCCGAAAACCAATCACCGCCTTTTTAGATTTATAAGGGGCGTAAATTTTTGATTTCACTCCTCACTACCTCACAGTTTCGAAGGCCATAAAATGCCAAGATGGAACAAAACCCCCCCAAATTACCCCATTTTGGAAAGTAGACACCTCAAGCTATTTTCTGAGATGCATGTTGAGTCCATGGAATATTTTATATTTTGCCACAAGTTGCGGGAAAATTACAAACTTTTATTTTTTTGCACAAAGTTGTCACTAAATGATATATTGCTCACACATGCCATGGACATATGTGGAATTACACCTCAAAATAAATGCTGCTGCTTCTCCTGAGTACGGGAATACCACATGTGTGGGACTTTTTGGGAGCCTAGCCATGTACGAGGCCCCGAAAACCAAGCACCGCCTTCAGGATTTCTAATGCCGCGTACACACGAAGGGACTTTTCCCGGCGGACCTAGTCCAGCAGACAATCCGCCGGACTTTCCAGCTGGCTTCGCCGGACTTTCCGAGCGTGTGGACTTGCCCACACACACCCGGACTTCTCCGGCGGACAGTCCGCTGGACAAAGTCCGCGGGACTTTTGAAAATAAACGGACTTGCCCACACACGGAGCAGTCCGTTAATTTCGAACGTAACTTCAGGTACGTAGCTAGCGTAGGCAGTAAATGCCGGCGCGCTAGCTCCGTCACCTGGCATGGATTTAAAGGGAATCCCCACGCCGAAAAACGGTGTGGGGGTCCCCCCCAAATCCATCTCAGACCCTTATCCGAGCACGCAGCCCGGCAGGCCAGGAAAGGGGTGGGGACGAGCGAGCGCCCCCCCTCCTGAGCCATACCAGGCCGCGTGCCCTCAACATGGGGGGTACCCCAAATCACCTTGTCCCCATGTTGATGAGGACAAGGGCCTCTTCCCGACAACCCTGGCCGTTGGTTGTCGGGGTCTGCGGGCGGGGGCTTATCGGAATCTGGGAGCCCCCTTTTATAAGGGGGCCCCCAGATCCCGGCCCCCCACCCTATGTGAATGAGTACGATGTACCCCTACCCATTCACCTAAGGTGTAAAATGTAAAGTAAAAAAACACACACACTTTTGAAAAAATATTTTATTGCACTGCTCCGGGGGTCTTCTTCCGTCTTGGGGGTCTTCTCGCCGGACTCCTCCGCCATTTACCAAGCTCTTTTACCGAGTGGAGAAGTCCGGCTACCTTCTTCGTCGTCGCCGCCGTCGTCTGGGGGTCTCGATCCGCCTTCGGGGGTCTTCCGGGGTCTTCGGGGTCTCTTCTGTTCTTGCCGCTGTCGTCGCTTTCTGCACCGCCTTCTTCTTCTTCTTCCGCCTTCTTCTTCTTGTTCTTCTTGTTCTTCTTCTTCCGATGTTGACACGTCACTCGCTCTGGCCGGAATGCCAGAGCCGCGCTGTGCTGGGACTTATATAGGGACAAGGGGACAGGGTCACATGCTCATGTCACATGGTGACCCCGCCCCCTTGTGATGTCACAGTCCCGGAGGATGCTGGGAAGTCATGTGCTAAATGAACGGACTTGCCGATGAGCGGCAAGTCCGTTCATTTAAAAAGTCCGGCGGACTAGCCTACTAACGGTGGGATTGTCCGCCGGACTGCCAAGTCCAGCGGATAATTTTAAAACCAAACGTAAAACTTTGGTCCGCCGGACTTTGGCGCCAAAAAGTCCGCCGACGCCCACACACGAGGGGATTGTCCGCTGGACTTGAGTCCAGAGGATAATCCCGCGGGATTGTCCCTTCGTGTGTACGCGGCATAAGGGCGTAAATTTTTGATTTCCCTCCTCAGTACCTGTCACAGTTTTGAAGGCCATTAAACGCAAAGATGGCACAAAACCCCCCCCAAATGCCCCCATTTTGGAAAGTAGACACCCCAAGCTATTTTCTGATATGCATTGTGTGTATTTTGCAGCTCTCATTTGTTTTTGAAAATGAAGAAAGGAAAGAAAAATTTTTATTTTTTTTATTTTTTCAATTTTCAAAAATTTGTGACAAAAATCGAGATCTTTAAAATACTCACCATACCTCTCAGCAAATAACTTGGGGTGTCTACTTTCTAAAATTGGGTAATTTGGGGGGATTTTGTGCCATCTGGGCATTCTATGGCTTCCGAAACTGTGAGGAGTAAAATTAAAAACTTTACACCCTTAGAAAACCCGAAGGCGGTGCTTGGTTTTCGGGGGCCCGTACGCAGTTAGGCTCCCAAAAAGTCTCACACATGTGGTATCCCCCTACTCAGGAGAAGCAACAGAATGTATTTTGGGGTGTAATTTCACATATGCCCATGGCATGTTCGAGCAATATATAATTTAGTGACAACTTTGTGCAAAAAAAAAAAAAAAAAGTGTATTTTTCCCGCAACTTGTGTCAAAATATAAAATATTCCATGGACTCGACATACCTCTCAGCAAATAGCTTGGGGTCTCTACTTTCCAAAATGGGGTCATTTATGCATAACATTTAGAAGCTTATGTCACACATTCTTGACGACCACTTTGTCTTCTAACCACTTGAAGACAAAGCCCTTTCTGACACTTTTTTTTTTGCAAGAAAATTACTTTGAACCCTCAAACATTATATATTTTTTTTAAAGCAAAGGCCCTACAGATTAAAATGGTGGGTGTTTAATTTTTTTTTTTCACACTGTATTTGCGCAGCGATTTTTCAAACGCATTTTTTTTGGAAAAAAAAAAACACACTTTTTTAATTTTAATGCACTAAAACACACTATATTGGCCAAATGTTTGATGAAATAAAAAGATGATCTTAGGCCGAGTACATGGATACCAAACACGACATGCTTTAAAATTGCGCACAAACGTGCAGCGGCGACAAACTACATACATTTTTAAAAGCCTTTAAATGCCTTTACAGGTTACCACTTTAGATTTTCAGAGGAGGCCTACTGCTAAAATTACCGCCTTTGATCTGAACTTTGCGGTGATACCTCACATGCATGGTGCAATTGCTGTTTATATATGATGCCAGACCGACGCTTGCGTTCGCCTTTGCGCGAGAGCAGGGGGGGGCAGGGGTGCTTCACTGGTGAAAGGGTTAACTAGGGTTCAATCAGGGGGTTAAAACCTTTATTAGGTAGTATATGGGGGGTACCTGATGCTATAAAAAGCTGACGGTGAACCTAAATACTTACCTGGCTAACTAGCGTCACCTGTGACACTAAGACGGCGATCAGAAAAAAGATTGCTTAGTGACACTGGTGACAGGGTGTGATCAAGGGGTTAAACCTTCATTAGGGGGGTTAGGGGGGTACCCTAGACCTAAAGGGGCCTACCACTAACTGCCCTACCACTTATAACAGTCACAAATGACACCAATGCAGTAATCAGTAAAAAAAATAATGCTATTGGTGTCACTGTGACAGGGGGTGCAGGGGGGTGATCGGGGGGTGATTGGGGGGTGATTTGTGTGCCTGCGTGTTCTACTGTTAGTGTAGTGTTGGTGCAAACTTACAAACCTCCTCGGCACCGGAACGAAAAGACTGACATGAGGAGAGATGACATCACTTCCTCTGCTTCTGTTTACATTACAGGAGCAGAGGAAGCATTCCATTCACCAGGAGCGATCGCGAGGGGGTGGCCATGAATCAGTGGCCTCCCCCTCAGCACGGATCACTCCTGAAACTGATTGGGCACTATGCCTGCTGGGAGGCAGGGATGTACCGGTACGCCCATATGCCTGCCCGTGCCATTCTGCCAGCGTACATAGTCGTTCGGCAGTCGGCAAGTGGTTAATTGGTGCTGGGGCGTGGTGTGCAGAGAGGTGAGTGGTATCCATGAGATCTGATATGAAGTTTAGAGAGGTAGAAATCAAGGAGTGACTAAACTTAATATCCTATTGGTGGAGCACAATTTGTAATGTTGTATTTTTCCTTGTTTATATGCTAGCAGCTCACCTTAAACAAAGACCACAACAGGTCTAGTGGCACTTTTAGGAGAGGAGTAGAGTGGAATATGATTTTCCATACAGGATCCATATATTAAAGACTTTTCAGACCAGCTGTGGATTTCGATGCAGGCCAGGAGAGGAGAGTGGAACGTGAACTGACATTAAGGATTTGTATACCAAAGTGCCACTAGACCTATTGTCGTCTTTGTTTAAGGTGAGATGCTAGGGCACACTCCAGGTGGATGCCTGGATGGTGGGAACAATTATGTTTACAACTTTCAAGAACTGTTTTTTGAAGAAGACATTTTTAATAAAGGAATTGTCCAAAATAGCTACTGTCTTTTGTCACACTACACTACTTTTTTTGGTGAATGGGTAGGGGTACAATGTACCCCATACTCATTCACATAGGGGGGAGCGGGATCTGGGGGCCCCCTTGTTAAAGGGGGCTTCCAGATTCCGATAAGCCCCCACGACAGACCCCGACAACCAATGGCCAGGGTTGTCGGGATGAGGCTCTTGTCCCCCTCAACATGGGGACAAGGTGCTTTGGGGGACCCGAAAGCACCCTCCCCATGTTGAGAGCATGTGTCCTGGTATGGTTCAGGAGCCCAGATAGCAAGTAATTGTGCTGCAAGTTTGAAAATGACTTGCTACGCTCTTGCTAGACTTGCCAAACTTCACAAGTTTGTTGCACAATTGCAGAAAGTCCGCATTGCATGATTCCAGATCCAGGAGAGGAGAGGAGAGGAATGTGATTTTCCATAAAGGGTCCATATAATAAAGCCTTGTCAGAGCAGCTGTGGACTTCGATGCAGGCGAGGAGAGTGGAAAGTGAACTGCCATTAAGGATTTGTATAACAAAGCGCCACTAGACCTATTGTGGTCTTTGTTTAAGGTGAGCTGCTAGGGCACGCTCCAGGTGGATGCCTGGATGGTGGGAACAATTGTATTTGCAACTTTCAAGAACTGTTTTTTGAGCACGTGATCTTCACATCTCATCACGTTTTGATACACATGCACTTTATTATTTGGGACTTATTTTATTGTTTTTTATGTAAAATCAGATGAACACCTGCTTTTGATTCAAGCACTTTTATCACTGTTTCACATATTGCATATTATTGTATTTTTATTTTCTTTTTATAAATTAGGGATTGTCATTTATGCATATTTGTCTTTTTGCTGTTTAGCTTCTTAAATTAGTGCACTTTATCACTGTTTAACATATGGGGTTATTTACTAAAGGAAAATCCACTTTGCACTGCAAGTGCACTTGAAAGTAAAGTCGCTGTAGATCCGGAAGGGGAAAAGCAAGGAAAATAAAAAACAGCATTTTAGCTTGCACATGATTGGATGATAAAATTAGCAGAGCTTCCACTCATGTCAGATCTCCCCCTTAGATTTAGAGCTACTGCACTTCCAAGTGCACTTGAAGTGCAAAGTGCATTTGCCCCCATACTATCGCATATTACTGCAATTTTTGTTTTGTGTGTGATTTTTGTTTTTGTTTTGTTATTTAATTAAGGATAGGTATTCATGCATATTTGTCTATTTTTGCTGCTTAGCTTCTTGAATTAGTGCACTTCATTACTGTTTCACATAGTACCGCATATTACTGCAATTTTTGTTTTGTGTGTTTTTTTGTATCATTTTTATTGTTTTTGAGACTGTTCTTTTTCATATTATAAATGTTCTGTTTTATGTTTTGTTAAATGTTCACCCTATAAAAAAAACTAAAAACTAAAATGTAATCCAGTGTTATGTATTGATTTTATTCAAATATTTTAATAAATGTTTTTTATAAAGATCAGTTTTGTCTTAATGCACTATTCATTGAACTGAGGTAAATTTTTTAGGGAAATGGTAAAATATAGGCCAAAAAAGCTGAATTAAAAATAGTTCACTGTGTTTTTTCTTTTGCACTTTTTTTTTTAAACAGCATTTGCACTTGGTTTGTTTCATAGAAAAAAATAATTTTTGTATGATGGATTAATTATTTTACGCAATGACACAGATTATATCATTATACATGATTGTTGGATTGAATGCATTTCACATTTGTACAGTAAGGGATTAGGTTAATAGCAGTGGGTTCACTATTACCAGATTGTGGAATTATAGATTTGCGCTGCTTGCTACTTTGTTCTTGCCTAATAACTTGTGATCATAGACATGCCCAGGGGGGGGGGGGGGGGGGGGTGACAGGTGTGCCTGGGCACACCCTAGTCACCCCAAGCGCATTAGCATTATTGCTCTGTGTGCAGGCAGGGAGATGGTAAATATCTCCCTCTGACCAGTTCTGCCATTCCAAGTGCTACCGTACTTCTCTTTCACTATACTGGCTCTACCATAAGAGTGTGTGTGTCTGTATGTATATGTAATATACTGTATATCACACACGCATGTGTTTTTGATCTTTGGGGTGCGCACCCTAAGGCAATAGGCTACACACACACCTATGCTGGTGATTCACCGGTACTTAGGTGGCAGAAATCTTATTTGATCCCTCAATCTTCCATTAATATCTTTGGCACTAGTTTTTCTTGTATGTCCAAGTGTCAGGTTTTATCGGGTCTATTCACTAATAAGTGCAGAGAGGTGAATTGTCATAAAATGTAAAACTCTAAGCCAAAGTGGCTGAAGTAAAAAAAAAAAACTGCTCTCAGGCTGCTTTCACACTGGGGCGGTTTGCAGGCGCTATTGCGCTAAAAATAGCGCCTGCAAACCGATCCGAAACAGCTGTTGCTGTGTCTCCAGTGTGAAAGCCCTGAGGGCTTTCACACTGGAGCGGTGCGCTAGCAGGACGGTAAAAAAAGTCCTGCTAGCTGCATCTTTGGAGCGGTGAAGGAGCGGTGTGTTCACTGCTCCTATACCGCTCCTACCCATTGAAATCAATGGGAGACCGCGGGGATACCGCCCGCAAAGCGCCGCTGCAGCGGCGCTTTGCGGAGGTTTTTAACCCTTTTCGGCCGCTAGCGGGGGTTAAAACCACCCCGCTAGCGACCGCATACCGCGGGTAAAACAATGGTAAAGCAGCGCTAAATATAGCGCTGCTTTACCGTCGCCGCCCCGCACCGCCCCAGTGTGAAAGCAGCCTCATTGAAATATTTTTAGTTCAGCTTTTCTGGCCTATATTTTACCATTTCCCTAAAAAATGTACCTCAGTTCAATAAATAGTGCATTAAGACAAAACTGATGTTTATAAAAACATCTATTAAAATATTTAAATAAGGTGAACATTTAACAAAACATAAAAAAGAACATTCTCAAAAAACAATAAAAAACCCCACACAAAACAAAAATTGCAGTAATATGCGATACTATGTGAAACAGTGATGAAGTACACTAATTCAAGAAGCTAAGCAGCAAAAATAGAAAAATATGCATGAATACCTATCCCTAATAAAAAAAATAAAAGAAACAAAAAAATAAAAACACAGAAAAAACAAAAATTGTAGTAATATGCGATAATATGCGATACTATGTGAAACAGTGATAATGTGCTTGATTCAAAAGCAGGTGTTCATCTGATTTTACATAAAAAAAACAATAAAATAAGTCCCAAATAATAAAGTGCATGTGTATCAAAACATGATGAGATGTGAATCACGTGCTCAAAAAACAGTTCTTAAAAGTTGTGAACACAATTTTTCCCACCATCCAGGCATCCACCTGGAGTGTGCCCTAGCAGCTCACCTTAAACAAAGACCACAATAGGTCTAGTGGCGCTTTGGTATACAAATCCTGAATGGCAGTTCACTTTCCACTCTCCTCTCCGTGCCTGCATCGAAATCCACAGCTGGTCTGACAAGTCTTTATTATATGGACCCTTTATGGAAAATCACATTCTTCTCCTTTCCTCTCCTGGATCTGGAATCATGCAATGCGGACTTTCTGCAATTGTGCAACAAACTTGTGAAGCTTGGCCAGTCTAGCAAGAGCTTAGCAAGTCATTTTCAAACTTGCAGCACAATTACTTGCTATCTGGGCTCCTGAACCATACCAGGACACATGCCCTCAACAATGGGGAGGGTGCTTTGGGGTACAACATCTGGGGGCCCCCTTTAACAAGGGGGCCCCCAGATACCACTCCCCCCTATGTGAATGAGTATAGGGTACCTACCCATTCACCAAAAAAAGTAGTGTAAAGTGACAAAAGACAGTAGCCATTTTTTGACAATTCCTTTATTAAAAATGTCTTCTTCTTCCCTGCTTCTTCTCCTTCTTCTCCTGGTCTTCTCCTTCTTTCTCTGGTCTGCCTCCATTGTCTCCTTCCCCAGCTTCTTCCTCCTGTCTTCTTCTTCCTTCGGTCTTCTTCTTTGCTGCTCCTGCCACCGACCCGGTGAACATGAATAAAAATTACCCTCCTCTGACACTGCAGCCAGCTGATCTGTCCGCTTCCATAGTGCACATTTCATATATAACTATGGAGGGTGGGCACCGGATGACATCATCCCAAGACCCCCGCCCCCTTTTGACATCACAGACCCATCATGCCCCAGTTGGTGAAGTCACAAGGGGCGGGGTCTCGGAAAGATGTAATCTGCCCCATCGCAGCATCGGAGGAGGTTCGTTTTCGGAATCTTAAGTGGCAGCGGAGGAGGAAGAAGAAGAAGACCAGAAAATGAAGCGGGGGAAGGAAGAATGAGAAGACCGGAGGAAGAAGGAGGAGACTGGAGGAAGAAGGTGGAAGGAGCGGGGAAAAAGACATTATAAATAGAGGAATTGTCAAAAACCGGCTATTGTCTTGTGTCACATAACACTACTTTTTTGGTGAATGGGTAGGGGTACGATGTACCCCTACCCATTCACATGGGGTGGGGGGCAAACCCCCATACCCCTTTTATGGGCAGTTGTTTGCATATAAGCCTTCAAAATGGGCACTTTTGATTTTTCCTGTTCGACTCCCATAGACTTCAATGGATGTTCTCAACTGGCACTTGCAGATCCACGGAATCGCAGATAACCGAATTTACAAAAGCATGTTCGCCACTAATAGCGTGCTCCGGGAATCGCGCGTTCACCCACTTGACCTCTTAATTGGCTTAATTGGGGCACTATTTTTATGCACCGCATGATTGCATATTCACGCTATAGTAAATGACCCCCACAGTGTCATACAAAGTATGATTTGTTCTGATAATTTTATCATCTCCATCCTGGTCAACACTTGTTACCAGGAAATGGAGGAGGAACGCCAATTTAATTTAATTCAGTCACCCAATTAATGGCTACAAAAAGTGTGGAGATCAATCTTTTACTTGGAATGGGAACATCTAGAATTGGGGTTAAAAGGAGACACATTTGCAATGTAATGTAATGAGGCGACCTGCAATGATTTTGTGGCTGCTTGTTATAGGCTTAAGATGTTTACAACTCCAAAAAATATGAATAAAGAAGCCTGAATCTGAGCAGCCACGAAAACATTGGGAAGACACTGTAGGGTATATGGTATCGAGCTTAGCAGGTATCAAATACATCTGGTGTAAAGCTTAATTGCGGTTTCACAAATAGAAAGTCATCTCAGTTAGCGAGAAAGTGAGACCAACATTCGTCTCCCATTTAGTCATTGGTTTAGTTTTCTCCGCAAGAAACACTTCATTGAGGTATCTATAGATGTGTGAGATTATACCTTTTTCCCTAGACATGGACTCACATACTGTATATGTTCAAATTGAGTGCTTTGTAGACTGAATATTAGTGAGCCTCTACTATGGAAAAATGTTGGATTTGAGTATATCTAAAGTGCTTAGAGGGGGGTGAATTGTGTTATGATTGAAGTTGGGAGAAGGTTTTAAAATGAAAATCTGATTTAAATGTTGTTAAACCAATGGAGCTCCATAAAATGAATTAGTCTCTTTCTTGAAAGGCTGGAAGCTTACCAATTCTTAAATATGATGGCTGTATTAGTTTTCTTTTTTAGGCTTTCTTTCTTTTATTTTTACCTGGTGATCTGGCTAGTATGTCTGTCATTTTTCAAGAGATCAAGCTGTCCTACAGAAGTAGCATTTAGAGCAGGCTTTTTCAACCTTTTAACCCTAGAGGAACCCACCCCAAAAATAATTTTCATGTCTTGAGGAACCCTTACTAAAACCAAATAATCAGGGCTCAATAGGAACAATGCTTCTTATATTGGTGGTCAATAGGAAGAATGTCCCCCTTAAAGTGGTGTTCAGATTGCCACCCTTAAAGACAGCCAAGAATAATCTTCTAGTGCATCTAACACTCCCCTCAGCACAAACTGACAATCCTGCTGTCCAAAGATGTCTCTATTGCTCCTTCATCCAGAGTGTAGGCACCCTAAGTCAGGGGATATGTTAATGACCAGATCACCAGGTGAAAAGAAAAGGAAAAAGCCTACAAAAAGAAAATGAATATACCGCTTTAACATGAAACTATATATATATATGATAGGTCTGCTTTAAAATGGTTCTGAAGGCAGAAGGTTTTTATCTTAAAGTGGATGTAAACCTGATTCATGAAATTTAATCTAAACTCATATATCTGCAGTGTTTTCTTATCTCTCTCGAAAGCACTTAGCCCCGTGTCTTTCTGCTGTTTTGTTGCTCTGTTATCAGCATGATAACTTCAGACAAGTTCACCATCAACCAAGATAAAACCAGCCTAAAATTTGTGTTGAGGAATGTTGCTATAAATAAATTAGCAGAGAGCTTGTCTTGTCACAGCACAGCTCTGCACATTTCATCCTTCCTCTACCTACAGTATGTGGGGTGGGGGTGTGTGCCTTTCCTCCAATCAGCTGTCTTGGCTGTATGCCATGAATCTACTCCCAGTGTTGAACAGGAAGTGAAAATCTCTAACACGATGTGCATGTTCTAAAGGATATACAAAGCTGAAGACAGCAGATATACATGTAAAACTTATGTAGGGAGATTTGTTTCATCTCTGTGTATCATCTGAGGCTGTTCACTTAACTTGGTATACAGTGCCTTGAAAAAGTATTCATACCCCTTGACATTTTCCACATTTTGTCATGTTACAACCAAAAACATCAATTTATTTTATTGGAATTATATGTGATAGAAAAACACAAAGGGGTTTATTTACTAAATGAAAATCCACTTTGCACTGCTTGTGCACTTGAAAGTGCACTACAAGTGCACTTGGAAGTAAAGTCGCTGTAGATCCAAGGGGGCCTTGCAAGGGAAATAAAAAACAGCATTTTAGCTTGCAGATGATTGGATGATAAAATCAGCAGAGCTTGCACTCATTTCAGATCTACCCCTTAGATTTAGAGCGACTGCACTTCCAAGTGTACTTTCAAGATCACTTGCAGTGCAAAGTGGATTTGCCTTTTGTAAATAACCCCAAATTGGCAAATATTTGTGAAGTCGAAGGAAAATTATAAATGGTTTTCAGATTTATTTACAAAAAAACATCTGAAAACGAAAATCTAGTGGAACCAATTGCCTTCAAAAGTCACCTAATTAGTAAATTAGTCCACCTGTGTGTAATTTAATCTCAGTATAAATACAGCTGTTCTGTGAAGCCCTAAGAGGTTTGTTATAGAACCTTAGTGAACAAACAGCATCATGAAGGCCAATATTCTAAGCTTTAAACATCTCACGGAGCACTGTTCAATCCATCATCCTTAAATGGAAAGAGTATGGCACAAGTGCATACCTACCAACACATGGTCATCCACCTAAACTGACAGGCTGGGCAAGGAGAGCCTTAATCAGAGAAGCAGCCAAGAGGCCCATGGTAACTCTGGAGGAGCTGCAGAGATCCACAGCTCAGGTGGGAGAATCTGTCCACAGCACAACTATTAGTCGTGTACTCCACAAATCTGGCCTTTCTGGAAGAGTGGCAAGAAGAAAGCAACTGTTGAAGGAAAGCCATAAGAAGTCATGGTTGAAGATTGCAGAAAGCCATGTGGGGGACACAACAAACATGTGGAAGAAGGTGCTCTGGTCAGATGAGACCAAAATTGAACTTTTTGGCCTAAAAGCAAAACACTAAAGCCCAATACACACGATCGGACTTTTTCATGGATTCTGTCCGATCGGACAATGTTGTTGAAAAATCAGACCGTGTGTATGCACCATCGGACAGTGTACGTCGGATTGTCCGACGGACAAAGTCTTATCTCCTGCTGGAAAGATTTGCCGACAACACGGTCCGATCACACCAAATCCGATCGTGTGTACGGTTGTCCGACCGGACAAAGTGCTACGCATGCTCAGATCACATTACAAGACCAAAGCTATTGGCTACTAGCCTCTACGTAGTCCTGTCGTAGGCAACAAACGTCACCACGTTCAGAATGATCGGATTTTCCGACAACTTTGTCCGACCGTGTGTACGCAAAACCAACATCAGACAAAGTATGACGGACAGGATCCGACCGACCTGGTCCGCGGATTGTCCGACCGTGTGTATGGGGCTTAACACTGCACAACACCTTGAACACACCATCTCCAACGTGAAACATGGTGGTGGCAGCATTGTGTTGTGGGGATGCTTTTCTTCAGCAGGGACAGGGAAACTGGTGAGCATTGATGGGAAGAAGGATGCAGGGCAATCTTAGAAGAAAACCTGTTAGGGTCTGCAAAAGACTTGACTGGAGCGGAGGTTCACCTTCGAGCAGGACAACAACCATAAACATACAGCCAAAGCTACAATAGAATGGTTTAGATTGAAGCATATTTATGTGTTAGAATGGCCCAGTCAAAGTCCAGACCTAAATCCAATTGATAATCTGTGGCAAAACTTGTCAATTGCTGTTCACAGACGCTCTCCATCCAATCTGACAGAGCTTGGGCTATTTTGCAAAGAAGAATGGGCAAAAATGTCACTCTCTAGATGTGCAAAGCTGGTAGACACATCCTCAAAAAGACTTGCAGCCGTAATTGCAGCGAAGGGTGGTTCTACAAAGTACTGACTTAGGGGGGCTGAAAGCAAATGCACGTCACACTTTTCACATACTGTATTTATTTGTAAAAAATTTTGAAAACCATTTATTATTTTCCTTCCACTTCACAATTATGTGCCACTTTGAGTTGGTCTATCACACAAAATCCCAATAAAATATATTTACGTTTTTGGTTGTAACATGACAAAATGTGGAAAATTTCAAGGGGTATAAATATTTTTTAAAGGCACCGTATGTGATGGTTTACATCCACTTTAATGCATTCTATGCATTAAGATAAAAACCTTCTGTGTGCAGCAGCCCCCCAAATGCGGCGTACACACGAAAGGACAATCCCGCGGGATTATCCTCTGGACTGAAGTCCAGCGGATAATCCCCTCGTGTGTGGGCGCCGGCGGACTTTTTGGCGCCAAAGTCCGGCGGACTTTTTGGCGCCAAAGTTTTAAGTTTGGTTTTAAAATTATCCGCTGGACTTGGCAGTCCGGCGGACAATCCCGCCGTTAGTAGGCAAGTCCGCGGGACTTTTGAAATGAACGGACTTGCCGCTCATCGGCAAGTCCGTTCATTTAGCACGTGACTTCAGGTTACGTAGCTAGCGTAGGCAGTTACTGCCGCCGCGCTAGCTCCGTGACCTGGCATGGATTTAAAGGGACTCCCCACGCCGAAAAAACGGCGTGGGGGTTCCCCCCAAATCCATGTCAGACCCTCATCAGAGCCGCGCTGCGCTGGCACTTATATAGGGACATGGGGACAGAGTCACATGCTCATGTCACATGGTGACCCCGCCCCTTGTGATGTCACAGTCCCAGCATCCTCCGGGACTGTGACATCACAGGGGGGCGGGGTCACCATGTGACATGAGCATGTGACCCTGTCCCCATGTCCCTATATAAGTCCCAGCGCAGCGCGCCTCTGCCATTCCGGGCAGAGACAGCGACGGGTCAACATCGGAACAAGAAGAAGAACAAGAAGAAGGACAAGAAGAAGAAGAAGGCGCCGGCGGCGCGGAAGACGACGACCGCCGCAAGAACAGAAAAGACCCCGGAATACCCCCGAAGGCGGATCGAGACCCCCCCAGACGACGGCGGCGACGACGAAGAAGGTAGCCGGACTTCCCCGCTCGGTAAAAGAGCTTGGTAAATGGCGGGGGAGTCCGGCGAGAAGACCCCCAAGACGGAAGAAGACCCCCGGAGCAGTGCAATAAAATATTTTTTCAAAAGTGTGTGTGTTTTTGTACTTTACATTTTACACCTTAGGTGAATGGGTAGGGGTACATCGTACCCCATACTCATTCACATAGGGTGGGGGGCCGGTATCTGGGGGGCCCCTTATTAAAGGGGGCTCACAGATTTCAATAAGCCCCCGCCCGCAGACCCCGACAACCAACGGCCAGGGTTGTCGGGAAGAGGCCCTTTTCCTCATCAACATGGGGGCAAGGTGATTTGGGGTGGGGGGGCCGCACGGCCCCCCTTTCCCCAGGGCACCCCCCATGTTGAGGGCACGCGGCCTGGTACGGCTCAGGAGGGGGGGCGCTCGTTCGTCCCCACCCCTTTCCTGGCCTGCCAGGCTGCGTGCTCGGATAAGGGTCTGACATGGATTTGGGGGGGACCCCCACGCCGTTTTTTCGGCGTGGGGATTCCCTTTAAATCCATGACAGGTGACGGAGCTAGCGCGGCGGCATTTACTGCCTACGCTAGCTACGTACCTGAAGTTACGTTCGAAATGAACGGACTGCTCCGTGTGTGGGCAAGTCCGTTCATTTTCAAAAGTCCCGCGGACTTTTGGCCGGCGGATTATCCGCCGGAGAAGTCCGTGCGTGTGTGGGCAAGTCCACACGCTCGGAAAGTCCAGCGGACCCAGCTGGAAAGTCCGGCGGGATTGTCCGCTGGACTAGGTCCGGCGGCAAAAGTCTGCACGTGTGTACGCGGCATAATACTTACCTGAGCCCCATCTCCTTCCAGCGATGTTGCACGAGTGCCTCAGCTGTCCGGGACTCTCCCTCCTGAATGGCTGAGACACAGCAACGGCACCATTGGCTCCCTCTGCTGTCAATCAAAGTCAGTGAGCCAATGAGGAGAGAACAGGGGCAGGGTCAAGCCACGGCTCTGTGTCTGAAAGGACACACAGAGCAGTGGCTCAGCTCCGGTGCCCCCATAGCAAGCTGCATGCTGCGGGGGCAATCTGCAGGAGGTAGGAGCAAGGAGTGCCGATGAGGGAACCGAGAAGCGGAGGATCTTGGCTGCTCTGTGCAAAGCCACTGCACAGAGCAGGTAAGTATAACATATTGGTTATAAAAAAAACAGAAAAAAATGTGTGAATTGGATGTGGATTACACCGCATCCAATTCACAGAACATTTTAAAATCTATTCGTTTGAATGGTACACATATGTGCGTTGCATTCACACTCTGCATTGTCAAAAAAGTGTGTGTTTTCTAGTCATTGCGGTGCGAATTGCAGGCACATAATCTTCTATGGGAACTTATCTGATTCGCAGATGCATTCCGTTCTGAACACAAATTCTCACCCCCTCCTCACTATACCTCCCCCTCTCCCAGGTCAGCTGATCCGCAGCTACAATGGAGAGGAACCACTGAACAGCTGCTTTTTCTCTTTGCAGAGATACCGGAGCTGGAATTTGTACCGGACTAGTGTGAATCCAGCCTAATATTACTTTAACTGCATCATTATAATGTTCTGCAGATCCTGAAGGAGCTGCTGAATTTGATTGGGCCTGTACTCTGCTATTAAACCCCTACTGACTTGGCTCTGTCCCCTTGACACAGCTGTGGTGCAATGTTGGTGTGAAGCTAATAGTGAAGGATAATCCCACAATGTGTAATATAACAACAATATACATTTGTTATTACCTGGGTATCCAAGGTTCCCCCTGCTGGAAAAGGAACAACACTCCACACCAATTGTACTTAACCAAGAACGTATGTTTACTGAAACCAGTATAAAATAGTAATTACAGTGTTCGCACTGTCACACAAACATAATGTGACAGCACAATAGGTATTCAACACAATTTATAAGACATAAAGTTGTCTTAGATGGTCCCTGAGAGTGCGTCTCCAATTGGGACTATTGCTCAGAGTGAATACGGCTTACTCTGGGCACCTTCCCACTTTCAGCACAATCTGGTAGCCACAGGAATGCCGGGTTAACAATAAAGTACAACACAATTACCAGGGAGCTCCCTCTACTTTAATAGGATGTAAGGCCTTACAATGAGAGATGCAGTCTTTGGTCTTCTTTCTTCTGCTAGCTATCTGTGTTGTAGAAATTGTAATCCAACAGTGGAAACAAACAAGGGTTAACTTAAAGTAGGTGTTAGAACTGTTCCTGTAGTGTGGTACACCTGTAGCTTCCTCCGGTGTAATTGGCTTTGAATAACACAGTGCCAATAGTACAGTGAAAGGTAGGCTTGAGGCCTGCTTAAACTCAGTCTTTTTATTAAGTTCTCTTCCGTGGGACTACAGGTCCCAGCAACACTGTGTTATTAGTCTAGATTTAATAAAGTGCGTTAAGAAACTGTGGGCTGCAGCCCTCTCACCCAACTTAGGCCTGGAGACAGGGCCAGATTAAGAACATCATGGGCCTGGTGCTGAGGATTTCGGTGGGGCCTTTTATAAACAATAAATAAATAAAAAATGCAAACAATTTTTTGTTATACCAAATTAAATTAAAGAGAGAGGGAGGATGAGAGAGAGAGAGAGAGAAAGGGAATGAAAGAGGTGTGAGGGGTAAGGGAAAAGGGATGAGAGAGAAAGGGGGGATGAGAGAAAGAGGATGCACATGAGCATGCATGGGAATAACATCAACACAGCCCGGCCAAGGCAAGTGACTGAAGGCACAGAACCCGGAAGGAAGACCGGGTGAAGATGGAAGCGCCTGGGCAGGATTGATCACAGCACTGGAGGGCTCAGTCTGACAATTTAAGTGTACCCTAATGTGCTAATATGCTGTGTATACTTGTACATTATGGCATAACCTACCTAAGGGCCTCTAAAAAATAGTAATGTTAGAAAATTTTACTACCGCTTTAATATCATTGGAACCCAGGAGCCTCTCATGGGGCCCTCTACTGACCCGCATAGTTGCCAACATTTCAAAAATATTTTCAGGGACACTTTTTTACAAGTGCTATATTTAGAGTAGCTGACATCCCCTATGTTCATCTATACATCACAATAGTAATTACAAAATTAAATAAGTACTAATAATGGGGCAGAACAAATATGAGGACTGAGATTTCCTTTAGTTGAACTAACAAAAGTGTGCCCATTATAGAGCTGTTAACATTGAGGATATTCAGTATAATTTTAAAGAACTGTTTTTGTGGGTAAGAGGCATAGAGGAGGAGAATGGATGGTATAAAAGTGGGAAGTATGTGCGGGTGAGGGAGAGGAATGTGGAGGGTCTAACAGTGGGCACTATGTACATGAGAGGAGTGTGAAGAGTATGACAGTGGGCAGTATGCACAGCAGAGAAGTGGGGAGGGTATGACAGTGGGCAGTATGTACAGGAGAGGAGTGTGGAGGGTACGACAGTGGGCACTATGTACGGGAGAGAAGTGTATGACAGCGGGCACTATGTAGAGGAGAGGAGTGTGTAGGATATGACAGCGGGCGCTATGTATAGGAGAGAAGTGTGGAGGGTATGACAGTGAGCAGTATGTACAGGAGAGAAGTGTGGAGAGTATGACAGTGGGCACTATGTATAGGAGAGGAGGATGAAGGAATCTGGGAAGGAAAAATTTAAAGGTTTGTGGAAGGATGTTTAGGGACTGCGTAGTGGTTAAGCGGACCATACATGGATTGAAATTACACCAATTAAGCAGAGACCAGCTATAATCGATCTATGTATGGGCTACCTCGTTTTACACAAGTCAACCTATTAACCGACTTGAGTACAACCAGCCTGTCAGGTTTTCCCCAAAACAATCAGTGCTGCCAGCTATAGTTAGCAACACTGATCATCGTATTCACTGGCAGAACACAATAACACTGCGGGAGTGATTCCCCCATCCACAGGTCAGCAGGTGAGAGGGTGTGTGGGGACAGGCTGGGGAGAGATACTAGTCAGTGGCTGGGTAGGCACTGGCTAGTATCAGAGCCAGATACACACAGGTTACATATGCCGCGATCGTTAGAGTGAGAACAATAATTCTAGCCTTAGACCTCCTCTGTAACTCTAAACATGTAACCTGTAAAAAAATTTAAAGCATTGCTTAGTACACAAAAAAATCGTGCTAACTTTAGTGTTTTTTTATGAATGAAACAGTTTCTTTCCAAAAAAAACGTTTGAAAAATTGCTGCGCAAATATTGTGTAACATAATAAGTTGCAGACCACCATTTTATTCCATAGGGTGTCTGCTAAATCAATATATATAATGCTTGAGGGTTCTGAGTAATTTTCTATCAAAAAAATTATGATTTTTACATGTAGGGGAGAAGTGTCAGAATTGGCCTGGGTGGCAAGGGGTTAATTATCATAAGTAATATGCAAATAATTATTATAAGCCCTGTGATGTCATCCTCTCAGCTTGTATTTAAACTGGCTGCTCTGTATGTAGCTTCTGATCGACTGCGCAAGCAGCCCCATATCTCCGGAACCATAGATGATAGCATCCCCATATTTTAACCAGTGCTGGAGTAGGTCTTTAGCTACCCATCCCCCAAATGTGGGGTCTCTGTGACTCCTGATCGCTACAACCCTCAAAGTCGATCTTTTTTTTTTTTTGGGGCAAATGGGCCTATCTTGAGAAAGGGGCCTGGAGCTGCAGCTCCAATAGCCCCTATGTTAATCCGGCCCTGCCTGGAGAATAGAACAGCTCCGCTCCGGTGGACTCAGTCCTGCTTTCCGCCATCTGGCATCATCACAAGCTCCGCTCCGCAAGATGAACCGGGACTCTCTGATGGCTCCGACAGGTGTCTCTGGATCCTTCCCGATCCGGTCACACAGTCTTTCCAGCACTCAGATACAAGGCAGAGACTCTAGTTGTTCTGCTCCACAGTGGCTGTAGGCCGCGCTTTCTGGAGACCTCCTCACAGGTTCTTGCAGGCAGGCCACGCGTCCATAAGAGAAAGAAAATGGCTCTTTTATAGCCTACCCAGCATGCAGTTCAGTGCTGAGTGATCATGGGTCGGTCACTTGGCATTCTGGGTAGGTAGGTCACAGTAAAATGTACAGAACAGTCACTTCCTGTTAAATTGTTAATACTCTAGAAAAGAAAATAATTAGAGTCCAGTTCCTGTATTGGCCACTAGATGGTGCCAAATACTAAGTTATGACACTGCTATAGATTAACATTGCATAACTTTAATAGGTAAAAATACCAGCGCTACATCTGCTTCTACAACTAAGGAGATATCTCTGTACTTCCTGTGTTGCGGTACCAGAAGCCTTGGTCACTTCCGGTTCTTGCATGTTAGTCTGGATTTCGCGGGCTTCCGCATTACGTCCGTGTGACGTCAGCGCCGCGTGACGTCACACGCAGCGGTTTTGGCACCACGGGGAGGGATAGTTAAACCCAGCCAGTCGGAGGTCAGGCTGAGAGTACTTGGGAGCTCAGGAGGCATACACACGGTCGGACTTTTTCATCAATTTGGTCCGATCGGACAAGGTTGTTGAAAAATCAGACCGTGTGTATGCACCATCGGACAGTGTTCGTCGGTTTGTCCGTCGGACAAAGTCTTATCTCCTGCTGGAAAGATTTGCCGTCAACCCGGTCCGATCACACCAAATCCGAGCGTGTGTACGCTTGTCCGACGGACAAAGTGCTACGCATGCTCAGAAGAAATTCTGTGACGGAAGCGCTCGGTCAGGTAAAACTACCTTTCCTAATCGACACAGCACATTCGTCACGCTGCAATGTTAAAATGTCTTTAATGCAGCGCATTCTCTTTTTCTTTACAATGCAACAAGAATGACATGTTTTAGCTGCTCCTATTCACCCGCACTTCTCACAAACTTACTTCTTTATTACTTTGCAGCATTTATACACTACATGTTTATTTTGACTGTGAACGGAAAAGAATCTTTGTTATTTTTTTACCATGATTTGTCTTGTTTTTTTTTTTTTTGGGGAATACATATTTGAATTTTTTTTTTTTTTTTTTTTTTGGAGGGGGGTTGTGTGTCTCAAATTACCAAAAACACATTATTTACATTTGTATTTCTTGCTTACATTTACTAGGAGTTTGTTTGTTGTTGGTGCCCCTTGTTAATTCTACTTTAGGATTAGTGAAATGTACCTGCTTACTCAAAGAAAAACTGTCATTGTAGCAAAGTAAAACACAATAGTCAATGATTATTTCAAATCAAAAAAACCTTTATTTAGGTCACACCAACAAACCAAAGAGGAACGCAGCCATGGTGAAACTTGGGGAATTTGCAAAGTCTTGGCCCCCCACGGCAACCATCATTGTTCAAGCGTAGAAAATTGGGGGCCTGAGGAGTACGTATATTAAGGGGAGTGCAATCTGGTCGTGAAGTCCAAAGTATCCGGAACTGCAGCAGATGCCATCTAGGTCCCCAGGCTCTGGTACTACAAGAGGCTCCATCTTCTCTCAGACCAGACTGATTCCAGGTCGTCACTCTCAGGTCTTCCTTCCACGCTTCCTTCCACGCTGTGGCTGTCGTGCTGGTGGGGTGGCAGAAGGAGAAGGAGGAGGAGGCGGAGGTGGAGCATGGTAGCTATGGCAAACATGTGTGACTGGGGTCATCTCCCCAGCCCTACCCTTATTTAGGACATGGAGGATGAGCCCCTCACACATGTTGCGTTGCCTCACCTCCATACCCATCATTTTTGTGACAACCACCGAGCCAAAGGTCTCCTCGTCGGCGGGTGTGGCATGTAGGGAGTCTGAAGCCTCTCTGATCATCCGGAGCGCTGACTGTGCCGCATAACCCCCCCTTCTCGCCCTTTTGTACGGAGGGCGGAGGGGAGGGGTTTGGGTGTCAGTCAGGCTCCGAGGCCTAGCCCCCTCTTGGCTGCCACTACCCAGCTGGTGGCTGCCACTAACCCCTGCCTCCTCCTGACTGCCACCTTCCACAGCCACCTCCTGGCTGAGGTCTTCCTGTGTATGAAAAAGGGACATAGTTTCAGTTATTTGTTCATCAAACACACACAATTCTCATCTAGTGACTGGTGCAAAATGTTTACAAATAGAAAACCATACAATTCTCAGCCCAGCAGTTTAGATTCTGGCCCCAAATGTCTCCCACACCACTGTCTGTTGATATGTCAAACACGTTAGGAACTAAGCAATTGGCGATCCTGAATTAAGTGAACATCATTCATTATTCCCATAAATGGTAACAAAACTACTATACCTGGAACAAGCTGGGCTCCTCCACCTCTTCCAGACTGGAAGGCCCAGGTTGCTCCTCGGAAGCCTCATCAGGGGTGGGCTGCGCGCAAGGAAGCGTGGAAGGAGGAGTTGAGGTTGGCTCCGTGACATCAGCCTGGTCCTTCAGAAAATGGAGACTCTGATAGTACCAGAGCTTGGGGACATAGACCTCATCTGCTGAAGTTGCAGTTTCCTCAGACTTCACGACCTTCTTCCGCTCCCTGATATACGCACTCCTCAGGCTGCCAATTTTCTTTCTAATATCATCAACAGTTGCCGTGGGGAACCTTGGCTTGACAAATTCCACAAGTTCCTCCAGGGCTGCGTGCCTCTTTGGTTTGTTGGTGTAATGTGGGTGTATACCCTGCCACAATATGGGAAAATCCCTGTATTTGGCAATGAGAGGGGGAGAAAACTCATGTCGTTGAATCCCTTCATATCAATCTCTGCAAGACACAACAACACACAAAACCCTCTAAATTATGTCAGGCTAAACTCTCCTAATCTTCTCCATAAAGAAGCCTCAAGTTCAAATCAGTCTAGGCTAGTTATGTACCAACGTTAAATTGTACCTTCGTTTGTAGCGATCGTCTCGTGTGAGTTTTCTCTCCCCTCGTCTCCCAGATCGTGGCTACGACACAGGCGTGTGACGTTTTATATACACTGTGCATGCTTCAAACTCCGCCCGCCCCTGACGATCTTTCTCGTCTATTCCCCACCCCTTCTCTTTACGGCGTAGTGGGGAGAGCACATGGCGGGGACACAGCAGGTGCGCCACAAATATCCCACCAACGAGGAGGAGGACGAGGAAAGTCCGGAGGCAGAAACGTCCCGATCCCGGAGCCTGAAATTCAAGGCCTCCAATATGTCATTTGGAGAAATGTTGGAGATGGTGGACATATTAAAGAGGAGCGACTATGATGGGAAGTATGGGCCTTACCTCAACCCCAATGTCCGCAAGGCCAAGATCATGTCTAAAGTTGTGAGAAGGCTGTACAATCATTTTGGGGTACAACGATCCAAGGAGCAACTGAGGAAACGCTGGTCAGACCTGAAACTGAGGGAGGCCGATCAGTACAGAAAGATCAAGAGAATTCTTCAAAAAAGTAAGTAGTTGTGTTTTGTGTTTGATTTCTTGCTTGCATACTGCTCCATTGTGGTTTGATTTTTACAAAGTTGTACATTCCAAAATGGCCACTTTCAGGTTCGTCTGTGCATTCGATCGTACTCAGCCTCGATCTTTCTGCCACTGTCATGATCGTGTGTGTGCATTCGATCGTACGCAACCTCGATCGTTCGGCCACTTATAATACGATGTTTGGTGTTTTTTTTTGGGGAAAGGAAGTTTGTTCTCACTAGAAATGTCATCAAGAATGTAAAGCCAATTTATTCAATGTAAAGGAGAGGTCACTCAGTAGCTGTTTACCCATCTGGACTCTAGAGCACTAGTGCTGGGACACCCAAACCCCCTTTTTATTATGCTTTTCCACACATGTGCTCCAGTGGATACTAGAGGGGGGTCTCCATCACACAAACTTCTACCAAAAAGCTAGTCAGTTTAGCACCTTTACAAAGTGACTACATTCATGTAGTTGACATTTGTAACTGGCCAAACTAAAATAGTGTCCGTCACTTTCAAGCAATGTTTGTCATTTCCTATTTCTGCCCTCAATAGCTTGTGTTGCTAAATCTTCCTTTTGGACATTCTCATAGGGGAGCGAAAACTTGGGCCGTCTGAGGAAACCCCCAAACCAACACCTCCCAAAAAAGGGGAAAGAGCAGAAGCAGAGGAGGAGGAGGAGGAGGAAGGAGAGATCATCGAACTTGGAGAAATTGTCACCACAACAGGTGAGTGTGGGAGAACACAGCTACTGGTAAGCTAATCCATGTATGGCTGCCTCATTTCCAACACCCCATTTTTGTTTGTTTGTGGTTTTTAGGTGACGTGGATGTTGTGGAAGAAAAATCGCACTTTACCACAGAGAGTGCCCACGTACTCATCGGAGAGATAATGGTCTGCAATCGAGATCTAGATTACATAAAGCAAAACATCAATGATGTTCAACAAAAATTGAAGAACATCATTGATGTTTTAGGAAAAATATGAAAACGCACCAAGTAATTAACACACATTTGTGCCAGCTTCTGAACACATTTGCAACTTAAAAACTGTCTGAAATTTGGAACATGCACACATTGTGTCCACATGTGCTAGCTCCCACCATGGTGGATGAATGGCAACGTTTTTTTGGGGGTGCAAACACTTTACGAACTACGAAAGTGGTTGTGGTGAAGGGGTTGCACCCCCAAAAAACGTCCATTCATCCCCATGATGGAAAATGGCACTTTTGAAGCTTCTAGGCATGTGTTTTACCATCTAATGACCATTTTCAGTCCCAAATTGTGTGCATGTTCCAAATTTCCACTTTTCGGGGGTGACCCCCCCATGTGATGAAGGCAAGATCAAACACACTTTGAACATATAGTCATGTCTGATCTTGTCTTCACTTTACAAAGTTGAACTTTCCAAGTTCCTAGGTTCTGTTTTGCTCCATGCCTGGTTTTACCAATTGCGGAATGTTTGTAAACAATGTTGTAAATAACCAAGATGTTGTCAGTTTTGGCGTGAAGATTGTAAACGCACTTGTGAATGTTTTCCTAGTAAACTTTTATTTTTCTAAATGTGTGGCTTCCTTATTTAAAAAACACAATGCATTATGTATGTAAAATGAAAAGGATATGGGGGGCAATGGGTGTTATTTACTAAAGGCAAATCCACTTTGCACTCCAATTTTCTTTCCCGGGGAACTTTTTCAATGCACTTGTAGAGCATAGCGGATTTGACTTATGTAAATGACACCCACAGTGCTTTGTACGAAAACACGGAGCACAGCATTTTGGAGAATACACACATGTCAGACCTGGTGATGAAAAGGAGTATTTTGGGTGTCAGTTATGCAGTACAAACCTTCTCTAGACCAAAGATTAGGTAGCAAACACACAACATGAGAATAATCTTTTTGGGAAGAAGAGACTGTTACCTCCTTTTGCCCAGAAAGTGCATTCCCACTGTCGAAGGCAAAGGGAAAAAATGTCAAAGTAAAATAAGCTAAAAAGAAGACTGAAATGACAAGAAATCATAGGTTGGTTAAAATATCAGATTTATTAAAAAATGCCTCTCACACATCGTCAGGCAGAGCAATGGCCCCCCTACCCACAAAGTACTGCATATATTGGTCCCGGACCACACGGGCATTTAGAGGGGGCAAGCCTGGACGTGCCACTCGAAGGGCTGTGAGTTCGGCATTTGGAGGGCCCTCCACATCTGGGCCAACGGGCACCACATAGTTCCTGTTATGTCTTTTGAGGAAGTTGTGCAATATGCAACAGGCAAGAACTATGTGGTTCAGTTTGTATTCCGCCAAGTTAAATGCCGTCAGGAACAGGCGGAAGCGGCTGGCCAGGATGCCAAAAGCGTTCTCCACAACTCTTCTGGCTCTGGACAGCCTGTAGTTGAAGACCCTCTGGTCCGGGGTGAGGGTCCTCATCGGGAACGGCCTCATCACATGGGGAGTCAACGCAAACGCTTCATCTGCGACAAAGACGAAGGGGAGTCCTTCGGCATTCTCCTCTGGAGGTGGCAAGCACAGACTGCCACTTTGGAGACGCCAGTAGAACTCCGTGTGCGTAATGGCCCCACCATCCGATATCCGGCCGTTCATCCCCACGTCCACATACATAAACTCGTATGTTGCCGACACCACCGCCAACATCACTACACTATTAAACCCTTTATAATTATAATAGTAGGACCCCGAGTTGGGCGGTGGGACGATGCGGACGTGTTTCCCATCAATTGCCCCTCCGCAGTTAGGAAAGTCCCAACGGCTGGCAAAGTGGGAGGCCACAGTCTGCCATTCCTGTGGCGTGGAAGGGAACTGTGGAGTGAAACAAGAAAAAAAAATTAGTCACTTTGCACCTAAACATTGCAAGCAGATTAGACAATCAACATCTTGGAACAAGAGCATTGTATAAAATTGGAGGCTGGAAAGTATTTGCACAGAAAAGTAGAGGCTCCCCTTCACAGATTACTCACCCCCCCCATCAATCCCCCCACTTCTGATGGGCCATTGGCAATAACTAGGGGTTTGGGGGGGGGGGTGGGGGACAGCTAACCCTCTGCACTTCATTGATTGGCAAATGGCTCAATAATGTGGGCTAGTTTGGCCAGACCCTCTGTACTTAACACTATTGGCAGGCCACAGGAAAGATCAAATAACATTTCAACCCCCCCCCCCCCCCCCCCCCCAAAAAAAAAAGGCAGGCACAGTGTGACATTATTAAATTACCAAGCAAGCTAATAGGAGGGAAAGAAGACAAAAAAATAGGAAATGGAATGTATGGAGGCAGCCCCTTGCACTACATGCTTTGCTGAATTCATCCCTAAAGATGCGCACTATAAAGAGGTAGGTATATAGTGTGTATGGACCTTGGGAAAGCCAGCAGATAAAGGATTGGTACCATCTGACAGAGCAGTTGGGGGAGGGGGTTCCTAATGAGTTTCCCCCCCCCCCCCCCCCACCAAAAGAAAAAAAAAAGGGGGCTCTACATGAAGTAAACCACACAGCAAACATTTGTGCATATTTTAGGGGGTGTTTTGGGGCAAACAATACTATGCAGCAGACAAAAGACATTGCTTAAGTGACTAGGCCATAGGTGTCTATTGGGGCAGAAGAGCATGCTGGGGAGGTAAGTGAAGGGAAAAATGCATGAAGGAGAAAAGGGGCACAGCATATTAGAGCATATTGCAATCATGGTAATTAGGGAAGGAGGTCAAAAATACAAGTCATTAGCAAACAGAGCATACATAGAAGGGAATAGTAAAGTAGAAATGTTACCTTAATATAGTCCTCCTGCAGGACCTGAATGATGGCAGAACAGGTCTCTGGAATAATGATTCCCAGGGCCTGGGGAGAGATACCTGAAGAGAACTTCAAATCCTGAAGACTTCTCCCTGTCGCCAAGTACCTCAACGTAGCAACAAGCCTCTGCTCCGGAGTAATGGCTTGTCTCATGCAGGTATCCTGCCGGCTGATAAAGGGGGTCAGCAAAGCCAAAAGACGGTGAAAATCGGGGTCCGTCATCCTGAGAAAGTTCCTGAAATCATCAGGATTATTCTCCCGGATCTCACGAAGCAAAGGCATGTGCGAGAACTGGTCACGCTGAAGCAACCAATTCTTGGTCCACATACTCCTCGTCACTCTGTTCATGGACGGGTCTTGGCTCAAAGCTAAAAGCCCGACACCAATTCCGCGTACAGCACGAACTCGGCGACGAGTACGCACGGGAAACATCGCTCAGAAGGTCACAAAAGGTCGGCTGGTCAGAACGGACAAACAGAAAGCACCGATAAACAGCAAGGCCTGAAAGAACGAAATGAATACCAGCAACGAGCAGACAATAAGCAGTGCAAATCAAAGCGTCCTATATCAAGATATAGGCCGCAATGACCAACAAATGCGAACTGACTACACGCACTAGTAAACAGATACGCACGACAAGCACAAACTGAAGAGCAGTAACGATCTGAGTCAGAAAACTGAGAAGCGCGAATCTTAAGTCACCAAACTTCCACTAACTCTCGATAAACACGGGATCAGCAGAAGGAGCCCAACGGGTGCCTGACGTGGTGCTGAACTTCCCTTTTGTAATCTCGTGGACGACGACTTACGTCACGACGTTCTTCCAGACCGGATATTCCGACAACGTAGTCCGACCGTGTGTACGCAACACCAACATCGGACAAAGTACGTCGGACAAAGTCCGACCGACCTGGTCCGCGGATTGTCCGAGCGTGTGTATGGGGCTTTAGTGCTCTGGATTG